>JAUMJK010001067.1:0-420276 GCA_033558105.1 Coccyzus lansbergi
CGGGGTCGGACTGCGCCTGCGCACTGCTGGGGAGGAAGCGCCGGGCGCGCACCCACCGCTCTGGGAGAAGGGCGCAGGCGAGGCCACGCCCCCTCTCCCGTTACCGGAAGAGGAAGGCGCGCCACAGGGGCGCGGCCGAGCGGGGGCTTCGAGGGCTCCGTTCCGGTCACTGCTTTCGGCCTCGGCGCCCCTCGCCATCCCGCAGGGGACCGGCAGCACCGGCGGGGGCTTGGCAGCCCCGCCCCGAAGGCGGGCGGGATGGAGCTGGACGGGCTGTTCCTCGATGAGGAAGGCGCCTTCTCCCTCAGCGGCTTCCAGGAGTTTACGGTGAGTGCTCCCCGGCCCCTCCGCAGGCCCTTGGGCCTCTTTAGATCCTGTCCCGAAGTGCCTCTGTTGACAGCACAGCCGGACCCCTGGCGGAGCTCTTGGGGGGCCCTGCTAGGCCCGTCGTCCTCTAATGGGGGTTGAGGTGGAGTGCAGACGTAGGGAATGCTCAGAGCGATTTCTGTTCCCGTTGTCTGCATGTAGTTCCTGCCCAGGCACCAGCAGCTGAGTGAAAGAGTGCGGAAGAGACTTTATTATGGCTGGGACAAAGACTGCAGCCTGGATAATCTCTCCAGCCCCGTGGCAGGTGGGTTGCTGATGTTCCTAAATGGGAATGCTGAGTCAAAAGGGTTGGAGGTAGCCTGGAGGCAGAGGGCAACAAGTCACCCGCTCCCTCTCCAGTGCCAAATCCCACCCCTGCCCGGCCTTCCTCGTTATGCGGCAGGCAGAGTGCCAGGACCTCGTGGCTCTTGCTCTGTGTTTTATTGCACTATCTGGCCCACTGCTGCATTTTTGGCACCCTGCTGATGGGCTGATTCCTTTAGGTTGCTTGTGAATTCTTTAGCAGTGTATTCCTCGTCCGAGATGAGTGGTGTCTTGGACTACTTGTGTTCTGCCGGGTACTGGGAGTTCATTTAACTTCTAGTGACGAGCAGCAAGGGGATGAGTTTTTTCTGTCTGGATCACATCCTTTTCTTCCTGTTGTTTCAACAGTGGTTTGGGTGAGCAGAGGGATGCAGCTGGATTGAGGCTGCAGAGCTGGTGCAGGTGACAGAGGATAGTTCTCAAGGGCAAGCAGTGGTTTGCTGCAGAACTTTCACAGTGGGGTCGTAGCAGTTAGCTTCACCTTCACACAACTTCTAGATGGTATTAAGCGGTTGAGGAGTCATGCTTGCATTCAAAACTCTCTTGGTCTGAACTAGCCTAGAGGCTACATGTAATGTACATCAATGAGGAGAGGGCTGCAGAGTGTCTGGTGATGGAGCAGGGCCAGGCAGGGTAGGCAGCTGCTTGTTTGCTCTTGGAATTGCAAGTTCTGATGTGGATGGTTCGAGGGAGGCACGTGGCTCATTGTTGGAGCTGGTGTCACACCCGGATGCAAGATGGGCCTGCTCCACAGGATGCTACCAGTGTTTATGGAACACATTCATGGAGGAAGACTATTGAGGGCTATTAACTGTAAAGATTGCCTTGCACCCAGGAAGTATCTTGCCTCCATCAGCCAGGGGCAGGAGCAATGCTCAGAGAATATTTCTGTGGGCTTATCTGCTATTACAGCCTTCCTTCAGCAGCTGCTATCAGCTGCTGTCAAAAGCATGAAACCAAGAGTTATGGCATCAATCTTAGTACAGCTGTGCTGTTGCTACATGGTGGGTCTATGGCACTGCTCTTTAAATGAGGTAGAGACAAACCAGGGCAGCAGGAAGAGCTGGAAAGAGTCTTTGGCATTGGGAGCAGTTGCAGGAAGCAGTGTGATGCTGGCTGAGGACAGAGATTGAGCAATGAATTTGTTCCTTCTGAAAAGAGCCATAATCACCCTTACTGTGCTGTGCTTGTGAGATGGGGACAGGGATCAGCTGCTTTTCCTATCCTCTAGGGCAGGTTACACTGTCACAGGTTGGATTTGAGGGCTGTAGAATTAGGTTTCATGTCAGGACAGAGCCTGTGGGGGACCTCGGGTAGTTGCCATCCCTCCGTTCCTGCTGCCTCTGTGGTGTCATGAGGGTGGCTGAGCTGCGCAGAGAGAGCAGTAGTAGTGCAAGAGGCTGGGACCTACCAGCGGGTGGCTTGAGCTGTGTCTGCCTGGCTGTGAATCCCAGGAATGGTGTGGTTTGAAGGACCTGGGGATGACCCAGAGTGTTTCCGAGCTTGGTAGCAACTGCCAGGCAAATCATTCCTGTGAGATTGCAGCTGTTCTCTTCGTTTCTGGAGAGAAATTGCAAGGAAGTGTGGGGAGAGAAGTTGTGTGCCAATGCTTCCCCTGGGAGCTGGAAACAGAAGGCTGCTGAGATGAGCTCTGCTTTTGACTCTGTCAGCCAAGGGCTTGACAGCAAAATGGAGCTGGAGTTGCCTGTCGGACAGTTCTTGCCAAGCTGTAGCGCTGCTTGGGATGCTCCCAGCTGGTTCTGTCGTGCTGAGAATTGAGACACGAGCTGCTGAAGCCATCTGGCAGCATCTGTCAGTCTGTGGCCTTTTCAGTGCTTGAATGCTGAGGCTCATCTGCAGGCAGCAAAAAAATGGGCTGAGATGAGAAACTGTGGTTATACCATGTCACTGCTTCTATACCGTGTTGGTGCCTCTGGGCTCCTGCTCACAGGAATGCACTGTCCATCATCATCTCGGGGGCACTGAGGCTATGGAGGGAGAGCTGGGTCAGGGCTGACCAGCTCTGGAGGAGAAGGGTGCTGGTTGGAGGGGAGAAAAGTACTGGGAAGACCCGGTGTTGACATCAGGTCCTGGAAAGCCTTTGAAAGGGCTGCCTGAGGGACGAGAGGAGGCTGTTAGCCTCTGTGCAGCTGGTGACTCCCCATGACACAGACATGCTAATCTGGATCTGGCACTGCCACTGGGCCTTAGACACACATTCTCTTCCTGCTTTGGTCTGGCCCTCCCGCCTGTTTGTTCCTCCCTCATTCCTGCCTTATGATGAGACTTGTCCTACATCCATAGTTTAAATTAAACTTGAGAGGCTGAGTAAACATCAAGACTTAATGGGCTTGTGGGGAGAAGGGTGAGGGTGGACTGTGCCATGTGGGGCTAAGCCCTTTTGCTGCTCTTCTCTCACAGATATTGCTGTGGAGTTGTTGCAGAAAGTGGCTCCCAGCCCTATTCGCAGACTACAGAAGAAATACGTATCTCATGTATCTCGGTAAGAAGCAAAACCTGTCCCTTCACATCCCATATCGTAACTGGGAGCTCTGGTCTCGCCTATGACTTGGTGCTGTCCCCTCATCAGTGTCAAAGAGGAACTGGGGGCAGGTAGCAAGGCCAGCAGGCACTGTGGCTTCCTGACTCAGCCAGGCCTGCTTCAAGTTTGCCCTTGCTTTCTGGGGTGCAGGGTGTCTCTTGTTACTGCGAGTCTGTACTGGCTGGATCTGCAGCCGGAACCCTGGCTCTGCCCTCAGCAGCCAAGCCCTTGCAGTGTGCCTGCCTGCAGGCAAGGCTGCCCATTTGGGAGCTGGCTATGCTGGGAATAGGAGCTAGGGTGCTCTGCTCTCTGTCCTGCATCCCCTGCACTTTCTCTTGCAGCAGTTCAGGACTGCTGGCACAGAGCTGGGGTGTATCTAGCTGTTTACTCTACCTGCATGGGGAAGGAGTAGCCACGTTGTGCCGCAATGACTGTGATGTTTGTAGCTCTTAAATAACCTTTGAGTTAGCTCTTGCCCTTGTCCCATAGGGAAGCTTGCATCTCACCCTGCTCCATGATGCTGGCACTGGTTTACATTGAGAGACTTCGGCACCGGAACCCTGAATACCTTCAGCAGATCTCATCTTCAGACCTCTTCCTGATCTCTATGGTGAGTGATGTGGGCTGGGTAGGGTCACTGGATTAGAGGGCAGTCTGCAAGAGCACAGGAGGGGCTGATATCCTGTCCTTTGTGCTGCTTTTTTAGATGGTTGCTAGTAAGTACCTGTATGATGAGGGTGAGGAAGAGGAGGTATTCAACGACGAGTGGGCAGCAGCAGGAAAGGTAGATGTCCAGACCATGAACACACTGGAGATGAACTTCCTGAGTGCCATTGTAAGTGGGGCTGTCACTGCGGCCAAATATGTCACAGTGTTAAGGGGAATCTGCATTCCTGCTTTTCCCAAATGTATTACCATGAGGAATGGAGAAGGATATGTCTGGGTCCTTGGTGTTTACTGTGACTGTGCTGATGTTTCACTGCTGTCTCCACAGGACTGGAGTCTCTACACAGACCCCCGGGAGCTGTTTGAAGTGCTGAGCTGGCTGGAAGGACGGTAGGTGTGTGGGGTGGGGATGAGCCTATCATCCACCCTGTGTTTCTGGCTCAGAGTTAGCCCTGCTGCAGTGAAATAAGAGTTTGGGGTGCCTGTGAGCCTTAACTAGACTCTGCAGCTCCCTTCCATAGACCTTGAGCAAAGGATTCTCTGAGCTTGCCAGGTCTAGAGCTTCTTTGATGGAAAGACCCATGCTACATCCACCATTCCCTTTTTTCCCTGCAGTGTGGCAGAAAAGCAGGGCATGTGGCGTGGCTGGTTCACCTACACAGATTTGTGTGTCCTCTTGGAGCAGTCCATGTGGCAGCACGTACTTGGCCAGTTCTACCAACAAGTGGTGAAGGTAAGGGCATGGGACAGCAGCTGCTTGCAAGAGCATGGAGCCCATCAGGCCGTAGGTTTGGGGTGGGACCCTGTCTTCCACTGAGCAGAATCTTGCTTTGTTCTCTGTTGACAAGAGAAGCTGGTGGAAGCTGGAAGGTGCTGATTTGCAGCTGTGCTGCCTGATGCACTGCAGCCTTCTTTTGGGTTAGATTGTGCCTTGTGCAGCACTGCAACCCATGAGTTGTGGTGCAGGGTAATGGTGGTGGCATGGAGGAAACTGGGTGCTGACTGTGAATTTAAACAGGAATTGTTTAGTTTTAGCTGGGGTATTACGGTTTGTGGGATTTAGGCCCTGCTTTGAATGGGCTGTGTGCCACCCCTTATTAGCAGCATGGCTTCTGGGTGGTTGTGTGGCCATGCCGGGTTGTAGCCAGCTGTAGGGGCAACTGGGAGGTCTGGGCTAACTATAGGTTCTTCTGCAGCTGGCCTGCCTCCTGGGTGTGGTGTACCTGACCGGCTTTGCTGCTGTCTTCGCTTCTGTTGCCATGGTGCACCGATCTGTGTGCATGAGGAGTGCCAGCCCTGCAGCCCCTTGGCCTGTGCTTTTCCCTGGGGAGGGCAGTTGCCAGCTGCGTGCTCAGCCAGCCCCAGCCCCTGACCAGCCCCAGCCCGAGCTGCCTGATGTCTCCCCAACCAGCAGCACCCGTTGCCTGCAGGAGAATGAAACGACCGAAGAGCTGCGTCGTGGGGGTGTCACAGCCACTGCGCTCTACCTGTGGGGCAGCGTGATGTCAGCTCTGTCCTACCCAAAGGCACCTGATCCAGCACAACACATGAGCCCCCTGCAAGGCCCATTCCGGAGAGTACCCACTGCCTGTGAGAGATCCAACCGCACTGCCCCCACTGCAGCCCCCAGCCAGCCTGGCCCCTTCGGACTTGCCATGCTCTCAGCTCCTCCCGTGCTCCACTGCCATGCCTGCTCAGCCAGTGCAGGTCCCCCGTGGGATACAGTCCCCAACCGCAAGGACTGGCTGGACCCCCTGGGGCTGAGGCAGTGCTCCTTGCACACTGCTTTGGATCTCAGCAGAATCAAGAGTTTCATTTTTCCCAGCTAGAAGCACGGGGCAGTAGCCCTTTTCACCATCCCTCCTAGTGCGGCACAACTGACTTCCTTGCACTTCTGCGACCCCTGTGACCTGGGGCTGCACAGGTCCGGAGACCCCTACGTTACTTCCAAACCAGCATTTGTGTCCCACCACGCAGGGCAGGGCTGTCCTTCACTTTAGGGCTGCTGGGACACGTTGGGGCAGAGTTGGCTTGCTGTTGGGGTGCTGGGATGGGAACCTGTTAGCTGATGGGTAGAAATGGGGTGTCATTGGGTTGATGTGTTAGGGCAAGGGGAGTTTTGTACCTCATCCTGCAGTGAGTGGGTGGCCCTTGGTAGTGTGTGAGACGTAGGATGCTGGGGCTATGTGGGCAGGATGGAGGGCCTGGGGCAGTGACCCCAGTGGAGGGGTGGGGTGCCTGGGCAAGGTGAGAGGAGGTAGAATTAGGGGGGTACGAGCAGCCCAAGCTGGCTGGCCACAGCAGCAATTCCCCTTGGGAGCTGCTAGGCTGCTTCTCAGGAGGCGCGGAGGTCACATCAAAAGGAGACTCCAATTTGGCTGTACCCCAGGGAAAGGTTGGTTGTTTCCTATTGGGCTTTGGAAGTGGTGAGGTGTGAAGGCTGAGCTTCCTTATCTTGCTTGTGTGAGGTGCTTTGAAACTGGGGTGCTCTGTGATTCCATCCCAAACCCCAGCTGCCTGTGGCTGTGAGCAAGGAGTGCCTGACTGCTCCATGGGCAGGGAGACGGCACCTTGTCTTGCTGATCAGCCCAGCTCATCATGCCCCTTCTTTTTACTGTGGATTTTACACCTGTTTTTCACTCTTTTGTAGATGCAAATCTCTTCCAATAAAAGTAGGTCTTGTTGTGCACCTGCCTTGTCCTGCTGAGCCACTTCATGGTGCAACATGCCTGCCCTGGTGCTGCAGCTGTGCCTGCTGTCTGAGCCAGGGTGCAAGGCAGATCCTAGGTACTGACAAGTGCTCCCAGGAGCAGTGTCAGGGCTGCCCTGCATGGCTTAAGAGGGACCAGGCCCTTGTGACAGGTCGGGTCAGGAGGAATGTGGGGCTCTGGTGTTTGGGGAAGGCAGGAACAGTTGGAAAGAGAAGGTTCCCCATCCTTGGGAATGTGAGGAATGCATGTTCTCTACTGCTCTTTGCTCTCCAAAGGCTGGCCGGTTAATGAGTGAGCCCCTAGGTTGCAGCTGTGGTCACTGGCACTGCTGTCTCTGCCTCATAACCATAACATGAGCATCACCTGCCTACGCTCCCTTAGAAACCTCTCCAGCTAAGCAGGCAGCTCTTGTACCTGGCATTATTGTCCAGGGCAGGATTGAGTACCCCCTTCCTAGGGCCATGGGGAGATGGTAAAACCCCCATCAGAGGCTGCATGGATGCAGTGCCCACAGAGGGGAATGACAGGATCTGGAAGATGGGGCCCGGGGGGACTGTGCAGCTTTTAATGGGCTCCTTCAGGGCCTGGTGATGGGGGACGCCTGGACCCAGAGAGCAAGGGATGCTGTGCTGGGAAGGAACAAGCATAGACAGGGCACACGGGAGTTGGAGGTTGCTGGTGGTGTGTGTATTCCAAGCACATGAAGGGACAGGTGTACGTGCTGTGCCCCATGTATCGCAAGAGGTGGGGATAGGACCTGGGCTGGGGCAGGTGGCACTGTGTCTGGTATCCAGGCCATAGGAGGCTGTCACCTGGCCCTTGTGGTGACAACCCAGGGTGACATTTGCATTCCTGGCTGCAAGGGCAGGTTACTCACCAACTCAAGTTAATGGCTAACCCTGGGGCAGCTCCAGCAGAAGGTGTAAGTTCAGCTCTGTGTCGGCTGCAAGGAGCGCTTGGGGGGAGTGGGACCCTGCCCACCCGCTCTGCACTGTGAACTGGGAGCAGCGTGGGGAGGCAGCAGCATGAATGGGGGCCACAACAGAGCGCCTGGTGCCAGGAGCCCCGTGGTTGCATCTTGCTCCCTGCAGAAGATGTGCTCCTGGATGCTGAACTGTTTGTTGGCCCTTCAGGTAAGGGGGGACCACAGCTGGCAGCCAAAGAGATGGGGTGATGTGGAGAAGGCTGGGATCGTCCTCACAGGTGGCAGGGTGGGGGCTGCATCCTGCCAGGCAAAGGGTGCTTGGGGCTCTGACCAGGGTGCGCTGGGAGGGGAGTGGGCAGGACAGCTGGGCAGTGCTTCCTGGGATGTGTCATTGAGGATGTATCCACCCAGGGATGCTGGGCATGGGGTGCTGCAGCTCTGGGTACCACAGGGAGTTGTGACCATCCACTGTCTTCCCGATGCAGCACCTGGCTGTGCAGGCCTCCTTGCTCTGCATCTTCCACCTCCTCTTCCTGTCTACCCTGCCTGAGGAGTCACCCCACACCCAGGCCACCAGTGAGCTGCTGGCACGTAGCTTCTTTGCCTGCGGTATCTCCACAGTGCTGCAGACCAGCTTGGGGAGCCGGTGAGAAGGGGGACAAAGGGAATGCAACCATCACCAAGAGGGTGACACCACAGAGGAGCATCTCTGCCCCTCCTTAGGCTCAGGAAGCATAGGCCTTGCTGGAGGTGGGAAGGATGCAAGGATTGGGTTTGCTGTAACAACCCCTCACCTGGCATCTCTGTACAGCTGTTCCTCTCCACCACCACTACAATCCTCTTTTCTCGCACATCCCTCCAGCAAAAGTGCTGTGCTTTTCCTCAGCTCCTTACTGCCTCGCTCCAGCATCATATGCAACTTCTCCACACGAGGGGCTGGGCATGTGCTTTGCTAAAGCTCCTGACCTCTGGCCACATCCCAAGAGCTGCCACTTGGGTTGTGCTAGGGCACATCTGGGATATGGGTTGCCCTCTTGCTGCTTTGGGGTTCCTTTCCTCTGTGCTTCCCATTCTTCTAGCAGCCAGGGCTTTGGGAGCAGCCCTGTCTCCTCTTTCATCCCTAACATGCCATTGCTGTCCCCTTCCCCAGGTTGCCACTGGTTCAAATCCCGTCCTTTGAGTACCTGGTCCCTGCCATGGTGCTGAGCTCCCACCTGTCCGTCGGTGCAAGAACAGACAGGAATGGTGAGCACAGCCCTGGAGCTTGCGTGCCGTGGTGCCTGGGCCACATTGGTGCCCAGGTAACAGTGGTGATGAGGTGCCTGAGCACTGAGTAGGGATGAAAGATACTGCCAGGTGGCCCTTCTGGGGATAGTGCACAGAATCCTACTCATCCCTCAGCACACCAGCAAGGCAGTTTTGGGCCATACTACAAGATTTGTGGCCTGTAATGTGCCTGGGGCTGCCTCCCTGGTGCCAAGACTTATGGATATGTTGGCATGCTGGCCTTTCTGCAGCCAGTAGCCCTTGCTCTGCATGTTCTTGGACCTGGCCCCAGGAGCTCAGTATCCACATGCATCGCTTCCCTCCAAAATTCCCTTCCAGGCACAGATGAGGCCAGTGCATGCCTTGCACCACCCTGCACCATCGCAGGGAGCTGGGCTACCTTGCTGCAAGAGGTGGGTGGTCCCATGCTGGGCTGGGGTTCCCCATCCTCCTGCTCCTCCAGCACACTGGTTGCTACTTGTGCTTCCTAGCCCCTTTCCCAGACCTTCTTGGAATTGCTGTGTATAGGAGGGACAAGGAATGTGCAAAGGAAACGGGGGTTGTGGTACTCATGGGTGTTTATGCTCCCTTGGGCTTGGGGTGTGTGGAGCAGGGTTGGAGCCCAGGGAATGAGTGATGCTACTGGGGCAGGTGGGCGTGTGGTCAAGGTGGGGTGTTGGCCTGTTCTCTGTGTACCCTCCCTCATGAGTCCCATCCATTCCTCCTGCAGGTCTCTGGAGCCGTGCTGATCTCCGGGCTGGTTCAGCTGGTGCTGGGAGTGTCAGGCCTGTGTGGTTGGGCAGCCCAGCACTGTGGGCCCATGGTCCTGGCCCCCAGTCTCTCCATCATTGGGCTGTCTGCATACAAAGAGGCTGCTTTATTCTGCTCCACAAGCTGGGGCATAGCGCTGCTGTATGTGAGCCCAAGGGCTGTAGCAGTGTGCAGTCTGCAGTTCTACCCTTTGTCATGGGGACAGGAGCAGAGCACTCTTGCGGTGCACAGTGCATGTTTGGGTCCCTGTTGCTATGGTGCTGTGTGGTGACCTGTGCTCCCTCTCCTAGGCTCATACTCCTTGCTGTCACCTTCTCCCAGTACCTGGGGTCCTGCCGCCTGCCCTTCTGCACCTTGTCCTGGGCTTGGAGAGGCACCACAAAGCTGTCTGCCCCAACCCTGCGCATGTTCTCGGTACTGAGATTTGATTGCTCCAGCTCCCTCCACTGTTCCAGGCTTCTCTCTGCTCCTGGCTCTTTGGTGCAGGGTTAGGTGGGACCCAGTGGCCCTGGAGCAAAGCTGGATGTAGGGAGCAGAGATGGGAAAGCCATGGTGCTACTTCTGGGGTGTGAGTGCTGCTGGGGGAGCCCAAGGGACATGTGCTCAGGAGTGCTGGAGCATCAGAGCCTGGGATGCTCCCTGTGAGGGAGATGGGAGATGTCGTACGGCTCCTTGGGAAAGTCAATAGGACAAGGGCTTGTTGTCTGGTGTGCAGCAAGCAGCATGTTGGCCAGGAGAGAATTCCCTGCTGAGGGTCCCCTTGCTGCCTTGCAGGTACTGGTCCCATTTGTTTGTGTCTGCATCATCTGTGCCATCCTCAGCCATCTCCACATCCCTTGGGAATCACTGGACTTGGCAGTGGCACAGCTGCCCTGGGCTAACAGCACTTCCCATGCCCCTTGGTTCCGCATCCCCTACACAGGTGAGCGCAACAGGTTTGGCTGCAGCTGTCTGCATTCAGCCAGGGCCTGTCACCCACCCCTTCCCTTTCTACTGCAGCTGAGTGGGGGCTGCCGCTGCTCACTCCTCAGGCACTGGCAGTGGGCATTGCCATGGCCATTGGCTGCAGTATGAACTCAGTGGGCTGCTACGTGCTGTGTGGGAGGCTGCTGCAAGCCCCGCAGCCGCCCCCCCAGGCCTGCAACCGGGGAGTCTGCATGGAAGGGCTGGGCAGCCTCCTGGCGGGGCTACTGAGCACCCCGGGGGGCACTGCAGCCAGCATCGCCAACGCCTGTGCCATCGGCCTCACACAGGTATGCCCGGGCTAGGGGTAGAAAGGCCAGAAAGGGGCGGGGAGGCAAAGGAGCAGGAGGGTTGGGGACCTGTAGCACCCAGGCTGTCACTGAGCCAGCGCTGGGAAAGGCAGGTCTGAATGGGCACTATGGGGAGAGAGGGCAGGGGGTGCTCCCTGTCCTCACTTTCCCATCCCCATTTCCACCAGGCTGGCTCTCACTTTTCAGTGCAAGTAAGTGCGCTGGCGTGCGTGGTGCTGGGCATGTCCCCAAGGTTGGCAGGGCTCCTGACTCACATCCCATTAGCAGTTCATGGTGGGTACCCTGCCCTTCCTCTGCACTGCAGCATCTGCAGCCTCCTCACAACTGCCTGACTCTGGCTTCTCTCAGGGGGGGTGCTCTGCGTCACCTACGCTGTGGCCGTGGGCACAGGGATCTCCTACTTCCAGTACGCGGACATCGACTCTGGAAGGAACATCTTCATTGTCGGCTTTGCCATGTTTATGGCACTACTGGTGCCACGGTGGTTCAGTGCGGCTCCAGCTCACCTGGCCACAGGTAGTGGGGACATTCTCCAGGCAAGGTAAACCCTCAGGGCCTGTAGCATGGTGACCACACGTCTCTGATGTCCTGGGAGGCTGGAGTGGCCCACGGCAGCAGGCAGCTCCCTCTCCATCCCCTTGGTCTGCAACGGCAGCTCTTGCCCCTTCCCTGCTGCTGGACTGGGATGTCCTGTGTGATTCTGGCACTGCCCTTGCAGGTTGGGTGCCCCTGGACCTTCTCTTCCTTTCCCTTCTCATGGTGCCTGTCTTCTTAACTGGCTTCTTGTCGTTTTTCCTGGAGAACACTGTCTCAGGTGAGGAGATGCTGAGCATATCTGTATGAGCCCCTCCTCTGAAGGCTGGATCTGGCTATGGGACCATCCCTGAGCCACTGACTCTGAGCAGCCCCGCTGGGGATCCTGGGGCTGCTGTGGGCTGGGAGGGTGCAACTGGAGCAAAGGGGCTCCCATCTCACTGCCTAGTGCTCTGGTTGCAGGAACCCTGGAGGAGCGTGGGTTGCTTTCCAACCTGACGCTGCTGAAACCTGGGACAGGTGATTCCCAGCCCTGCAGAGAAAGGGGTGAAGTCAGCCAGGTGTATGGACTCCCTACCAGATTGAGAAAACTGCTGCCATCCTCCTGTAAAAGTTTTCCCTGCTGCTTCCTCTGCCCTCGAAGTGATGAAGAGAAGGAGGAGGAAGAAGAGGAGGATGGCAGCCGTGGTCCTGAGGAGGGGACCGCTGACCCAGGGGAAGGGACACACCTGCTCACCAAACCCAGCTCAGAGGAAGCCGCAGCTGGTCAGGAGGCCGAGTGAGACAGAGAAGCCTGCACAGCACACTGTGGCCTGACCCCACAGTGAAGGGACACCTCATGGGAGACTGGTCATGTGTCCTTGTTTCTGAAGCCCACATGGACTGGAGGGACCTGAACTTCTACACTCCCAGCAAGAACCTCGTTTCTCTGTTTTGGACCAAGCTATAAAAACCTTCAACCAACTTTGACCTTTTCAGGGGTTTCCTTTCCAAACAGGATTTGCTTGGAAGATGCCAGCCTGCTCTTCCCAGGTGCCCTGAAGACTGTGAGTGCAGAGGGCACGGCCACCTGTTTACACTGCAACTAGGGAGGTGGGTGCCCCTAGAACACACTCTCACCCCCTGGATGCAGCTGGAGAAGGGATCAGTGCTTTGTTCAGCCCTAAGGGGCGGCCAGCACAGTCTCTTCTCCCTTACAGGCACCGTGCTCGGGAAGGGCTGGCTCTCTCCCTCCTCATTGCCTTTTTCTAGCTGTGCCCATGGCCCCAGGTTTATGATATTGCCCTAGCTCTGGCACACCAGGGTCCCCCAGCATCTACTCTGTTCCCCGAAAGAGTGAACCCCCTTTCACCTGCAGCAGGCTGGCCCAGAAGTGCTTAATGACTTAACTGCTAACCTCTCCTGGTATTGCTCCTGCTTCTAAACCATTTAGCAGTCAACTTCTCTGAGGAAGAAAACATCGCCTTTGACCCCTGTGAATAGGCTCAGTGCGTGGGTTGGTTTCTTGCTGCCACCTAGTTATGCTGCCTTGCAGCAGGGTCTGCGCTGGCCCTGCTTGCTGGTCCAGTGTTTACAGCAGATCAGAGTCCACAGCAGTGCACTGTGGTACCAGTGCTGTCTCCACCAGTCTGAACTGGCCTGCAAAAGCCAGCCCGGGGCTAGGAAAGGCTAGGGCTTTGCAGACCTTGGGTGATGTAAGCTGGTGTGTCCTGTACTCCAAACCTTCCAGACTCTAAACTGTCCAGGCACCTCAATCTGTCCTGCACCCTGCCTGGGAACTGCACCCAAAAGCCCTTGCCTGCTCCCACCTCCCCTGGCATCCTCTTAGGATGAAAATCTTCTAGGATGACCTCCCTTCCCTGGCCCTACCCTGCAGCCTGCAGAGGAGTGTGAATAGGGTGCAAATAGGGGCTCCAGGCAATGCAAGGGTGGGTGGTGTCCACAGCCCATCTCTGTGCTGTTCTGTCACTCCAGTCCCTGGGCATGGGGAACACAGACATCCACATCCCCAGCTATGTGGGGCTCACTGGGGTGTGACAGCTGAGTCCTAGTGCAAGCCCAGGAGAGAAGCAGTGCAGGTACATGCCCTGTGCCATACCCCTACGTGCACCTTCTGGCTGCTGGGGCTGAGGAATAAACCCAGGACCAAGGGTCAGGAGTCCCCAACTGCTGCTGCCTTTCCAGGCTGTGCTGTGTCCGCAGCTCAAGGGCTGTTCTCAGCCAGGCACTTATACCAGGACATTTCATAAAAGGAGCAAGCACAAAACAACATCTTAAGGGATTTCAGCCCTCATCCCTTTGCACAGTGTCTTGGCTGTGGCACCTCCCGTGACAAAGACCTGGGTCTGTTAAAGCAAGTCCAGAGGAGGCTCCGAAGATGCTTAGAGGGCTAAAGCGTCTCCCAAATGAGGACAGGCTGAGACAGTAGGGATTGTTCAGCCTGGAGAGGACAAGGCTCTGGGCAGACCTTTTAGAGACCTTCCAGTACGGGAAGAGTACTACAAGAAAGCTGGGGAATGGCTTTTGATCAGGGGGTGTAGGGATAGGATGATGGGGAACAGTTTTAAGCTGAAAGAGGGGACATTGAGATTAGACATTAGGAAGAAATGTTTTCCTATGAGAGCAGTGAGCCCCTGGCCCAGGTTGCCCAGAGAAGTCATGTCTGCCCCATCCCTGGAGGTGTTCAAGGCCAGGCTGGATGAGGATTTGAGCAACCTGATCCAGTGGATGGTGCCCCTGCCCATGCCAGGAGGGTTGGAACTGGGTGATCTTTAAGGTCCCTTCCAACTTGAACCATTCTATGATTCCACGTAGTGCTGGGGCTGCAGGGGTACAAAGCCAGGATGCAGAAATGCAGTGCAAGGGCAGGAGTGACAGTGTTTGGAAGGCAGAGAGGCAGAGCCGCGGCTGCATGGATGCAGTGCTAGAAGCAGCCAGCAGCAGCAGGACATCAGGCGGCCACAGACCATCTGCCACATTGCACTGGGAAAAACACACCTCAAATCCTGTGTTCAGTTCTGGACCCTTTGCCACAAGAAAGATGTTGAGGCTCAGGAGCGAGTCCAGAGCACAGCAACAAAGCTGGTTAAGGAGCTGGTTAAGGACAGGACTTATGAGGAGCAGCTGAGGAAGCTGGGGTTATTTAGCCTGGAGAAGAGAAGGCTGAGGGAAGACCTTATTGCTCTCTACAACTACCTGAAAGGAGGTTGTGGAAACGAGGGTGCTGGTCTCTTCTTCCAAATGACAAGGGACAGGACAGGAGGGAATGGCCTCAAGCTCCACCAGGGGAGATTTAGGCTGGAGATTAGGAGGAGGTTTTTCACACAAAGGGTCATTGGTCACTGGCAGAGGCTGCCCAGGGAGGTGGTTGATTCACCTTCCCTGGAGGTGTTTAAGGGATGGGTGGACGAGGTGCAGAGGGACATGGTTTAGTCACTTATAGGAATGGTTGGGTTCGATGATCCAGTGGGTCGTTTCTAATCTGGTGATTCTGTGATTCTAGCCCCCACATCCAGCAGCACAAAGGCAGGCCCCGCACCCAGCCGGGTGTGCGGCACAGGCCACAGCTACAGCCCCCGGCGCTCCAGCCGGGAGGGCTTCCACCTCCTTCCCGCCCCGAGCAGCCTCGGTCTCGGTGCCCGCGCCACCCGGCGCCCTCCCGGCGTGCCCGCAAACGCGGAAGCGAGAGGGCTGCCGGGAGCTGTAGTCCCGCGGCCGCCGCGGTGGAAGGCGGGCAGCGGGGACGCCAATTCGGAGTGAGAGGTGTTGCTGTGTGAACGGCAGCGGGCGCGGGGCAGCAGCGGCGTGTCGGGTGCCTGCTGATGCACTGGGGGAGGTGGGTGCTTCTAGGGGAAACTAGCACGGAGCTCCTCCAAACACCCCCCCTAGGCAGGGTGCGTGTGAACAGAGCCCGCTGAGCACCCTCTCTTCCGGGCATCGTGGAGGGACCGGGGGTCCCTGAGCAGGGGCTTGAAGCAGAGACTCGGTTGCTCTCTTGCAGATGGAGGGCTCCGAGGAGCTGGAGAGCAGCTTCCTGACGCAGCCCTGGGCTTCTGTTTGCTTTGGTGAGTCCGCTTTTCTTGCCAAAGCGTGCTTCGGGGACACTGGCTACATCCTGCTGATCTCCGACCTCAGCGGCGTCTGGTACGAGAGTGCAGACGCCGAGGCCGTGGGACAAAGGTCCAAGGTGAGTGTCTGGAAAGTCCAGGGTCCTCCTTTTCTCCTTTGTAGCAGCTGACGTCCCAGCATAAACTGCTTCGTGACACAGTCACTGCTGGATCTGACAGGGCTTGGGTACAACCACCGAGCCTGGAGAGTCCCTGTGTGGCTGTGTCCAAGCGCTACTCTCCCAGCTGGCTGAGCACCCTCTTGCTGGGAGGCCAGGCTATTTAACATGCCCAGAGCAGCCAGGTGCTCACTGGGGCTGCATGCTGAGGCCAACACACTCATTTCACTTGTGGGCTGAATGGACACCTGGTTTCCCCAGGCCAGGGTACAAAGGAGGAGCTTGAAACAAGGCTACTTTCCCAGTAGTGACATAGAGACTCCTGTTCCTGTCCATAGCCAGGCACAGGATTCCATGAGATGTCAACCCGGCCCCTAAAGCACGTGGCCATGCTTTGTCCCTTCACCCCGGCTTATCTGCCCAGGCCCCAACATGCCACCCATCTGCCATGTCCATCTGTCCCAGTGGCTGGTGGCAGGAGCGGTGATCATGCAGTGGTAGCCATGCCTCAGCAGGTGAGCTAAGCTGGGACACTCCTGGTGGCATGTGGAGCAGATCCTCCTAGGCTGACAGGCAGGGGAGGCTTCCCAGCTCAGCTGACCTGGGAGACCTGGCGGGGAATGTCCTGGCATGGTACCGGAAGCTGAAGTCTAGGGATGGCTTTTTGCAGTGCTGGGACATGCAGAAGTAGTTGGGCTTGCTTCTGCGCAGGCATTTCTGCTGCCAAGCTCCCCGGGACATCACTGTACCTCTAAACTTATTTTTCCCCAGGAACTGAACAAGAGACTGACAGTCCAAGTGTCCTCCTTCCTGCACCGCTTGCGCAACCTGATGTGTCCCTTGCTGGCAGGGCAGCCGGACACTGCCACCTCCTTCTCCTGTCGCCGCACTGCCAGTGGCCTCAGCCTGCGTGTGAAGAGTGAGCTCTCAGGACTGCCCTTCTATTGGGACTTCTACTGCCGCCCTGCTTCTGTGGAGATGGTGAGCAAAACTGTGGAGAGTTTGAAGAGGGGGACAACCAAATTCGGGGATGGTCTCCTAAGGCTTGGAGGCTTTGCGGTGGTCCACAGCTCCGGTGGTGGCTGTGGGGTGCCCGGCTCTTCCTGCTGCCCCTCCCAAGGTTCACTGTCCCTGTTTCTTCCCATTGGTTGCTGCAGGAATTGCCCAGCACGTGCTGCTTCCAGGATGATGCCCAGTTTGGGGTGAAGCCCTGCCAACCCCCTGGTACCGTGCCGTGATGCTCTTCTCCTCTGCTGCGTACTATGAAGCGAGGCACAGAGGATGAAGGGGATCCAAAAGGGGTGTCCTCGGCTTTTAGGGAGTTGCTTAGCTGCCTGGCTTTGGGGGGAGCAGCCCCGGCTGTCCCGGGCCCGGTCCCTGCGCCCCGGCGCGCACCAGAGGGCGCCCGGTCCCCGCGCACGGCGGCCCCAGCCCCGCCGCTCTGCTGCCGGGACAGAGCATCGCCCCGATCCCCGGCATCCCCTCCCCGGGTCCTGCACGTCGCTGCTCCCCGCTGGAAGGCTGTGCTTGGGCAGCCCCCCGAGGGACCAGGCTGCCCTGATGCTCTGGGAGCACCTGTCCTCACTTTCAAATTTGGAACTGCGGAGCAAATGAAGTTGGGGTCCCAGCTTGGCTCACCTTAGGGACTCGCTATCCCTGCCTGGGTCGCCAGGTGACCGCTAAGGACTTGCAGACCTTGCCGGGGCAAGAAGCTTGGAGACTGAGCTGAAAAGGTGCAAAACCCCCTACTCTCTCTGCTTGCGAACGTGCTGCTGCCTGTGAGACACCCAGGAGTTGACCAGGGAGACACCCATGGCCTCAAGCTCAGCCAGGGGAGATTTAGGCTGGAGATTAGGAGGAGATTTTTCACAGAAAGGGTCATTGGGCATTGGAATAGGCTGCCCAGGGAGGTGGTTGAGTCACCTTCCCTGGAGGTGTTTAAGGCACGGGTGGATGAGGTCTTGAGGGACTTGGTTTAGTGTTAGATAGGAATGGTTGGAGTAGAAGATCCGATGGGTCCCTTCCAACTTGGTTGTTCTGTGATTCTGTGAGTTGGGAAGCAGTTTGGGTGCTAAGCGTGGCTGGTGTGGATGTGGGAGAGGGGACCAACTCTGCCCTGTTAAGCTCTGCTCAGCAGGCAGCCAGGAGGTCGAGGCAGGCACAGAGCTCACCTGGCAAACATCTGCCAGCTCTGCAGCGGTGCTGCCCTCTGGGTGCTTGGGTGGGTGATGGCTGTCACCTCTGTGGCTTGTGCCTGGGGGTGAGCAGAGCATGTAACCCACCATGGGCTCGCCAGAGGAGTAAGAAGGCTTTGTGAGTGATACTGGGTTTGCTGCCCTCTCAACTATGGGACTCAGCCTGGCCACGATGACAAGGGACATGCCGAGGTGAGGGGACACCAAACATCCAGAAGCTGTGGGAGGTGATGGGCAGGAGGCTGCTTTGTGTGCCTGGCAGGCTGGGGTGGCTCAGCCTGGGTCTGGGTCAGTGGACATGCCCAGGGCTCTGCATGGGCCTTCTGTGGCCGCAAGCTAAGGGTGGGCATGGTGGGTGGGCATGGTGGGCTGCAATGGGGAGCTGCAGCATGCGAGTCCTGCATGTTGGCATCCTTGCTGTTTTTAATCTAGCCACCTTGGGTAAGTGTACCCCATTCCTTGAGGTGCAGTGAGATATCTTGGGGAGCCCTGTGTGACCTGGGGTTCAACTCTTGTCAGGACCTCACTGGCTACCCTGCTTTGCCCACTCTATTGGACAGCTGTGTGCATCCCTGGACCTTCTTCAGAGCATCCCTCCTCTATCCTAGGTATCCCATCACCTCATGCGGCCCCTGATTCGGATGAGCCTGGCGCTGCAGTACAAGGTGCAAGAGCTGACCTCTCTGCTGCTCCGGAAGGATGCTGAGATTGAAGATTATAGGGAGAGTGGAGCTGCCCTAAGCAGAGGTGAGGAGAGATGCCCAGGACTGAGGGAGCAGCAAGCAGGGAGCGAGTTTCCTCCTTAGCACAGGGCTGGCATGCTCTGTTCCCTTTGGCTATTACCCAGCCAGGCTTGTGTTTCATGTTCGGCCATGCTGGCAGCAAGACGGTAGCCAGAAGGCTGGGGAGTAGACCCTGGGGAGAGCTGGGGGAGGAACAGCTCTTGACCGGTAGCTGGAGGAGTTGGGGAGTTGCCAAGGGGCTCTCCACTTTGCCAAGAGCACCTGGCTGCTCCTCAGTAGCTGGCAGGGATGCCAGTGAGGGCCAGCCCTGGAGCAGTGTCAGGCTCCCTTCTCAAGTGCCGTAGCTTGTGGAGAGCTTGGATAACAACCAGGGGTTCCTGGCTCTCCCTGCTGCGGGAAGCACAGCTGTGCACATGGCTGCAGCGCCCAGCCCACTTTGCCATCGGGAGGGATGGATCATCAGGTAGGTTGTGGGTCAGGACCTGCCTGGGGGACCCACTTTAGAGGGGATTGTCCTCTGCCCAGGGAGGTTGGCTGAGCACTATTTTTTGCATGTCCCTTGCTAGTGCCAAGCTCTGTCCTGCTGCCAGAGGTGATACCTGCCCTTCTGCAGGAATCTTGCTCCCCTGGGATGTGAGGTCCAAATGGAGGCCAGCTCTGACTTGCATATCATAGCCAGGAAGGTGATGAAGCCCAGACTCTGCACCATGGCAGGTACCCCACCACAGGAGCCTGGATCTGCCCTGCAACTGGACTAGAGCCGTGTCAGCTGGCTGTACTGCCCTTGCTGTCGCTGCTTGCTGGCTCTACAGGACTCGGAGCAGCCAGGACAACCCAGTTTAGGTCCAAGGACTAGTGCTGGTGGGTAGGTAGCCTCTCTCGTCCCTTGTCTGGGCAGAGAAGGAAGCTGTGAGGAAGCTTTGCACCAGCGCTGCTGATCAAAGCTGGCCAGGTCCTGCTTCTCCTGGTGTCGTAGTAATGATGTGGAAAAATTAGTACTTTCAACAAGGCACAGAGCAGAATGAGCTATAACAGGGGTCTGTCTCTGTCCTGAAAGAGGAGAACATAGCCTGGTTTACTCGTCTACAAAAGCAGCTGGAGATAAGCAGTCCCCTGTCCATGGTGCGTGCCTGTGCATTGCTGAGACCCAGGCAGCTCTTTCAAGTTGGGAATGATACTGAGCATGTCCTGCCACCGTGTCCTAGTTCTCTGTGTGGGAGGGTGCTAGGACAAGTGTGGATGAGCTCTGAGCTCTGATAACTGGTCACTATGTGCATCAAAAGGCTCAACCTTACTCCTCCACTTTCCTGCAGTCCTTGCACTTTCTGCTAGAACCTTGCCCCCAGTGCTTCACACAGGGTAATGTGTCCCTAGCCCAAAGGGCCCCTGGGTTTTCCCGCTGGATCTGGGGTTGAATGTGCTGGAGCTGTTCACCTGCAGGTCCCTCACCACACAGGCAGGGAAAGGGGAAGCTAGGGTGGGGGATTTGACCAGACCTGCCCAGGCTGATCCTTCTCTCTCTTGCAGATCGCCTACGGACAGAGCCCTTCCAGGAGGAGATGTTTCAGCAGAACTTCATGACGGAGGTAAGGAGCGGTGCAACTCCTCTCTTCTTTGGCAAAGGGGTGTTGGGGAGCTGGCACCAGCAGCCCCAGTGTGAGATGTGCCAGGCTATATGTAGGCACCAATGTGAGTGGCTGAACTTGCTTGGAGAGGGACAATGGGGTGATGCCCACAGGCTCTTTCGTGTTGCTTCACCTGGTCTGCAGGGCGAGCAGAGCTGCGGGCATGTCTGGCATGGCCAGATGGCGTCGTGACACCATGTTTTGTCACCCTCTCACCACTGCCTGGCTGCTGGGAGTTACCAGGGGGTCAAGCCAGACTGGCTGCTCCACTGGTATGTGACATCGCTGGGGCATCCTCACCATCCTCACCATCCTCCCACACTTGCTGTGGACCCGAAACACAGATGCTGATAGTGGGCAGGGAGCAGGTGCATGAGGAGAAGCCATCTGCTCCTTTTGGTTCTTCTGCTGCTTTTAGGTGTGGCTTTGCAGTTGCATATCAAAGGGACAAGTGCCTTTCAGCCTGTTATCTGTGCCGTGCCCACCACTCACCCCTTGGCATGCTTGGCTTTAAAATCAGACATGTGCTTTGCAGAAACTGAGGCTGTAAGGACAGAGTCTTTTCTCTGATCAGTTTTTCATTACTGGAAATAATCACAGAAGCACTGAAATTATTCAAACCAGTGTTGCAAGATCAGAAATGTTTGATGCCCATCAATGCAAAATTATTTGGGGTGCTTCTGAGTCTTCCTGTGCTGACTGCAAAGGTGCAGGACTGGGGAGCAGGGATGTCTGCTGGGGACCAGGGCGTCAGACAGTGTGTCTTTGCTGTCACACAGGCTTCCAGAGGACATTGCCTTGTGAGATGTGTGCTGATGCTCTTGTACAACCAGCAGTAAACCATCTGCAGAGTTTCTAAAAATTAGACATGATCCTTCTTTTATATAAGAGGCATTGGATTCAGTGCAGTCAACTTTCGTTTCCCTCTGGTTATGATGGATAGAGATGAATTCCCTGCTGGACTGCTACTTGGAAGTTGCCTAGGGACCGATGATCATGACCAGATTACATTCACTGTGGGCAAAGAAAGGACATTCCTAAACAGTAATTTATATCCTTCATGCTTTGAAAGGCCTAATTTCCCAAAGCAGGGGGAAAATTACAAGTGAAATCAGCTTGGAGGAAACATTTAGATAGAAAAATGTGAATGAAAATGGTGAGCTCTTTCAGAAGAATTTCAGAACCACAAAAAGCCACAATTCCACAATCAAGAAAGAGGGCAGCACTGGCCAAGAGCCCGTTCTGGTTCAGTGGTGAAGTGAAGGCAGCAATTAGAAATAAAAGAGCAGTTTATAACAAATGGGAGAGCGGGAGTAGATAGCAATCAATATAAATTAGAAATTATGAAGTGTAGAAAATGGATAACAGAAGCTAAAGACATCAGGGAAAAATCATGGTGAAGGGCAGAAGGAAAGACTTATTTAATATAGAAGGATTAAAAAAAACATGCTCCCAGCAACAGGATAAGCTTATTAGTAGGTGGAGGTGGTAAAATGATTGATACTGGAGCAGATGTGGCAGAAGCAGTTGGTAAATGTGCCAGTGCTGTCGCTAGAAGGAGACAGGTGGATGTGCCAGGATCAGGGG
Organism: Coccyzus lansbergi; assembly: GCA_033558105.1. NCBI lineage: Eukaryota > Metazoa > Chordata > Aves > Cuculiformes > Coccyzidae > Coccyzus > Coccyzus lansbergi. The sequence continues at coordinate 21,755 of JAUMJK010001067.1, forward strand.
ATGATGAAGTGTGTCTTTGTCCAAGAGTTGGCTGAACAACATCTGCTAAAGGTGAACATCAGGCTTGAAACTCAGAGTCCTTCAAGAGTTGGTAGGGTGTGGTGCATGGGGAAGGTGCTGGGTGGTGCAGGGTGGGCAGGAGGGGAGTGATGCAGCCCCACACAGAGCTGTGCGAAAGCAGCTGGCAGGGAGCTCATCTGGCAGAGACTTTAAAGATGTGAAGGCAGTTGGTGCTGCGTGTCCTGAAAACAGCCCAGGAGCAGTGTTGTGGGGCCAGAATGCTGGACAGAGAATGGGAGGGTTTGGGAGATGCTTCCCCTCTTCATCCCCTGGCATCCAAGTCTGAGCATGGGCTGTAGGGGAGAGGCTGGTGGAGGAAGGCAGTTGTTTGTTCAGTCTGCCTAGAGTGATCTGTCCTCTCTGCATACATCTCACTGTGTTATAAACTTGCTGATGGTGCTTTTGGCCCACATACCATCCTGCAGCAATGAACCATGAGATGCGAGCAGCTGCTGCTTTTGGTTTGAATGTTGTACCTCATCATTCCTCCTAGGGCTCGAATTAGTCAGGAACACCAATCACACCTTAGCAGCTCTCTGCCACCAAAACTGACTGTTCTTCCCTCTTTTCCTGCAGCAGAAGGTAATGTTGGATGATCTTGTTGCCTCTGGGCAGGTATTTCAGGGCATCTGGGTAGTTTTGTACTCCGTTTACCAGCTCCAAAAGGGAGTAGCAAGAGGGATTGGGGTCCCTCAGGACATGCCACGGGGAGCCAGCAGTGCTGTGACTGTCTCCCATGTCTGGGTTTTCAAAAAGACGCCGGACAATCAGCACAGAGTTGGAGCAATGCATTGAGGGCTGGGGAGGGAGCCCGGCATTGAGAGGCTTGGAAGGGGAGAGCTCTCTCTAGCTTATCAGGGAGAAAATTGAGAGGAGCCTTGATTACAGTGCGTGAGGGTCTTTACAAGGAGAAAATGCCGGTTAGTGAAGGGCGGTCTTTAATCTCGTGGAGAGCAGTGGAGCATGAGCCAGGCACTGGGAGCCAGAGCCAGGCAATTTGGAGCTAGGACAGAGGCACTTGGGTTTACTCCCGTGGGTGATTAGCAATCTTGGGGTACAGTCCCAAGGGCAGTGGTTGATCCTCCATCTCTTGATGTCTCCAAAAGTGGGATGGGAGCCTGCCTGGAAGAAAACCAAGCTGTTTGGCTCAGTTTCAGGATATGCATGGTTGAATGTTAGTGGGCAGGAGGTCAGAAGGAGAGTTCTGATACTCCTTCCAGCCTGTCCCTCGGGGAAATGGGGCTTCAGGTTGTGGAGGTTTGGTAGCCGTAAGCACCCCCCAGGCTGTAAGGGGGCTGTGATGGTGTGGCATAGGGCTTGCAGGATGCGGGAAAGCACTTCACAGCTTTGCTCCCTTCCAAACCCTTGCTGCATACCCCAAGGAGAGGAAAGAACCTGCCAGTCCCACAGGACAGATCTGCGCAGGGATGCTTCTGCCTCTCAGCTTAAATGTGCCCTTTCCCTGGGCTTGTATGTGCTCGGCCATCCAGGGCATTTTAACAAATCACAGGAGTTTTCCAGCAAAGCCTTGGGAATATTTATACATTTAGGAAACGATGCTTTCACACACGCTGTTTTTGGCAAGGTTCGCTGCCGAGCAGCTGCCTGGGCTTGAGCAGAGCCAGAGGGAGAGCAGCGGCCGCGCGTGAGCTGAGGCAAAGCCGGCAGCTTTTATTGGCAGGCCCTGGGGTTCATGCCAAGAGGGGAAAGAGCAGGCGGCCAGAGAGGGCTCAATGCCCTGTAACTACCCCAGCACCCTTCCCAGCAATGTCGGACCCAGCAGGTCAGGGCTATTTCAGCCTGGGTAGTCCCTGTGGGTTGCAGACATGACCCCGTGGGGCAGTGTGGGGTACCCTCTCATGGGGTTTGAGTGCTTGACTTGGCCTGGTCAATGTTTCATGACGTAGCTCCAGCCAGAGCCTGTGGTCCTGCTTCTGGAGGGGTCAGTGACAGGGGGGCCATTTGGCACCGTGCCCCCTCCCAGGGGAGGGCAGGGACAGGTACACTGGGGGGAAGCTGGTGACACCATCAGTGCAAATATAGCCCCTGTGCCGCAGGATGCTTCACCCTGTGTATTTTTATCTGCCGTGGCCGGTGCGCGCGAGGGCGGCTGCTCCTCACCTCCGCAAGCCGAGAGCGGGACCTCGGCAAACAGGACGTGGCGGGTTCATGGCTTGACCCCAAGGCCCGGTGAGGAGGAGGAGGATGTGCCATCAAAACAAGCAATGCCGGAGAGGAAGATAAACAAACAGGCGGCTTCCAGCATGGCCCCGGCCGAGGGTGAGCAGGAGCCCTGAGCTCGGGCCGGCGATGGTGCCGGTGGTGGTGTCGGCTGACGTCAGGGCGCCCAGGGGTCAGTATCCCTCTTATTGTTCCCCACCAGAGCTGGGACGGGGGCCAGGCGCCCATTCTCCTCCTGCAAGGGGACATGGGCCAACAGGGCAGGTGGAGGACGCCCGCTGGTGTGGGCGAACACCACCTTGAGGTCCAGCCCCACACCTGCCTCCGTGCTGCCTGCCTCCAACCTCTCCTGTCTAATAGGTGCTACAAATCTGTTCTGGGGAGTGGAGCTGCTCTGGTCTGGCTGAGGGCAAAGGCAGTGATGGTCCATGCATTTTGCAGGGTGGGGACAGCATCCCTCAAACCCCTGCCAGCCTGGTGTGGCAGGGAGAAAGCGGTCCTTTAGCTCCTTCCAGCCAGGGATGTTTTTCATTAGTGCAAGGTAGCTGCAGCTTTCATGGAATCATAGAATCACCAGGTTGGAAAAGACCCATCAGATCACTGAGTCCAACCATTCATATCAAATAGTAAACCATGCCCCTCAGCACCTCATCCACCTGTCACTTAAACGCCTCCAGGGAAAGTGACTCAACCACCTCCCTGTGCAGCCTATTCCAGTGGCAAATGACCTTTTCCATGAAAATATTTTTCCTAATGTCCAGCCGGAACCTCCTCTGGCGGAGTTTGAGGTCATTCCCTCTTGTCCTGTCCCCTATCACTTGGGAGAAGAGGCCAGCACCTTCTCTCCACAACGTCCTTTTAGGAAGTTGTAGAGAGCAAGGAGGTCTCCCCTCACCCTTCTCCAGGCTAAACAACCCCAGCTCTCTCAGCCGTTCCTCGTAAGGGCTGTTCTCCAGCCCTTTAACCAGTTTCGTTGCTCTTCTCTGGACTTGCTCCAGAGCCTCAACATCCTTCTTGTGGTGAGGGGCCCAGAACTGAACACAGTGCAGGCGTGACATGGGTTGCTTGCATGCAGGGTACATGGCCCAGGGGGATATGATGTGGGAGCACAACTGGTCGAGGCTCCTGTGACATGGGGCCAGGGAAGGAGATGCAGTAGCTGCAGTGCTGTCACTAGCAGGACTGAGCACTGACAAAGCTGCAAAGCCGTGGGCAGGCTGGGTTAAGGCAGAGGTGAAGGTAAGAGACTGGCTTTGAAGAGGCTCAAATGAGCTGAGCAGGTCAGCAACGTGCAACCAAGCTTCTGTGTTGTGCTCATCTGGCAAGATCTGTGGGTGTCTGGTGCTACTTGTGGGATCCTTGCTTCATTACTGAACAAGCCCTGGTCTCCTTGTCTCATTACTGCCTCAGGTTCCAAGTCACATGCTGGAAATAAGATGGACTGCTACATTGCTGGACATGACAGGGCACGCGCGTGTACACAAGGAGCTGCGCTTGCGGCAGTCAGGAGAAGCAGAGGGTTGCTGGCGCTCGTCATGAGTGTGTGTGCAAGAACACAAATGTGTGCACAGGGGCAGAAGCATGCCTGCTACACTGATGGGTGCAAGGGGCAGAGACCTGCATCCGATGGCTGAAGGAGGTGGGGGCCAGGGGCTGTCGCCTCATGCAAACTCTGTGGGGTGTTTGGGGAGGAGCACAAGTGCTAATCGCTGCCTGGGCCCTCGTGCAGTGTTAGCATGGAGGTGTGTGGTGGGCAGCATTGTGACATTGTTATTTGTTTGCTGAGGCCTGATCAGGTGAGGGTGGCCCCGGCCAGGGCATGCTTTGTGGGCCACCGCAGGCTGCCACAGCCTGCTTGCAGAAACAGTGAGTCAGTGGAGCTGCCGGCTGCTAAAACCAGACTTGGCACAAGCACCCCCTGGGCAGCAGCCTGCCCGAAATAGTGCCCAGACCACGGACATGGAGCAAACCCCCAGCAGCTGGGCTGGGGCTGGCCTGGCTGTGATTGCTTCAGGGATGGAGATGCATCACAGAAGCAGCCGCTGTTTCCTCAGGAGCACTGCAGGGGCAGTCTTGCTGGGGAGATGGTAGGGTTCACAGTCAGAGCTCCCCTGCCTGGCTACTGCTCTGCTGCCTCTGCTGCAGAGAGTATAGAATCATAGAATCACCAGGTTGGAAAAGACCTACTGGATCATCGAGTCCAACCATTGCTATCAATCACTAAACCATGCCCCTCAGTACCTCTTCCACTCGTCTCTTAAACACCTCCAGAAAAGGTGACTCAACCGCCTCCCTGGGCAGCCTGTTTCAGTGCTCAGTGACCCTTGCCATGAAAATTTTTTTCCTAATGTCCAACCTAAACCTCCCCTGGTGGAGCTTGAGGCCATTCCCTCTTATCCTGTCCCCTGTAATTTGGGAGAAGAAGCCAGTTCCTCCCTCTCCACAACTTCCTTTTGGGTAGTTGTAGAGTAGGTGGCACCTGGGCCAGGTACAGGCAGCCGCCTTCTTAGTCCCAGCCATGCTTCAGCCCAGCATCTCCTGGTGGCTTGTTTAAGGATGGAGAGATGGACAAGCACTGTTGCTGCCACCCTCCCTGGTATCCTTGGCTCTGCAGTGATGTGTGGTCTGGCATGTACAGGGAAACATCCTTTGCAGTTGGAATCTTCCTCGTACTTGCCATACCATGCCATGCTAAGTCGTGCCACGTGCCACTGCAAGAAGGCAGAGGGGTGTCACAGGTCATCTTACAGAAAGGACCAGACCTCGCTCCTGTAGAGGAGGCCCCAGCCTTTGCATGGGCACCAGCCGCACGTTGCTGCTGAGGAGCAGCTCTGCTCGGGGAATGATTGATCTTGTGTCAGCATGCAGTGGTTTGAGCCGGTGCCAGGCCTCAGCTCAAACGGGAGCATTGAAGGGGGAGAGCCCCTTCCCCCTCCGGAAAGTGGAGCGGCAATGCCCCCCCCCAGCCCCACTCCCATATCTCAGGCATTAGTGACTCTGTGTCTGCAGGCAGCTGCCCTGCCCTGGGGAGCACATGGGGAGCAGTGGGGAGTGTACAGGTGTCCAGGATCCTGGCTGAGCTTGCTGGGGCTATGTTTGAGTTAGAGGAGGGCAAGGAGGGGATGCAGGAATGGTTGCCTGGGGAAAGATGCAGAGCATAGTCTGCCCCTCAGCCCTGCAGCCCCTTCTGGCCTTTCAGCTCAGGGTATGGCAGTGGCTCTTACAAGCAAAGGATCTTTTGGAGAAGAGAACAAGGTGGACTTTGACAGGGATCTAAAGGGACTGCTCTGTGTCAGCAAGGGACGTGGTGGCTTCTCTGTCCCCAGCTGATGGGATCTGGACTCGGGGCAGAGGAGTGGTGCTGCGTGGATCACAGTGGTTCCTTCCCCAGCTGCAAACCTGCTGTGCCCAAAACAGGCTGCCGGGTTTATTCACCATGTCCCTGTATGTCCTGAGCCTTTTACCAGCTCCCCACATGCCCCCAGCTGTCGCATTCTGTGACATCCATGGGCAGATTTTTTTGGTGTCCCTGAGAGCTGCCCCCTCCCTATCCCTTGGGTCAATGTCCCCATAGCCTCTGCCAGTCACGCCAGCCCATGCAGAGGTGGTAGTGAACAACTGGGCACATCTGAGCAGGGAGCAGCCCTCAGGGACCCAGGTGCCCCAGAGTGCACAACCATCGGATTCCTAAGGCTTCCTGCTCCCACTCTGCTTGGACCTTCGCGTCCTATGTATCTGCATAAGGAAACAGGGCCATTCATATATTTCTCTCTCTATTTATACCTCTCCCTTTCCGTATTTAGTGTGTGCACAGGCAGAGGGGGCAGCGAACGCCGGGGCCACTGATGTTCTTGGCTCCGGCGCTGGCTGGAATTTTGTCCTGGAATGTATCCTGAACCACTGTGAAAACACGAATAAATCTCTGTGTGTTGTGTGCATGTGTGTACACAAATATATAGACAACGTATAGATGTGGAGCCGTATAGGGCATTTGTGAGCTTTGCTATTTAAGGGAAGGAGCAGTTAGAGGGCTCCCGGCGAGGCAAACACCTCTGGATCAAAGGAATGCAGGGCACTCCGCTAGTGGCCAGGTACCTTGGGAAATAGGTGGCCCTTGCTTTGTCCCCTCCAGGGAACTGAAGCCACCTTGTTGGTGGCTTATTGAAGGCAGCACATCAAGCCAGCCCCGAGCAGTGCTTTGATCCCTCAGGGGCTGCATTTCACGGAGGTTTCTGCTCCCTGGTCTCCAGTTTCCCAGTGAGAACCCCAGAGAAGGAGTTTCTGTGCTGCTGACATAGGCTGCAGAGCCTGGTGTGCAGACAGATGCAGCAGGGCAAGGGCAGCAGCCCCTCTGGGGTGTCTGGGACTTTTGGAGGATCAGGAGTTGCCTCCTGAACATCAACTGGTTCTAACGACTGTCAAGTAAAGACGATGATGTGGAAAAGGAGAAAATAGATGTTGGGTAGGACTATGTAGGCTGGGCATCTCCTTGGGCCACTGGAGCATCTGATGCTCATGACTGTCGGGGAAAGATAATGTAAAGGGGAAAACAGAAATTGGGTACCAGATCTCAATGAAGATGACCAGCCATGCTTGGGAGGTGCTGGCATCTGCTTTGCTGGGGGTGCTGGATGAGGGTCTGACAGGAGCACTGCTGGGTCTCCCAGCACCCCTTGACTGGGAAGCGGATGCCCTGTATAGCCCAGTTTAGGGTCATGCCAGCTTCTTGTCTTCTGGGTGCTGAAAAAACTGATATTTTGGGCTGAAAATGCCCACATTTGGTCTCTGGCCAAAGATGATGTGTTTGTGGGTGGGGGAAATTGGAGCAAATTCCTGCTGTGAGTCCTGCACGTGTGCGCGGGCGTGCGGATAGGGGAAATACAGTTTTCCTTTTGAAAAAAGCCCCGCTTATTTTTATACAGAACTCCAGAAGGGCTGAAGGTGGAAACTTGGCCTGTCAGCAGCTGTCACAGGGGAGCGGGTCCCTGCCTGAGTTTGGGGGGAAACCACAGCTGGGTGTTAATGGGACTGTTAATGAATTAATGTTGGCTGCTGGGGGCCAGAGGGGAGCCTGGCTCGGCGGGGCATGCGCGTGCGGAGACCTGCCCGGCACACGGGCTCTGGCTCCCGGTACGGCTGCAGAAAGCCACAGCTCTGGGAGCTGCGCGCTTGGGGACGTGTGAGTGTCCCCTTCCAGTCATATCTTTTTCTCTGGGTTATGAAAATGGTTGGAAATGTGGCCCCATTGTTGGGGAGAGGGTCCTAAAGCAGGGAGCATGCATGCATTCAGCATGGGGTTGTTATCTTTTGACTGTGGGCATCTGCTGCTTGAGCTGATGGTATTGCTTAATGCTGTGTCTCCTCAGCTGCTGAAACCAAATCTTTAAAGTAATTTAAAGAAAACAGCAGGGAAGCGGAATCCTTCCACATTTATTTATGGATTGGGGAGCTTGTGCTGCTCAGTCAGTGAAAATTCTGCAGCAGCACTGGTCTCTGCACAGCACTGAATGAAGCTCTTCTTGGGGTTATTCCTCTTGCTGCCTCCTACAAAATGCAGAGGTGCAGCCAGGTGATCGTGGTAAGCACAGCCTTTCCCCATGCTGCGGGCTCAGCAGTACATTTGCACAGCTTTCACACCTGGCTTGCTGGGGACAGCTGTGGAGATCATGCTGACACGTTCACCCAATGCCAGTGTGGTAGGGATGCAATGGGGCTGAGGAATAGCATCATAACCTGGTTGAACTGGAAATGAGAGGGAAAATTTAGAGAGAATCTTGGAAAGAGAAAGCATATCCTTCTCCTTCGGCCTCTCCTGCTGCATTTGGTTTCAGGCTCTGCGGGTGAGATCTCAGCCATGGGGAAGCCTGCAGCATCTCCTGGGGTTTCACCCTTTGGCACCAGAGGGCTGTTGAACGAAGAGGAAAGAGTTGACCATCCTGAGGGAGGGATGACTGTGCCGAGGAAGGGACAATGAGGTCCAAGGAGGGATAATCATGTTGAGGAAAGAAAGACCACACCAGAGAAGGGATGGTTATGCCAGGGAAGGAAAGACCATTCTGAATTAGGAATGACCATGCCCAGCATGGGACTGCAGATGGACAGATTTCCCAACAGAAGATGCTGTTATGGATAGAGACAGAGCCTCCTTCTCTGCTGGGAGGAAGGCTGGAAATGCCCGAGCTCTTGGGAGATCTGCTTGCTCCCCAGAGATGACATGCTTGTACCCAGGTTGTAGATGCTCTGCCAGGTCTGATGTTGGGTGTCTGAAGATGGATGCAGGCAAACCCTCACCTCAATAAGGAAAACTCCTTGGCTGTCGGACCCAATACTTTTACTGGGACCCTAGGCTGGCCCTTCAGGGTCGAGCTCAAAGTGTGCAACCAGCGTCTGCTGCCCAGTGCCAAACCTGGGTGGTGAGGCTGAGGACCTGGAGAGGGCAGTGCCTAAGCTGCTTTCATAGCCCTGCTCCTTGCATGGGTGGGCTCTACACAACTGGCCTCTCATGTTGGAGAAGGTCCTTTGGGAGAATCCCAAATCCCATCTTGGAGGGGCTCTGAGGCTCCTCTGTGCCCAGCCACCAACTCTTGGGTCCAGCTCTGCTGGGCCCAGAGCCCTTCCCAACCCCATCCCAGACAGACAGATATCCCAAAACCCACTGGTCCCAGGGGCCTCTGTTTTGGGTCTCTCTGGCTGAATGAGGTGGTGTGCATGTGCCCAGACTGTCCCCTCCTGTGACTGTACAGTACACATGGCTAAATATATGTCTGTGCAGATACAGGAACTCAGAAGGGCTGAATGATGCTCCCTTTCTATACCTCTTTTCATGGTGAGAGCTAATGAGATTCATGCCATTAAAGGGCTGATGTTTTGTGGGATGGGAGACTTTTAAACGGGATGTGTCCTGGCTTAGTCATGGCAAATATTTACAAAAAAAAAGAAAAAAAAAAAGAAAGAAAAAAGAGGAACATGCGTATAAAATTAGAATTCTGAAAATAATATTTAAAGCGAGTGTGAGAGAGGAACCTAAACCAGAAAATACAGCCCAGTCTGTTCAGGAGTCAGGGGAAAAAGAGAGACCAAGAGGGGAAAAAAAAAAAAACCTGGAGATAAAACGAGAGAAACCTCGGCAGTAAAAACAGCATCTTGGTAAATAGACTATTAAAAAAATTCTGACCTGCTTTATGGCTTTCTTGGCTGCCGTTCAGCTGTGCTGCCCTGGTCGGCACGGAGGGAAGGTAGCAGGAGCCGGCGTCTGTGTGGATGCTCAGAGCCCCAGGACGCGGCTCCCCCGCCTCGAGCAGCCACGCAGGGCGTTAAATTTAGCCACATAATGATGGCCCTGAGGAGGCAACCTTTTGTAGCCACACTGTAATTACTGCCTCGCTTATAAATTTTTTTTTTCTTATTATGTTTCCTCGTCCACTGGGGAAGGGGTGGGGGGGTCTCCCACACCCCTATCAAGCTCACAGCTCTCCGGGGAGTGGGGTATCACTTCAGGGATGGAGCAGGTCCATGGGATGGAGGAGAAGGTAGGAATGGCTGCCCAAGCTCTGTACTGCTCCCCTGCTATGAGACAGGACTTGGCCCTGCATTTGGGGATGGGGGAGGCATTAGGCTAACTATAGCATGGGAGGGTCCCTACAGCCTAAAGCATGGCTGTCTCACACACCTGAGCCTTAACATCACCCTCCCAGAGTGCTTGAGAGTTGTGCATGTGCAACCAGGACCAGGGGGTCTCTGACACAACTGCGAACCCACAGCACAGCCAGGCTGGGTAAGCAACCAGGACCCCTACCAAACACAAGCAGTATCTGTCCAGCCCTGCTCCTCATGGAGAAGGGAAAGATGAAAAGGGCGAGGGCTGGTCCTGACCCCCTCCTTCTGCTGGGAGCAGGGCAGAAGGGATGGCCCCTCTCTGAGTCAGTGCAAGTGGGGGACAGCTTCAGGCCAGGCAAGAATGTGCCAGAAAAGGTCTTATTCCCCTCTTGTTTTCCCAAAACAAAGGAAGCAGTCTTGCATTGCTGGAAGTCGCGTGCTTGGGCTGTGCTGACTTGTTATCATCCGATAACCTGGCGACCCAGGAGCTGCCCTGCTCCTCACCCGTCAAGCCTGCACTACGGGATGCGAACAGCTTCCGCATAAGCTGCCCTTTGCAGAGATCCGTTTTCCGCTCCCCAGGCTGAAGGGGGACAGCAGCGGGGATGACCGCTGTGGCCCCAGCTGGCCCCAGGATCACCATGTTCCATGCACATGGTTATGCCCAGTGAGAACCTATCCATGCAGGTGATGGTGGATGGTAAGGGCAGAAGAAATGCAGAGGTGGCAGATGCCTTGGTGTGGGCTGGGTGCTGCTGTCCTGTGTGGGGCGTGGAAGGAAATTTGAGGGTCTGCTGTATCTCACTTTGCCCTGTGCAACTTCCCTTTAAGCACCGTGGCCAGGCTCTGCCACAGGTGGGTAGTGTGTGGGGATGGGAACCCTTAGGGCACACGGTGACACATTCAGGGAAGGGACCCTTGCAAATCACCAAGGAATGCTGTGCAGCACCAAGACTGCCTGCCTTCCCTTCCAAGTCTGCCCCTTCTCCCAGATTTGTGCCCTGGGAACGATGCCGTGGTGCCAAGGCACCATAGGGACTTTGGTGGGACTGTTATGTTCATCCATCACTGTGGAGAGGGTGTTTTGCGGGGAGCGTCTCCTTGGCAGAGCTGTGCATGGGGGACATGTGAGACCACAGCAATCCCACCCAGCTGTGGCCAGGGCAGCCAGCTCATCCCAAATCAGCCCCTCTCTCCCACCCCATGATATAAGGGCTCTGTTCAGCGCTATGATGACCTGAGGCAACCTCCATCCCTTGCTCAAGTGCCCATTTAAGGGCAGGTGGGACAGTACTAAATCAACTCCTTTAAAGCCTCCTGATCCACAGCCCCATGGACGTGCTGGTCTCCATCCCTCCCTCATCTCCTGTGGGCATGCTGGGGGCTGGCGCGCTGGCTGGCTGCCCGGGCACGGGGCTGTCTCGGCTGCTGGCCAGGAGTCTCCTGGCCTGGCTGGGTCTGTGCCCCAACTGCGGGGTCCGTGGCTTGTGCTGAGTGCCAGGGATTCAGCACCAAGGTGGTCACGAGAGCCCTTGGGGACAGTGGCCACCGCCTCACCGGTGGTGGGTTGGGAGCCCAGGTGGAGACAGTGCCGGGGACCAGAAGACAAAGTGCCCTTTCAGCCCAAACTCTGGAAAGATGCGTGTGTGTGTGTGCATGAAGGTTAATGCCCTTGGCCCCGAGATGGGGAGAGGAGTGAGCTCAGGCTGGTTCCATCCCTGCTGGGAGCTGGTCACAAGTGTGCCTTTACGTTTGGCTGCGTGTGCAGGAGTCTTATGCGTTTCCATCTTGGTGTATTTATGTACGTCATGTGTGTGTCTTACTCATCACTGTGTTTTTCTTTCCTTGTTCTTGGGTCTTTCCCCCACCCCCGCCATGGATCTATAATTCTTATGGCATTTTATTCTGTCTTTTTTGTCTTGTTTTGTTTAAACCTCCAGTTTTGGAAGTCATTGGCTCCTTAGGAAAATAAACTGTATTTTTAGTTCTTGTCTATGAGGCTGCTGATCCCGCCTGCCTTGGTTCATCACTTACTCACTATTTGTTTAAGCTTTTATTTTCCCCCTGCACCCCATGCTGGGGCGCAGCGGCAGCCAGTGGCACGCTGGAGCTGAGGGGCACGGCGGGAGCACGCCAAAGTTGTCAATGAGCAAAAGGCAGTTCCAATCTGGCCTTTATTGAGGTCTGGGCTTGCGTAGCGCTGGAGCAGTGTGCCCTGTAATCAGCCAGCCACCAGAGCTGGCCAGGCTTGTAATAAAGCAACTCTATATTTATTTGTTCTGTTTATACCCTGCTCTGTAATAAGTTGGGAGCCCTCCCCACTCCCCCCATTTTCTTTGGGAAGCTCCTCCAGGTCTCCAAAGGCATCTGCCATCCCACACACAGCGGATGCGCGAGGCCCTGTATCCTGTGAGCAGCTCTGACCACATCTGAGCCGCATGCCTTTTGCTCTATTTGCCCCCCACACCCTGTGCCCACTGTCCCCATCCTCTCCCCAGCATCCCAGCCCGGTTCCCCCACCCAGAGACCCTCTGTGGCTCTCCTGGTACCCTGAATCCCCCCATGGCCCCTTCCCCCATCTCCACCGCCCCTCTGCCAGCCCCCCCCCCCTCCCCCTCTCTATTTCAACCTTGGGTCTTTTTAAAATACATTCATTAAAGGGAGCTCAGTTGCCCTTTCCCCGGCGAGACTGAAACACTGACAGCCTGTTTGCCTGCATGTCTGTAATTAAACTCAATCTCTGGGTGAATACAACAATGTGACTGCACAGAATAATTCCTGGAGATCCTGACGCCGAGGAGGAGTGTGGCCTGTGAGCAGCCCATTCACGCCTGGCTTTCTATAAATACTTTACTATGTGGCACTAAGAAAACTTCAAGCCCTTTCCCTGCACCCCCCCGCCCCTGCCTTTTTTTTTTTTTTATTAGTGCTACATAATATAGTAATTGTGCAACCAGAAGGTTCCCCCTGTGCCTACCCGGGTTCATGAGCCTGGGTGTGACCTCACACTGCACCGGCCGAATGTGGGATTTTGCTACTGTGCCCAGGGATGGCCCTGCTGGCCCTGGGCTGCCAGACTTGCCAAGGGGCTGCAGGTGACCTGTGGCACCCTCCAGCCTGGAGGATATGGTGGAGATGCTCTGCCAAGCCAAAAGGCTGAAATCCTTCAGTTGTGTTGTTGCTGGCAGCAGTGCTCAGACTGTATGTGTGCTGTGGTCCCAGGATCCGTGGCTGATGCAGGGAGATACAGATGGATATTGGAGCAGAAGGAGGAAAGGTGGGTCTTCCCTAGATCCCCCTGGCCTGCAATGTGGCTGTTCATCAGGTCCTGTCCTGGGATCTCTCTGGCCTGTGGTCCTTAGGAAGCCACAGGGCAGCTGCTCCCCAGGTCCCATCCTGCCCAAGGTCAGGGAGGATTTCTGTGTCCCGAGAGCAGTCGCACCCCACCTGCTGTCCCCATGTCTCCCTGGGGCCTCACTTGCCCTCCCCTCCCCTGCACCTGCGAGTGGCATGACTGGAAGGATGCTCAGGCACCTCAAGCTCCCCCCTCCAGCTCTGTAAGCTTCAGCAACAGTACTTTTTAAAGCATTACTGACATGTGGTGATATGGCCAGCTTGGGCTGCCCCTTGCCCAGAGGACCTGGAGCCAGTCAATGCATTTTCCTTCAGCCATGGGGTGTGCCAACCCCATGGACCCCTGCTCCCTAGGCAGCATCTCTCAGCTCACTCACAGGGTACCTCAGCTGCATGTGCTGGGCATGGAGCAGGTGCCACAGTTGCAGGGCGGTCAGCTCCCTGCCCACCTGGCTCCTACTGTCTGTTTTGGGACTCTGGGGTTGCAAGGAGAGCAGGGCTCCTGTTCCTCTCGCCCTGGGGCTTCTGGAGAGCTGGATCACAGGGCATGGGCTGGGGAAAGGCATGCAACCCCAGCCCTGCAAGTTGGGGTGTGCCTGATATGAGGGTATTGCTGCATTCGCATGGCCAAGAGTAACATTAAATCTCATTTTAATTATTGGATCATTAGATCTCATATTAATACTAGACCTCATTGCTCTCTACAACTACCTAAAAGGAGCTTGTGGAGAGGAGGGAGCTGGCCTCTTCTCCCCAAGTGACAGGGGACAGGACAAGAGGGAGTGACATCGAACTCTGCCAGGGGAGGTTCAGGCTGACCATTAGGAAAAAAATTTTCATAGAAAGGGTCATTGGGCACTGGCAGAGGCTGCCCAGGGAGGGGGTTGAGTCACCTTTCCTGGAGGTGTTTAAGGCATGGGTGGATGAGGTGCTGAGGGGCATGGTTTAGTGATTGGTAGGCGTGGTTGGACTTGATGATCCAGTAAGTCTTTTCCAACCTGGTGATTCTATGATTCTATGATCTTTGCACTGCATTGGTGCACCTGAGAACCTCGATGTGCATTACTATTCATGAGCTCACTCAGCCTCATCCATATTCATGTTGCATCCCTTGTCTGTGCAGCCCCTGCTGTTTTTCACCTGCTTGGCAGTGTGGTGCCCAGGAAGGTGGCACTGCACAGAGCTGGAGATGCCAACCCGCCACTGGCTGGAGTTGAGCATGTGATGCTATAAATGGTGACCCTGTGTGCTCGCAGAGGCTGAGCCGTGGTATACATCGGCTCTGGGGATGGGGTCTCCCTGGGTACTGCTCCATTTCGCAGCTGTCCAGTTGAGCCCAGAGCTCAGTAACAGGGTAGTGCCTGAGAACAGGGACCTTCTAGTGTCCCTGCTTATCTTCTGCAGGCTGGTGCAGTCTCCAGCCGTGTCCCTTGCTGGAACAGCCCCTAAACCTGTTCCCCAAAAGCTGTCCTGAGCCTCTGGAAGCCCTTAGCAGGATCTGAGCCTGGTGGTGCAGCATAGAGTAATAGGATGGTCCATCCACTGTAATGTTCTATCCCATCCCCTCCATGCCTTGCCCCTTCTCTGTCCTCTGATTGTTTGCTGTGAGTGTTTTCTGCATGGCCACCTAACTGTCCTGCTTCCCTCATTTATTCTGTAGGACAAGCCAAACTCCCCCCAGCCTCCAGCACTAGGAGCTTGGAGCTCAAAGAAGACAGGCTTAGAGGCATTTGCATCTTCATCACCACCACACTGGTGCGAAATGGAGGCCCTGAGTGTCAGAGCTGCAGGGAGGTGGCTGTAGGTCTCCAAGCTGATCCCACAACTCCGTGGGAAAGCTCAGCACTGTCACTCCCCTACTCAGTTCTGTGGGCTGCCTTTGCACTCCAGAAGCACCAGACCCTGCACTGCACCCATCCTGTGTGGATCTGTGATATCTCCTGGTTGTCACACCCGCAGGTGGAAGGGGACAAGCTGTGACTAGAACAGGCAAAATGCACCCTGCTTGCAGCTGGGCCTTTGTGCTGGTGGGTTTGGGGACACACCACGCACTGGCAGGTGACAGGAATGTGGCAGATGATGCCCTGTCTCTGGTCAGTGGCCGCCTGATGTCCTGCTGCTGCTGGCTGCTTCTGGCACTGCAGCTCTGCAGCTGTGGCTCTGCCTCTCTGCATTCCCGGCACTGTGTCACTCGAACCCTTGCACTGCATTTCTGCATCCTGGCTTTGTACCCCTGCAGCCCCAGCATTATGTGGAATCATAGAATGGTTCGAGTTGGAAGGGATCTTAAAGATCATCCAGTTCCAACCCCCTTGCCATGGGCAGGGGCACCTGTCACTGGATCATGTTACTCAAAGTCTCATCCAGCCTGGCCTTGAACACCTCCAGGGATGAGGCAGCCACAGCTTCTCTGGGCAACCTGGCCCAGAGCCTCACAACCCTCACAGGAAAATATTTCTTCCTAATACCTAATCTAAATCACAATCTGTCCTCTTTCAGGTTAAAACTGTTATCCTTCATCCTATCCCTGCACTCCTTGATCAAGAGCCTTTCCTCAGCTTTCCTGCAGCACCCTTTAAGTACTAGAAGGCTGCTGTAAGGTGTCCCTGGAACCTTCTCTACCCCACGATAAACACCCCCAGCTCTCTCAACCTGGCCTTGTACAGGAGGTGCTTCAACCCTCAGACCATCTTTCTTGCCTTCTCTGGACCTACTATAATAGATCCTTGTCCTTCTTATACTGAGGACTGCAGCACTGCATCTCTGCAATCCCAACAGAGCATCTTTGCAACCTTAGCACTGCATCTCGGCAGCCAAGGCACCACCTCTGCAGCCCTGGCATTGCACTCCTACTGCAACCTCTGCAACAGGGTTGCTTCTGAGGAGCAGGGCTGGTACCAGCATTATGCTGGTTAGAGGCACAATGGGGAGCCATGTCAGAGCTCTCATGCGGCAGGGATACTGTGTGAAGCAGACAAGCAGGTTTCCCTTCATTGCCACAGCATCAACTCCAGGTGGATTAGGAGCAGGGATGTGCCTGGGGCTGGATCCTGCCCTGTGTTTCTCTGCTGCATAGATCCCTCCATGCTCACAGCTCTTGGGGCAAATGGATCAGGGCAGATCCCAAGGTGGAGGTTAGAACCCCCCCCAGATTTGGGGGTTCTGGGCTTATTTTCTGCTTTGGGAATGTTACACGGAGAGGAAAGGCAAAGCAGCAGAGAGCTGGCCCTTCCTGGTCCTTGCTGGGGCAAGGCAAGAAGGACTGGAGCCAACTGGGTGCTCTCCAATGCAATGCGGGGAGCAAATGGTGTCAATGGTGACAGCAAACTGTTGCAGCTCACCTCCTCTCTCATCATTTTTGCTTACTTCTTGGCAAGAGCCCTCTGCCTATTCATATATGATTTTGCTGTGAAAGCTTTTGATATTAGAGATTTTGCTAAAATTTCAGCTCTCGAAGGACAGAGGCTAAAGGGAAAGGCAAGTCTGCTTTATAGGAACATAGGGGCCCAGCTGTCTCATGGCAGATATAAGTGGTGGGATGGTGATGCAACAAGGCTCTGCTTACTGTTCTGTGCATCACTTTGCCTGTGTCCTGATGTTAACTACCCAGGAGGGCATGAAGCCCGGCAAGCACTTATCCCCAAAAGAGCTCCTTGTGCTGTGGGCCCGTCTCAGGACCACTGTTTGTTTGGGCTTACATGCATACATTGCATTTGGTGAGTGCCCTTGGAGCAAAAAATAGAAGTCGCTTGCTCTAGTTGGTGCTGTCTTCTTGCTCTGGCACTTGGCCTTGAGAATGGGGCATCCCCAAAGGGACATCCCCTGCCCCTGCCTGCAACGAGGGTTTGGATTGCTGGGAAGCCCTGATGAGGGCTCTATCCTATGCAGCTTCATGGAAAGATCCCTCTGGCTTTCTGTGGGTGCAGGTCTCCATGGAGCCGTGCCTCATGGAGCCAGGGTGCCCTTCCCCTGGCTCCTGGCCGTGCCGGCCTGTCTGCACAGCTCCCGGCACTACTGCCTCCCCAGCCTTTCACTTGTGTGCTTTTACGGCTCGGAGGGAGCCGTCCTGCCCCAATTCCCCGCATGCTCCTAATTTCATAGTTCTCTCCATATATCCATATATATCCATATAGCATTTGATACAGTTTTTATGGGCATTTCCATACGTTTTACAGACACAGCCATTACAGAGCCAGGTTTCACCCGAGAAACCTCAGGGGAGCAAAGCACTGAATCGCCTTAGTCTTGGCTCCAGAACAAGGCTCTCTTCTCTCCCTCGCCGGGGCTGGCACTGTCAGTGCTGCACAGGGCAGGGGGCTGGCGTGGGTCTGCCGGTGCCTGCCCTGAGAGCCAGGATGCTGCCCACAGCCTTATCCATCCTGCTTCTTGCAGACTTATCCTGCAAACACCAGGGCTGTCACTGCTGTCCCTTGCTCCCTCCCCAGCCGGCTGCCACTGACAGGGGTCTGATTTGGGCTGGGCTGCTCTGTGCAGCTCAGGCCCACAATCCATACGGCTGGGTTGCCACGATCTGGCCCATTTGCACATCTGTTGGATTGTGCAAACGCCTGGATGCAGAGACTGGAAGCTTTTGGGGTAGTGTAAAAGGGTAATTCCATTCTGGCTAATGTGGCAGTGACACTGCTGCATGAGGCTTTGGTGCATCTCAGCTGCCGTGGAGCATGCAGAACATCCAAGCTTCAGCAAGGCAGCCTGCGGCTGGCGGAGGGGCAGAGGGACAGAGAATGGATCCAGGTGCATTCAGCTCTCCATACATTTTGGAATGCTATGGAGGATGCTGGCACTGCAGTAATGCCCAGCACTTCTCAGTGGCTGTTCCTGTTGCCAGCCCAGAGGGAGAAGCCTCAGACCTTGTTTAAAATGGAGCCAGCAGACACATGCTTTCATTGCTGCCGTGGTCAGACCTTGGAGCAGCCCAAAGTGTAAAATCTAGGGTATCCCCATTGACTGGGTGCCCAAGCGCTCGGCTGCCAAGCACCATCAGCAGGGGAGGATGGACTGGGGCAAGTGAGTGCAGGGATGAGCCCTCCCTTTCTTGGCACCCCTTCCTGCATGGCAAGCGTAGCAGCACCTGGCCCTGCTTTGGGTTCCTGGTTCTCCCTGCCTCGTTCTGCACCAGTGCACTAAGGAATTTTCCATCCTGCATATGAATTCCCATTTGCAGGGGAAATGCCCGCTCCCACCCAGTGCTGCCTCCAGGTGATGCCACGGGGACCACTCCTCGCTGCTTTGCTGTCCTTGGCATGGCTGCAGTATCATCCAGTCCAGCCCCGCATGCAAACTGCACCCTGGCTCTGCTATTAATAGCAGCTCCCCTCTCCCCTTTTGAAGGCTGGTGGGAGCCCAGGGTACATCCCACTCTGTTTTCTTGAGCAGGTCCTGAAAGCAGGAACCATTTGTGGCTTCCCCGGACGGCGTGTCTCTCCTTGGCCTCCAGCGTGTGCTATTTTCTGTGCTGTTTACTGTTCTTTTGCGGGCTGTCAGGTTTCCGCACTGGGGGAAGGCTTGTAAATGGGGGGTGGGGGGGCAGTGAGTCCACACAGAGGGGCTACGGGAAGGGAGAGGATGGAAGAGCACAGACATAGCCTTTATCGCAGCCTAGGGGATGTGTGGCTCATAAATCCAATGCAGGCAGGTAGGGGATAAATCATCCCAGCTCGGGCACTGGTGGTTACCCATGGTTAGAAATTAACTTTGTGTTGGATGGGACCCAGGCTGTGGGATGGGAAGGGGAGGCTGCTCTGGGCAGTTTGCCTCCCACCCGCCTGGCCCCAGGGCTGGGCTGCAGGCGGGTGAGCGGGTGCCCAGTGCCCTGGCCGGGGCTGATGAAGCAAATGGCCTGGGGTGGATGCTGCAGTCAAACCTCTGCTGTGGGTGATGATCCCCTGACCTGGCTGGCATCTGGTGCTTTGATGACTGACTGTAGCCACTGCATGAGACGTCCTTGGGCTACAAGCACAGCAAAGACTGGGAGACACTGGTCTGCACTGGAGAGGAGAGGGACCTCGGGTGCCAGAGAAGATGGCAGGGTGTATATGTGAGGCAGAAGGATGGATATGCACACAGCAGGACTGTCCTCTTGCCCTCAGGGTTGCAACTGAGTGCTTGGCAGAGTTGATGCCATGAAGATGGGAGCCCCATCCAGGTGCCTTGGGGATGTGCAGGTTGGGGCAGTCTCTGGCAACGATGCCAGGAGGCAGCAATGGAGGAGGCAACAATGCCCACAGACCTCAGTTTCACTTCCTCTCTCCAACTGGTGCACCCTTCTAGCCCCAACTGCCCCTTCCCCATCTCTGGCACTTCCTGCACCACGAATATGCGCAAACTAGCCCCTGGACTTCCCAGGGGGCTTTTAAGTGTGTAACTTCAGTGCCCACTTCATCTGCTCAGCCTGCAGCTGGGACTCTGACACCCTTGGGGTCTCAGAGCACCCACTGAGGGGCAAAAAGGGGCAGGGCTGGTGGGGACAACCCTCCTGCAGCGGGTCTCTAGGCAGCTGGCTGAGCTCAGCTCAGCTTACTCCTAGCCCACTCTCTAATAGCTCCCCAGCTTTCCTTTCTAACGAGGCTCTAATTGGAAGCCGGTTGTGCTTCCCTTCCCCTCTTCTCAGAGCTCTCCAGTCCCAGTGCTGCAGGGCGATTAAGCTGAGGTTTGGGGTTTTTTTAATATGGCAGAATTATTTTGGAAGGGCCAGGATCGTTATATGACGGGCTTCTTGAAAAACCCCAGGCTTCGCCTTTCAGACGGGGCCTTTTCAAGTGGTTTTGCACAGTACACGTCTCTGGGCAGTGACCGTCTCGAACAGTTACTGTTAATTATAGATGCCTCTTTCCCGCTAGCCCATTACTCAAAGGATTTTTGTGTGTTTTAACAGTGTTTTACATCAGCCTGAATAAGACTCTATTCAGTATTTCCGAGAGCTGGAACTTGGGCATCCCCTGCTGTATGTGTCATGTTCTCGCTGCATCCCTGGGGCTGGGGATTGTGCAGCTGGTGTGGGCACAAGCCTTCCTCCCTAGATGGTGCAGGAGTTGTGCCTGCTGCGTGCACATACCTTTTGCGTCCCTCTCGCGGCTATGCATAGCCTTGGGTTTGCACACTCACCCCCTTGAAGCTATATCCTAAATCCATCCTCCATCATCCTTCTTCCACACTGAGCACCGCTGCACACTGGTTCATGTTTGGTTGGACCCTGTGCCTGCTGCCATGTCATCCTCTTTGGCCAGGAGGGAGGTAGTGACAGCCCTGGGCACCCTGGCCTCATCTTGATCATCTTGGCATGTGCAGGGTCCTGTTCTCTCTTGCTGAGCCCTGGGTTAGTGTGTTTCCCTTACATTAACACAGGGATGTCTCTCCATACTGTGTAGCTAAGAGTTGTTCCCCATGTCCTTTGTGCTGCATTTGTTAACACTGATTTCATGGCTTCGTCATTGCTCAGTTATTCAGCAGCAACTTGTTGCAATCAGCAGTTTCTTCAACTGCCCCAAAGGGTTTCATATCACTGAGAAATGTTCTTGTGTCCCGTGCCACCCCATTTGTACTCTCTGCCTGCAAAATCATAGAATCATAAAATCACTAGGTTGGAAAAGGCCCACTGGATCATCAAGACCAACCATTCCTATCAAATACTAAACCACTCTTTATTCCAGCTTGCCTCTTGTGTTGACCCTACATGTAGGTTATGAGAAGAGCTTGTCTCTTTTCCCACAACAGCTGAGCTGGTTTAGCCATCCTTGTGGAAACACCTTGCCCTAAGTATTTTTTCAGTCCCGCTGCATCCCCAGTATGCTCAGCTGAAGATGCTGGTCCCTTTAGAGAGCTTTAGTGGGTTTGCGAGGGATGACTTCCTACCACAGAGCAATGCTGTGCCTTCCCTTTGCATCATTTCTGCTGCCAGGCACTTTTTTTCCTGCTTGGCTGCTGGTGTTTATGCAGCTGTTGAAGCCTTCCCAGATGGAAGATTGAGCTCTGAGCTCTGCGTCCCCCTCGAGAGATGGGAACCCCCTAGGATGTGTTGGGCACTCCGCAGAGGAGGGACGCACTCTGGGACAGAGCGTTCTGCCCAAGCACTGGGCAGCCAAGGCTGGGTAGCAGGTACCCCTGCCAGACCGCGAGGCTTTGGTCAGTGCACAGTGTGGAAGATGAAGGGCAGCTTTGGGACTGCTCTGCTGGAACAATTTCTCAAGCCCCTGTGGGATGAGAGTTTCCCCTGGGCTCTCCAGGGTTGTTGGCAAATGCCTGACTGTCCCACTGAGAAACCATGAGTTGGGGGAAAAAGTGGTTCCAGCTCATCCGCATGCCCACGATCCATCCTCCTTCATACTGGAGTGGGGACTTGGAGGGAGGAGAGGCAGCTGGGAGGTGCAGTGGTGGTGTCTGGAGAGAGCCCCGTTTGGGGAGGGTGGGGATGCGCCTCATTTGGGCACCTCTGCAGCCCTCGTCTCCTTCAGCTCAGCATATAGGGCACTGTGGTCAGGCCCATTTATAAAGCTGGTAAATATATCGGCAGAGTTTGTGTCCCCTCCAAAGGTCAATATTTGTGCAGAGTTTAATTTTAACTTAACAAGCAGTTGTTTGCAGAAGCTGCCCTGTTTGTGTGTGCGTGCGCGCTTCCCCATCGATTGACGCTCGCAAGGAGGCATACAAGGAGCTCATGTGTGCGCTGACTCACTGGGGTGCAGAAGGGGTCGGCATGGCTCCCCACTCCTGGAGATGTTCCGGATGCAGGGGCAGCACTGTGCGGTCTGGAGGACAAGGACCAGGGTCTGTGGCTGAGGCTATAAATGCAACCCACAGACCTCTCTGGGAGGCGACAGCGGGCAAAATGTGACCCATGTGGCTCTGAACAGCAGCCGATGGGGAGGTGGCTTTCCTAGCCTGTTCTGGCTGGTGCCCTGGGCTTGCTGCAGGCAGCTCTGTGGCCACATGGCCCCCAGCCTTACCACTCCTCAACCCATGTGGCTTTTGCGGCTCTTACCCATTTTCTGGCAACGTGCATCTCTGAACTTAGCACATCGTTCAGACCTGTACCAGCATGAGGCTCCGGCTTTGCAAAGGGCTCTGAGGGGTCAGCATGGGACCCCATGCACAGCCACTCTGAAAACAGCCACAGTGTTTCTCCCAGGGCTCTTCAAGTATAGCTGCCCATGGGTTTCATCCCCTCTGTCTGCCTTCCCACCCCAACATGCAAAGCAAACAGACGCACCTGAACACCCCACCAAGGGTGGTGGCTCCTCTTAGAGAACTCGAGACCCAAAGTGCCCCTGCACTGGCAAAGGAGAGGGGAATGGTGCTGCCCTGGTGTGCGCCCAGGCACACGAAGCTTCTCTTTCTGCTACTCCCAAAGCTCCTCTAGCTGAAACACTATGCTATGCTGGGCTGGCCGCATGTCCCCACTTGGGCTTGGGGATAGGCTGTGCATCTCACCTACCCTATAGCATCACCACAGAACATCATCCCTTGAGATGGAGGCTGGGTCCTCTCAGATACCAGTGATGCATCCCAGCATCCTAGGGCAGGATGAGACACTGGGTTTGGTCCAATACCCTCTCGCGGCCCATCTTGCTGAGTGCACAAAGTGTGTTATCTGTGGGAAAGCAGGAGAATAACAGCAAGCACAGCCCTTGCCAATGGAGTTTTCCAAGTCTCCCACCCCAGGGACAGCAGCTTAGGGGCAGGAATGCAGGAATGTGGCTGGGGAGAGGCAGGAGGGCTGGGATGGAGCCCACCAACCCCACAGAGTGACCGCCGAGACACCGTATTTTGGAGCCCGCCTTGTGGGCACTGAGGTTTGGTTTCCTTCTCTCTGCTCTTTTCCTCTTCCTCGCCAGGCCCCGGGGCTGCTGACCAACCTCAAAGGGAAAAGCAGGCTGTGAGGAGCAGTGGTGGGGATGGGCAGGGGTAAACACGGGGCTGGGGCCGGCCAGGCAGTGGGTGATGGAGGTGAAATCATGCGTGACGTCAACCCTGTGGCTTTGGGGACAGCCGTGGTTAGGCTGCCCGAGGAGGGGCGGCTGTTTTCCTGCAGCTCCACCACTTGCTGCTCCCAGTGCCCGTCTAACTTATAAACTTTAATGGCCAGTTTAAAAGATTCCTGCCATGGGCACCTTGTTGCCAGTTTTAGGTTTTTAATTTGGAAACTTTCCCCTCTGTGGTTGGGGGAGGAAGGACTTGGGTCTGTTCGGGGCCAGTCATCAGGATACATGGGTGCCAAGGAGACAGTCCAGGAGGGCTCTGTTCCCGTCACTGGTGTCGGAGCAGGGTCGACCACACCACCACCAAGAAGCCGGGGGGTGGAACATGTGCTGTGCATAGGGCAGATGGGCTGGAAGAGCCCCCAAATCACCTTCTGCCCCCTACATATTGGTGGAATAAATTTAACTCCTACTTGGCCACTGGCGGAGAGAGTGCCAGCAGCAGCAGCCACCTGCTCCCAGTCAACTTGGTCCACATTGGGGCCACCACGGCTCTGGGCTGTACAGGCAACATCTTCATATTGTAACCTCACGGTCACTCAGGAGGCCCCTGCAAATGCCCAGGAGGTGGTGGGATAAGAGGCTGAAGCCTGATGCCCTCCCATGCAACAAGGAATCCAGCCTACAATCTTGAAGGTAACATCCCCACAGCCTTTCCACCCAGCTCTCTCTTTGCAGCTAGAGAGAGAGCAGGGATATCTCCCCCCAACCTGGCTGCAGCCACCTGGATTTGCTGATATGATGGGCTTCCAAGGACTGACCGTGGTTTGCCTGAGTCTTTCCTTGTCTCCAGACCGGTATGGTGGTGCTTGTCCCTATGTTCCTGCTGTACATGCTGCTTGTCAGAGGGTGCTGGATACCAGCTAACCCCTTCAATGCAGGCTGATGATGGCCAGGTTGTGAACACATGGCATAGAATCATACAGTCATAGAACCACCAGGTTGTAAAAGACCCACCAGATCATTGAGTCCAACCATTCCTATCAGTCACTAAACCATGCCCCTCAACACCTCATCCACCCGTCCCTTAAACACCTCCAGGGAAAGTGACTCAACCACCTCCCCGGGCAGCCTGTTTCGGTGCCCAATGACCTTTTCCGTGAAATTTTTTTACTAATCTCCAGCCTAAATCTCCCCTGGCGGAGCTTGAGGCCATTCCCTCTTGTCCTGTCCCCTGGCACTTGGGAGAAGAGGCCAGCTCCCTCCTCTCTACAACCTCCCCTCAGGTAGTTGTAAAGAGTAATGAGGTCTCCTCTCAGCCTCCTCTTCTTCAGGCTAAACAACCCCAGCTCTCTCAGCCGCTCCTCATAGGGTCTGTTCTCCAGCCCCTTCATCAGCTTTGTTGCTCTTCTCTGGACTTGCTCCAGAGCCTCAGCATCCTTCTTGTGGTGAGGGGCCCAGAACTGAACACAGGATTCAAGGAGCGGCCTCACCAGTGCTGAGTACAGAGGGAGAATAACCTCCCTGGACCTGCTGGTCACACTGTTCCTGATACAAGCCAGGATGCCGTTGGCCTTATTGGCCACCTGGGCACACTGCTGGCTCATGTTCAGTCGGCTGTCGACCAACACCCCCAGGTCCCTCTCCTCCTGGCAGCTTTCTAGACAGACTTCTCCCAGTCTGTAGCTCTACATAAGGTTGTTGTGCCCCAAGTGCAGGACCCGGCATTTGGCCGTGTTAAACCTCATGCCATTGGACACTGCCCAGCGATCCAGCCTGTTTAGGTCCCTTTGCAGAGCCTCCCTCTGCATGGTGGAGAAGAGAACTGACTTGGTAGAAGCCTTTATACCAGGGGCTGAAGTCCCCCAGGGTGGGCACCTCAAGCACTATAAATAGCTCACAGAACCAGAGGAGCAGAGGAGTGGCCCTGGTTTACCAGTGCTGTCATACCATGGCTTTCAAGTGGTTCCCCTGCGTCTCCCCATGAGCTGGTGGCACATCTGTGCTCAGCCCTGGCGTGGGGCCTGCCGGCGGGCTGCCTCCAATGCCGTGCCACGTGCTCTGCGGCTGCTGGAGTTGGTGCCACTTGCCAGCCCGAGAGCAATCTTGCCTTTGCCAGCCCTGTAATTGATTCCTGCTCTCCTGCACGAGTGGAGGCTGCACATGTGCAGCCTCAGAAGAGACAGTGGGTACCAGCTCCAGGAGCCAGCCCAGGCAAGGCAAGGAGCCTTGGCTCCGGTGTTAGCTTTGAGAGCTGCCTTTTGAGTTTCCAGGTGTTCAGAGAGGTTCTCTCCCAGTCTTAGCTCCTGGAAGCAGGGGATTTGGGGCACCCTGCTCACCTTGTCTTGAGGCTGCTGGAGGAGTTGGAGTTGTTGAGGTACAGAGAAACAGCTCCTGGAGTGTCACTGTTGTGTCTGCATGTGATGGACTCTTGAGACAATGGCAGTAGAGGTCCTCTATTCCCCTGAGGCTGGAGAAAGACCTGGCTGGGGATGCAGAAATATCTGTATAGAAGATCATTCTGTACAGTCACCCAGCAGCTCTGGAAACTGGGCCCCCCAGCCAGGAGGTAGCCTCACGGAAGGCTGGGGTCTGGCAAGAGGGAGCAGGGGCAGAGGTGAGCACAAGCCAGCTTGCCAAGCTTTCTGATGTCTTTAAGGCTGGCAGAGCTAAGGAGCAGAGCTATGGAGGTGGCAGGGGTTTAAGTCACAAAGGAGTATTTTCTAGCCCAGCACCGTATAGGAGATGATATATTGGAGCATGTTATTACAGTTAAGGCTAAATATAAACCAGTTTTTAGGCTGGAAGGTGATGGTGGTCCCGGAGAGAGTGACTGCAAACAGATGAGGTTTGACATGAGTACAGGGGAGCTACAAGCAGATTCCCTGGTTACCTTGTTTTCCAGTGCTGCTGACGATAGAGAGGGCTTCATGGAAGAAAATACCTGGAAAAATAGAGATGAAAATGATGAGACTTTAAAAAAAACCCACCCATATTTAGCCAAAGGGCATGGTTTTGCTGTCTGGAGATGGCAAGGGGTTGGTGAACCCTTCAGAGCAAGGCAAGCCTGAATGGAGAGAGTGGCATGATGAGTGGGCAGGGGACTGGAAAAAGCAGCTCTCGCTGGAGCCAGGGGAGGTCTCTGTTCCTTGTCGCCCACGGGGGAGTGGTGGAGCTCGGAGCATCAAGCTTCTGGCCCAGGCTGCGGTCCCTACCCTTGAAAATGAGCAGTGACTTGGACTACAGTGGCTGAACCTAGCAGGGCAGAGGTGGATGGGGCTGCATTGGCCAGAGGTCTACAGCGTGGGGCAGGGTCAGAGCCGTGGCTCTCAGCTCCCCTCAGCCCTCTGTGCCCCCAGCAGGTAGACCTGCAGGGACCCCATCCCTCTCTCCAAGGACTGAGAGGGTGATGGTGTCCTGACAGAGTGTTTTATTAGTAGCAGGTGCCTGAAACCCAGCTCATAGCTCAGCAATCCCTCCCCTCACCTGGAGATGAACCCAGGCTGGAGGGCACGACTGTGCAGGGTCAGGCCCTGCCAGTGCTGAGATTACCGCTGCCATAACCAGAGCGGCTTCCCAGCAGCCTGACGAGCATGTCCTGCCGTGGCAACAGGCGCGTAATGCCTGATTTCACAGCACTGGCATGCTCTGTTTGCTCGTGGCAATGATCTCTCCTGCCCTGGCCAGCTCCAGGCTCTGGCCAAACCCTGACCTGTGGCTCTGTCAGCTGGGATTAGACACAAGATTTAGGGTAGGATCTTTTTGCTCCCAGACAGAGCAATGGCAGAGAGACAAAAGGCCAGCTCATCTCTGGAGATGGAGCTCCTGCCCTACCCTCCACTGTCCTGTGCTTGGCAGCTCCCAGAACTGCCTCCAGAGGTGGGCAGGAACATCTCAAGTCTGCCAGCAGCACCAGGGCTTTGCAAATGCCATGGCACTATCCTGGCTGGGAGCAAACCTCATACAGAAAAGGAGGAACACAGAGAATCCCCCAACTCTGAAGCTGTCCTTGAGATGGGCATACGTCCCTGGGCTGTCAACAGCAAAGCAGGGGCATGTCCCCAAAAGAGAGAGATGAGGAATAGGAGTGGTCCATGCATAAGGGCTCTCCCCTTTGCTGCCCAAAGCCTCACGCCCACAATGCTCCTTGCTACGCTTAGACAGCTCATTCCAGCAAAGCCATGACTGGGTGGAGGAGCTGTGGGTCAGCAAGGTGTGAGGCAAATGCCGCCAGTATCCCTCTGCCCTCAGCTCTTCCAAGCAAGGGGTCAGGAGTGGTTTGGCAGCGGATGGGCAGTGATGCCCTACGGGAGGCCTGGAGCTGGTTGCCTGGTGCAGCTATTCCCAGTGGGAGGCAGAGCAGGATCCGTGCAGCGGCCAGGGATGCTCTGACACCCTGGTAAGCACCAACACCGCACTTGCAGGAGCGCTGTTATCTTCACTTCCCTATTGCAGTGCTGCGTGCGGGCCAAGAATACTCATCACCTCCTCTTGGGGTGCAAGGCCCCGCCGGCCAGGAAGCTTGTCCTCTCCCAAAGTGTCGCTTCCTGCTTGTCAGCCTGGACCCCAGCTTTGTTGGCTGAGCTCATTTAGCTTTGACAAAGTTTATAGTGCGTTGGAATGCAGAATGGCTGCTGGCCTTCCTCCAGCCTAAACATCCCCACCCCGTGGTGCGACAGGAGCTGATAAGGGTGAGTGCTGCAGCGAGCAGGTATCTCGTGCCCAGCCTGTGACCTTACAGCCACACGACCTTGAAGGTTGTAATTTATCTCACGTGCGTATGTATGTGTGTGTGTGTGTGCGCGCGCGCGCGTGTGTGTGTGTGTGTGTGTGTGTGTTTGAGCTGTCTCCCATCCCCAAGAAATGTTCTCAGCGTCTCTGGTTCTCTCTCCAAGCCAAACCCACATGCACGTTGCCCGAGACCGATTCCGAACAGACTCCTTTGATGAGCAGGGCTTAAATATATATTTGGCATTCCAGCGGCAGCATGCCGAGGGTGTGAAAGTGTTTGCTTGACAAACTCCGAGGGCTCTTGCCTCTCTGCCGGCCCTGGGGACTCGCAGGAGAGAAATGTCAAGGAATTTTTCACCTCTCTGTTTTGTTTTGTGCTTTTATTTTGTTTTCCTTTTGAGAGTGCATTTTTAGCTCTGATTGACAGTCCCAGAGACTGAGTTCCCTCTCTTTTGTGGAACAGGGACAGTGAAAGCAAATATCCTACCCCAGTCCCACTGGGAAGAGGGAACAACCCTGTGAGCCTTGTGCTGCCCTGGAGGCTCCCATCTCCTCTCCACTAGCCCTGTCCCCTCCATGAACCCAGTACTGTCATGGACAGATTTGGGTACCAGCAGGGTGGAGATGCCCCATATCCTAGATGGTCCAGACTATGGTCTGCTCAGATATAGCCCTTTGCAAAGGGTGCAAAGAGCAAAAGGTATCTTTGTCTGCTAAGGACAGTGGTGTCTAATTCATAGAATCATAGAATCATAGAACAACCAGGATGGAAGGGACCCATCGGATCATCGAGTCCAACCATTCCTATCAAACACTAAACCAAGTCCCTCAAGACCTCATCCACCCGTCCCTTAAATACCTCCAGGGAAGGTGAATCAACCACCTCCCTGGGCAGCCTAGTCCAATGCCCAATGACCCTTTCTGTGAAAAACCTCCTCCTAATCTCCAGCCTAAATCTCCCCTGGCGGAGCTTGAGGCCATTCCCTCTTGTCCTGTCCCGTGTCACTTGGGAGAAGAGGTCAGCTCCCTCCTCTCTACAACCTCCCTTCAGGTAGTTGTAGAGAGTAATGAGGTGTCCTCTCAGCCTCCTCTTCTCCAGGCTAAACAACCCCAGCTCTCTCAGCCGCTCCTCATAGGGTCTGTTCTCCAGCCCCTTCACTAGCCTCGTCGCTCTTCTCTGGACTTGCTCCAGAGCACAGTATTCAAGGAGCAGCCTCACCAGTGCTGAGTACAGAGGGAGTATCACCTCCCTGGACCTGCTGGTCACACCATTTCTGATACAAGCCAGGATGCCATTGGCCATCAATGTCACAACGGCCATCAAGTCACAGGATCTTTTGTTACTGCTCAGCTGACTTCAGAGAGCCCTGCACCCCAGCACCATGCTTTGAAGATACTTCTGCCCATTGTTCCATGGAGAACTTTCCAGCTGGCATTCCCCTGCACCCCTGCACCAGTGTGGGGTATGCACTGGCCCCAGGAACCTTTGAGGGTACAGAGAGGTCTTGTTGCCTTGTGCCTGTGCAGGGGAAGATGGAACAGGTGGAGCAGGAGGGTGTCTCTGAGGGCATGTTGCAGGTGGAAGGGCTGGATGCTTCCAGCAGGCACAGTGGATATGAAGTCAAAACCACCCTGATCTTCACTTGCTGCTGAGTGCCTTCTCGGTTGCAACTGACGATGGGGCAAGGGAGGCAGCTCCGTCACCAATTCCCGTGTGATGCAGGATCCACCGTGGAGCTGAGATGTGCTGGGCCGAGCTGGGTATCTGAGCTTAGTTGGGTGCCCAGGGATGTCTCCTGCCTGTGGTGGAGGGTGGAGGCAGAACCTCCTCATCACTCTAACCTCTGTATCCTGTACCCATGGGAAATAGGGAGAGGGGATCCTGGGCAGTGGATTCAGTTTCAGAACCTGTGTCTGCAATGCCCGCTGGAACAGAGAGATCCTGGCCATCTCTTGGAAAGGGGGGGCTACAGGGGCTACATCTGTGTGTACCCAGCTGTCTCCAGTGTAATCCCTCACGAAAAAGAATCCTCTGCTCTGGTGCATCCGCATTGTCTGGTTGCAGCACTGCCTGGCCCTAAATCACCTGCTGCTCCTAGCCTGATGGAAATGGGAGTGCTGTCCTCCAGGCTGGTGGAGAGAAGGTCTAGGTTCTGTGGGGCGGGGGATAACACTGGGGAGGCTGCAGAGCAGGGATTCTATGCTGAGTGTATGAGGGAGGCTCCCAGTCTATACCAGTCGGTGAGGTGAGGCTTGATGCCCTGGGGACGATGGGGCAGAGATTGGTACCAGGGGTACCAGTCTGGGGGCAGGAATTGGGCTGCAGTGAACTGCAGATGCTGAGAAAGGAATATGAGGGAGACTGTGGGGCTGGGCTGGAGACCCTGGGGGATTGGGGTCAGATTCTGTCCCCGGGGAAAGGGCAGACTTGGCTCGGGCTCCCCGAGGTTTCCTTCCCAGCACACTGAAGAATCGCTGGCTTGTCTGGCAGAACATGGACCTGTGAATTTCCTGGACAGTGAGTCTCTTTCATGTGGCCGCTCAAAAACTCATGACATCACCAGGGGCTGTTCCTCCGAGAGACAAACCCAGCGCTTTTTAGGGGCTTGCCAACCCCCCCTCCCCCTAGTTTGTGTGTTTTGGCTGGGGGGGACCCAGGGAACCGCATACAAGAGCAGTCGCTCTGGCAGAGAGATGGTGGGCAGGGGGAGGGCAGTGTGTCTACTCCCACCCTGTGCTGAATAAACATGGGCTGGCCGGGGCTGGAGGGGGCTTTTCCAGGCTGGACCACACCCTGGGGGAGGGCTATTTTTTGCCATGAATGAAGGTGCTGTATGCTCGCAGGGCAACCTGGCCTCCTGCCGCTGCTGCTGTGCACAGAGCTCGCCTGACACTCAACCCTGTTACCTGGCTGCGGACCAACATCTGTGTTGAGCAGCTGGGCACTGCCCGTGGGACACCTGGGCACCTGGCACAGCTGGGCACTGCCCGTGGGACACCTGGGCACCCAGCATTACCTGAGGGGCACCTGGGCACCTGGCATGGCCGGACACTGCCTTACAGGGACACTGGTGGGCTGCGGAGGTTGGGAAACAAGAGCATGGGGAAGTGATGGTGACTCAGTGGCTGTGCCAAACGCAGTGCCAGGGCCACTGGGGCATGTCAGACCCAGCCCTGCCAGGGCTGTGTGCCTACACAGCTGCCTGAGCCAGCCTGGGGGCAAGCCCTTCTGCCCCCTTGCCCCACACAACAGTGCTTCAAGTTCGGGTGATGAAGGGGCTGCCTCACCGGTTGCACCTGTGCTTGGGAGGAACCGCTGCCTCCTGCTCAGCCCAGTCTTGATCGCACCCAGATTTACCCCACAGCCCCTAATCCTGCCTGGCTCAGCCCCAGCTTCCGCTCTGGGCCCTGTTAGCAAATCTAATCGCTTGCGCGTTGGGTTTAGGGATATGCTGGTTGCAGCATCCTCATGGGACTCCCCTGTCACCTCCAGATTTCACTTTTCTAGGGTCTCCGGGCTACTTTGCCAGTCCCCAGCTCTGACCCATGTTCCTGCTGCCTCCACCAGCCGAGCTGCCCCACAGGTCCCAGGGGAGCTGTGAGGATTTGTGCCCATGAATGAGTGGCCTGTCCTTGTTGGGTGGAGCTGGGGTGCTGCATCTCAGCCATTGCTGTTCCTTATCACCACACAGCATCCTTGTGATTCACCAGGTGTGGCTTGCTTTCCATCACCCCACTTTGCAGGAAGTTTCCTGGCCAGCCCCCCACAAGCCCTACACAATAAGAAGCCGAGATGAGCTGGCCAGCCTTCCTGAGCAACCTTTCAATAACAAACCAACACGATGTGTCCAGCTTTCCTGGAGAGACAATAATAAACCCACATGAGCTGGCACACTTTGCTGAGGAACCCTACAATAGTAAGTCTGTGCGATGTGTCCATATTCACCAAGTCACTCTACAGTAACAAGGCAGTGTGAGCCACCCAGGTTCCTCACAGAGGAGTCCCTGAGCAGTCCCCCTTGAACAGGAGGGACCCTGGCTACCAGATCTCCACAGCTTTGCTGTTGAGCTGCCTGCGTCCTTTCCTGCCTGTCCTGACCCCTGGCAGCCTGTGTCAATGGTTGGCCAGGTTGGCAGAGGTGATACCCATATGTGCCATCAACCCATGTCTCTGCCTTCCTGGAAGCCAGCAGCACAAGTTCTCACAAGACTTGGCATACTGGTTTCTGCTGCTCTTCAGGGCATTCTCCTTGCCCAGCTTCCTTGCCAAACTGGCACCCAATGCCAGCTGCCCTGGAGGCTCTTCTGCTGTTGCCCCATGGGCTGCTAGATGGGAAGACAAGTGCCCATGGTCAGGCTGGAGCTGGGGTAGCCACCAGCAGCTTCCCCCAGCCCCTGGGCAGCAATGCCCTGCTTCTTGCAGGGTTACACAGGTGGTTAAGGCAAGGTTGGTGCTTATAGTGAGGGCTGCTCTGATGGACCCCACTCTTTTTCAGGGAGTTTGATGGCACTTGAGCAGCAGGAGGGCTCAGATGCCCGTGGGTTTGCTGGGCAGTGTGGCAGGATGGCCTCTGTCCAAGTGTGATGGGCTAGGGGGCATTAACACTGAGGGCTGGAACCCTTCACCTCCCACCAGTCCTCTGTCAAGCCCCAGGCTGCTCCTGGTCATCGCATGGCTGGGGAGAAGATGCTGCAACTTCTTGCCCTGCCTCTGTATTGCCACTGACCCTCCTTTCCAGAGAAGAGAGATGAGGCTGGTGAAGGGGCTGGAGAACAGACCCTATGAGGAGCGGCTGAGAGAGCTGGGGTTGTTTAGCCTGGAGAAGAGGAGGCTGAGAGGACACCTCATTACTCTCTACAACTACCTGAAAGGAGGTTGTAGAGAGGAGGGAGCTGACCTCTTCTCCCAAGTGACACGGGACAGGACAAGAGGGAATGGCCTCAAGCTCCGCCAGGGGAGATTTAGGCTGGAGATTAGGAGGAGGTTTTTCACAGAAAGGGTCATTGGGCATTGGACTAGGCTGCCCAGGGAGGTGGTTGATTCACCTTCCCTGGAGGTGTTTAAGGCACGGGTGGATGAGGTCTTGAGGGACTTGGTTTAGTGTTTGATGGGAATAGTTGGACTAGAAGATCTGATGGGTCCCTTCCAGCCTGGTTGTTGATTCTGTGATTCTGTGATTTATCCCTGTGAGCTTGAGACAACAGCAGATGGGAAGGGCAGGACCCCCTCATCATCCCCGCATTGAGGGGACCCGCATTCCCCTCAGCGTGGAAGCAGGACAATGCTGAGCCCCTGCTTCCACCGCACCACTCCGCTTAGTGTCTGCAAGAAAAGCTGTAACCCAAGCCATGAAAACAGCACAACGAGAAAAGAAAAGGGTATTGAGCGGCGGGGCTGCTGCGGTCACCAAGCAGCATAGACTGCTGGTTGTTAAGCGAGTGCCTTGCTTGCAAAGGCTGCCTTGATGAAGTGTGAGACAGCACTTACGGAGGGACGCGGGCAGGCATTCTCACTCCATCTTCCGCTCACAGTGCTGCTCTTTATGTGCCTGACATTTGCTTGCTGGAAAGGCCCCGAAAGTTAGGGGGAAAGGAAAACATTGTCCACAGCAGGGCCCGAGCAGCACTGGGAGGAGTGCTGGGCCGTGCTGGGCTGGGCTGGGATGCTCTGCTGTCTCAGCCTCTCCACTTGCTCTTCCCTGGGGTGACCCCTTCACCTCTCCCAGCTCTCCGGCTGCCTTCCTCTGCCGGCACCGCTGCTTCCTGCCAGGTGTGCTCAGCCTGGCTCCCTGCCTGGGAAGCCCTGGCCATCCTGCCCCTGCTTGTTCCACAGGCGGGCTGGCAGCACCCGCAGCTCTCCTAGCTGCTGCTGCTGCTGCTGCCTGTCCCCATGGTGTATGTGGTAGTGGGTAATGGGGACAGAGTGAGCCATTCACAACTGGAGTACATAGTGCCCCAGGGACTGCTGCAGACTGGGGTGAGCGTGTGCAAGCAGGTCCAAGGACTGGAGGGACTGGGAAAGCACATCAGTGTTCAGTGCATAGCAGCATGAAGTGCCTGGGAGCAACTCAGGTTGCTCTGGGGCAGCTCTGGCCAGAGGTCAGGCTGTGTGTCCTGCTCCAGCCTGGGGGTGGATGAGCTGCACATTTCCTTGCCCTTGATCTCGGGTGAAAGTGAGCTATTAACCCCCACTCCACTTCTGTCCTTCCACGGGCAGATCCTGGTGGAGTCCCATGATCTGGCGCTGTTGGCAGAGGCTGAGTGGGCAGCCAGCACAGACGGGCACTCATCTCCCTGGATCCCAGGGTGGATCCCTCCCCATTCTGACTGATGCTGGGAGGACTACGGGCAGAGATGCTCAATATGCGTCAAGTGAGCTGTGCTGGTCCCATTCCCACAAGCACATTGTGGCAGGGGAGAGCACTGAGGCCTGACCATGAGGCACAGGAACGCCCTGGCGATGGAGCTTTTCCCATGCCCATCATGGGCTGCCACAGCATCACCCAGCTATGCCCATGCCAGCATGACCGTCACCATGCCCAGCGTTGGAGAGCCGGTGTGCCATTCCCGAGCTGCCTCTCCACCACGCTGCATCTGCAGAGCCCGCTGCCAGGGAGAGCCCAGGGAAACCATGCCCCCGCCCCAGCCCACACCCCTTGGCTTCTGGCCCTGGCAGAAATTATTAAGTGTGCCCCTGCAGAGCATGTGCTGAGGCTGGCCACGGGAATGTGGGCAGATCTGACATACAAGCCACAGCAGCCAGGCTATAATTTCCAAACGGGCCCTATTCGCTCTGTTTTCCAGTTAAAAATATATTAAAAAATAGGAATGTGGGGTTTGTAGTGAAGAATGTTGGTAACCGCTTCGAATGTCTGGTGTGATAATGAAAGGGTCAGTCCTCAGTTTTGAGCACGACCGATTTAGACTCTGGTGCTTGGCACTCACGCAGGGGCCCAGCACAGTCCATCCTGCCTGAACCCCCTCCCACCTCCCTTCTGGGCTAGCAGACAGTAATGCTTCTGCATTGTTGGCACGGTGACAAGCTGGGTGACAAGGGTCTCCTGCTCACCCTGTCAAGAGGACATCCAAATCCCTGTCTTTTATGACTTCTTGAGAAAGGAGTCTGGGCAGGGATGAGTGAAGGCAGGATGCCTAGGAGATGGATGCTGTACTGTGCCCACCACTGTCCCTGCTGCAGCCAGCGCTGGGGTACAGCCTCATAGCAAAGCCCTCTGGTATGGCGACAGCAAGCAAGGCAGCAGCCCAGCTGCCCCCACTGCAGCGGGGCTGCCGTTGAGCACAGCCTGTTGCCAGCGCAAGGTCAGACACCTGCCCCCCTTTGCCAGGCAGCCCTCCCGGCTGAGCTAATCACAGTTCAGCCTGTTCTGTGGAGCCTCCCGTGCCACGGCATCAGCCTTGAGTCGCTCCAGATACCAGAGCATCCCACTTGACCTTGTGGACAGGTAGTCATAACATAAGGGGCAAGCTGTGCCAGCTCCCCAGGCATCGCTCCCTGCTGCCAGCCAGCACTCCTGCAGGTGCCAGCTCTCTGCTCATGCCGCTCCCCAGACCTCAAGTGTCATGTTTGTCCCAGAGATGGATAATCGGAGAAAAATAAGGCACTGGAGGCCAGGGCTGACGTTGCAGTGGGGACAACAAGTTGGCAGCTGCAGGGTTCAGCCTGGGGACGTGCTGGGGCAGTGGGGCAAGGAGGGAAGGGAAGGTCACTGTTATTCTACCCCCAGCCCCTTCTGGGGACACCCCATTGTCCCTCTCAGCCTCCAGGGCCATCAGGTGGCCGATGGCTGGCACAGCATGTTCTGCTCCCTGCTGAGTCACAGCTCTACAGGGAAACGCTTCCAACTCTGGTTATAAACCCATTTCCCTCCGGGGCTGTGAAGCATGGCCCTCCCATCCCGACATGGGCCAGCTCCAGCCGCCGGATGGATCTGAGCCCATGGACTCAAGCTGCCGGGAAGGGCAGTGGCAGGAGGTGGCCAGTGACTCCCGAATTCCACTCAGGGCTTGTGAGAGTCAGACTCTCCTCAGAAGCATGGGTAATGGCTGCACTGCAACTACATGTCTGTGCCATCGCAGATGCCCGTCCCTCCCCAGTGCACTGGTGGCACTGGGCACCCTTCTCTCAGCAACTCTACAGGATGCATGTGTGCTGGTCTTAGGAACACCAACTGGTAACAAGTGCAGTGGGAACTCCACAGCATTGTCCCATCCCAGGGACACCATGAGGATGCTGTGCCGGCTCCAGGCAGCTGGGGTTTAGCACTGAGAGATCAGTTGCCCTGCCTTGGGGTTTAGCAATGAGAGAGCAGTTGCCCTGCCTTGATCCTTACTTGAATGCTGTGACGAAGATAAGCCTGGGAAGCCCCAGGGCTCTGAGCATGTCCCTGGTGCTGCCCTGCACCTCAACTCACATCCCAGTGGGGCTGGAGTGGAGAGGGGAGGGCAGCACCCCATGCCTGAGTGCGCAGCCTGCTCCAGCATCTTGGCACTCTCCAGGGACCCCTTGGTGACAGGGAGCGGGAGTGGGCAGCAGAGCGGTGGCACACAGGGCCGGGTGGCTCTGCAGAGGACTCTCGCCCTCCCGGGGCATTGACCCGCACAGTGCTATCTAGTACACTTTGCTCACTCCACTACCATTCCCGGCTTTCCTGGGAGCTGCTGTTTGCTTTTCTCTGAATTATGACTCCAGCTTGTGCCTTTGATCTGGACTGTGTCAGCCACCCGTTGCCAGCCCCTCTCCTGCCTTTGAAGTGTAGTTGCCTTCCCAGTCTCAGATGCTGCTTTTGCAACCTCGGGTGTGACCCTAGCCCCTTGGGACTAAGACATCCAGAGCAAGAGCATCCCAGGGAGGGTTGAGGTGCTCAGCATCCTTCCTCCTCTTTGGGACCTTGTGATGGGCCAGCGCAGCTCATGGCTCAGAGGCTGAGCAAGGAGTCATTGAGAGGTGCGTTTGCCCAGTGGCAAGCAATCTCAGTGATGCTGGCAGAGCACTGGGACCAGAGCATCACTCCCTCCCATGATAGTGGGTAGGGACACAGGAGGTCCTACGCAGAAGCTGGCCAAAAAGCAGACCCTAGTGCAATGCACATCCTGCACTTAAGGGGCCTTTTGTGCCTGCAGCTCCAGAAGGAGGGATGAGACCTGCAGGGAAGGCACTTTTCTGGGTACCAGCCAACCCATCTTGGCATCAGCCCTGCCCCCTCTCCCCAGCTGGTGGAGAGCGGTGCGGGGGGCTCAGCCTGCCCTTTCTGCTGCTGGGGAGCTGGGGCCAGGCTTTGAACTCTGGCCTTGAGTGGGTCTGAGTGTCCCCATCCCCTCCCCGCTCCCCTGGCCCAGAGAGGATCGGCCTTATCTGTTACACTTTGTTCTCCTGCTGTCTGGGTGTGGAGCAGAGCATAGTGCACGGACCTTTCACACACACACGCACACACACACGCACACACACACACACACACACTCAGCCGCACCCAGAGCTACACTCATCTACACATGGCTGTGTACACAGCCCCTGTGCACGCACACATATTCACTCACCTACACATGCACACCCATGTCATGCTCCTGCGCAGCCACCCCCTCCCCATCTCTGAATGCATTTGTTTTCTTGCTGTCTGCAGCATTAGGTTCCCAGCAGAGCGTGGCATTTTTCCAGCCTGCCAACCTCCTCATCACAATAGCCAAGGTCCCCCATATCCATCAGCACAGCCCAGAGGGTGAGGGTGGCATCCTGCTCTGCCAGGAGGTGTGGGCAGGAGGAGGAAGGTTGCCTTGCGTCAAGCCTGGATGGAGACAAAAATGTGTGCAGAAAGCCAGGAGTAGCTCTGGCAGCTTGGGAGCAAACCTGAGTGTCCCTTCTCTCACCCTCACTTCCCATGGGGCCACAGGGGATGGGCTGCTTTGTGCTGCCCATACAGATATTTGTGGGGGAACTCGTGGTGGGCAGGGGCTCCCCGTCCACACCTCATGCTGAGATCTTGCCTGTCCTTATTGTCCAGTTGTGGTCCCATCAGGGAAGCCACAGCTCTTCCCTTGCGATCTTATCTCTGGCGTTTCATGAATGACTTGCAAACCTCCACAGTCTGCCTCTGAATTGAAAGGCAGCACGCTGGCCAGAGCAGGTGGGTGTGTGTGTGCACACACATGTGTATATGTGTGTGTGTGTGTGTGTTCACGGCTGAGGAGCAGCCGCCTCCTGCCCAGTGCCAGAGCTGGCTGGCTCCATAGGGCATAGTGCAGACCCTGGGGTGAAGCAGATGGAGCCCGATGAGCAGAGGGATGCACGACCCCTTCTCTGCCCCACTGCGGCACTGTGGATCAGTGTCCTGGCAGGAACAGGCTCCTCTAGCAGGTGATTTCCTAGCAGGATGACAGTGTCTCTGCTCTCTCCCACAGAGCTTGCCCCAGATCTGCAGTGTGGGAGAGGGGCAGGCATTTGCCTCTGCTCTGCAGCAGCTCTACATGGCGGTGATGCAGCAGGAGGCCAAGAAGACTCGGAAACGGCAGCATTCAGGTGAGGAGCTCTGTGGCTGTGGGATGAGGAGAACCTGAAACACCTGGCCTCTTTGCGGCTGAGCCCCCATCCTGGGGAAAGCGGAGTGGGGCCCTGGGTACCGCTCGCTCCATGCAATAGTCTTCTCCTTCGATTTCCCCGCCATGGGCTTGAGCCCCCACATGCAGGTGCCATTTGTGGTGTGGGTGTGGGCAGTCCCCTGTGCTCCCTTATCTCAGTCCCAAATTGCATCTCTTTCTGCTGCTACCAGAGAGCGCCGAGGGCCTGGCACCCACTGCAGAAACAACAGAGTATCCCAATCCACTGCCTCCATCCCAGGAGGATGAAACAGCATCTTCCAGTGAGGGAACAACTGTAAGTACATCTCTAGAAACAATTTCTCCATACCGGTGGCAGGATGGGGCCTGCACCTCCCTTCCCTCCTCATATCTGAACCTGGGGAAGGCTGAGGGGACACACAGAGGCACCTACATTTGTCTGGCCTTTTCCACCCCTCAAAAACCCCCGTTCCCGGGGTTCCGGCGCTGGGCAGAGGTGGGGAGGGAGAGGAAAGGGGTTCTGGGGTTCCTGGAGCTGAGCCCTGAGGTGATGAGGAAGGAATGGGGTGACTGGGAAGGCTGGTAGTTGAGCCCCAACGCAGTGGGGAGTGACGGGAATAGAGTTACTGGGATTGCTGGAGCTGACCCCCAAAATGATGGGGAGGGAAAGGAGTTGTGGGGTTCCTGGAGCCGAGCCCCGAGGTGATGAGGAGGGAATGGGTTGACTGGGGAGGGAATGGAGTGACTGGGGAGGCTGGAGTTGAGCCACAAAGCAGTGGGGACAGAATGGAATGGGGTGACTACAGTTGGGCTTGATAATCCGATGGGTCTCTTCCAGCCTGGCTGTTCTATGATTCTATGATTCTGTTCTCCTTCAGGATGGGCTGTGGGTCTCAGCTCAGTCCTTAGCCCATCCTACCCCATGCATCCTGGCTGGGGAGCATGTGGGTTTGTTGCACGTGTGGTTTGCACAAAGTGGTGGGTATGAGGGGTTGTCGCTGCTCGCACATATGTGCCTGTCCCGTGTGAACCCCCAGAGGGGAACTGACACTGCTTCCACTTTGATTCCAGCCAGCATCTTCCCCACCTCAGAAGCCTCGGTTGCATACAGCCAAGGCGAAGCCAAAGAAAGCGAAGGGGCTCTTCAGCTGAAAGATCACTACCACCCATCCTGGAGGTCTCTGCCCAGAGCATCCATGCGTCCTCTGCCTCCCTGCCTGCTTCTCCTGTCAGATCCTGGCCTGGCGCATGGTCTGCTCTTGAGGTGTCTCCAGCCAGGGTGATGGGACATTTCCTCTCTTCATCGATGTCTGAGGAACATCTTTTCTGCCTCTTCCCTGGTATAGAACTTACCACAATGGAGCCAGCACTGGTCCTGGTGGGAGTGGGAGAGGTGCTGCTGGGTGGACGTGGGACAGGAGGGACTCCAGCAAAACCGTAGGGTTTGGCTGCTCTCATGTGGATTTGTAATAAAGGGCTGTCTCTGAGTGAGATCCCTCTCCTCCTGTTTTGTCTTCCCTGGGCCCAGAGTGTCCAAACAGGGTTGCAGACCCCAGTGCTGCTGGGTGCCCCTCATGCTGGTCCTGCTGTCCTAGGGGCTTGCAATGGGTCTGGATAGTGACGAGGTCACAACAGATCGTTGACATGGGGCAGGATGGCAGCTTGCAGCTTGTGCTGTTCTGTACTCTGAGCAGCATGTGGGATGGGGCATGCGTGAAGGGACCCCGAGATCCTGAGGATACAACGTGCTGGAGGCCCTGGAGACCTTGCTCTTTTTGTCCCATGCTGGAGACATACCATATGCTGGTGCCTGCAGCCAGAAGCCCTTGTAGCAACAGGTTGTCAAAGGCAGCCTGGTTGTACTGAGGGCAGCTCCCCCGAGGCTAGTGAGCTGGTGATATGGGGTCAATGCATCTTCTAGCCTCCAAGAATCAGGGAACAACCCATCCTATAATCCCCGCTCTTCTTTTCCAACCCTTGTCTCCACGTGCTTCCTCTGGGGCTAGGACCCCACTCCTGTACTCCAGGTGGGTTGTAAAAGAGCAAGCAGAGAGCCAGGCAGCCTGCAGTGCTGCTCTCCTGGGGCAGAGATCTGTGTCCCTGGCTGCCCTGCTTCCTGGGGCTGGGCCAGCTGTAGCGATGCTGTCTGCTCTCCTGGGCAGCAAGGGGGAAACAAAACCATTTGGACCAGCCCCTGTGTCTGTGGATGAGGAATGAAAGTCCTTTCCTGGGCCACGGCTGATCAGTCCCAGGGTGAGAGCAGCCGGTTCCTTTTTATGTGTCTTCTGCAAGGCTGCAGCGTGCGGGGCAAGATGGGTCACGAGGAGAGGAAGCTATGGGCTGGGGAGCTTTTGCCATGGTGGCTTGTGGTGTCTATTAAGGAGCAGATAATACAAACCAGCACCTGTACCTCTGGGTTGTTCCAGCTGTGCCCAGGCTCTGTCTCTGCATTTCCCTGTGGCACTCGGCTCAGGGAGCCAGTGCCAGCCCCAGGGATACTGTGGGGATGTTGCTCAAGAGCGAGTCCCCCCAGGGAGCCCTGCAGCTCTGTGCCCCAGGGACAGGTGAGCACCCCAGTGTGCGTGAGCTGGGGGTACAGATCGGCTGCAGGATCAGACCCTGCTCCACTCATCCTGCTCCCAAGGCAAGGGAATTGCGGGGTTGCGGGAGCACGGACAGGGTCGATAAAAGCAGGAGAGTCAAGATATCGGTGGGAAAAGGAGCTTTGCCGATGCTCCCCAGGCCACCACAAGGACCCCAGCCCCCAAGACGCCAGCGCGGGGCCACCGGTGCCTCCCTGGCCCAGGTTGCCGCCAGCTCCAGGGAGTGTCACCGCTTATTGTCCCATCCGTCCCTCTGGGGTCTCCTTCCCTGTCCCCACCCCCTCCTCCCTGGAGCCGGCTGGATTTGAGCTCCCGACACACATTAAAGGCCACAAGTTCGGCCTCGGCCTCCATAAATTTGATTCCATAAATATTAGTTTTCGCAGGGTTTAATGAAGCCGTTATGCTGGGCACGGCCCAGCACCCCGACCCGTGCCCTTAATAAGGGCTCTGTGGCCTCGATTAAAGGGACCTTTCAATCGCTGTCAAGTATTTTTAGAAAAGGAA
This sequence comes from Coccyzus lansbergi, assembly GCA_033558105.1. Lineage (NCBI taxonomy): Eukaryota > Metazoa > Chordata > Aves > Cuculiformes > Coccyzidae > Coccyzus > Coccyzus lansbergi. The sequence goes on from JAUMJK010001067.1 coordinate 63,291, forward strand.
AAGAGAAAAAAAAAAAAAAAAAGAGAGAGAGAGAGGGAGTGAGAGAGAGAGAGAGGAAAAGAAGACGACCGAGGCAGCGAATAGGGAGAGGAAAATCCCAAACCCCTTCCAGTGCAAAAAATAGGGAAATAGCACCACCTAGACCGCAGCGCCCGCTCCGCTGCTCCGGGCAGCCCCGCGGGGCTCCCTGCCAGCCCCGTGCCCCGGGAGCTCCCGGAGGGGTCTGCGGGACTCTGCCCGGCCGCTCGGGGCTGGGGATGCGGCGGTGGGAACGGGAGGAGGGATGCTGCGGGGAGGCAGAGGATGCGTGCCCGGGAGCGCTGTGGGGGATGCCATGCGGCACACGGACGGGCACCGCATCTCTTCCACTCCCACGGGAAGGGAATTCCTGTCTGTGACCTACTGCTGCGGCGGCGAGCGTTCCTTTGCAACAGCTCCAAAGCAGAACCCCCCATCCCCTGAGCAGAATCTTCCCCCTCACCTCTCTCTCTTCACAGAAAGGGTCACTGGGCATTGGAATAGGCTGCCCAGGGAGGTGGTTGAGTCACCTTCCCTGGAGGTGTTTAAGGCACGGGTGGATGAGGTCTTGAGGGACTTGGTTTAGTGTTAGATAGGAACGGTTGGACTAGAAGATCCGATGGGTCCCTTCCAACCCGGTAGTTCTATGATTCTGCGATTCTCCTCGCCCCAGAACCTGTCACAGCTTCCAGCCGCCTCCCAGCACTCCCAGCCCTGCCTGCCCTGTCGTTCCTGGGGCTCCCGTCCCACTCGGCCCCGCATTGCCTGGCAGGAACCCGGGGGGAGGCTGGCATTGGGAACGCTCCAGAGCTCTGCCTCAGCCCCCGTGGGAGGGTTTGCAGAGAGCTGGGGCAGCCTTCCCAGCTGCAGAGCCAGCCCTGCCAGCGGCAGCGGGGCTGGGCAAGGACCGGAGATGCTTGGAGGTGGGGCAGTTCCTGGAGGGCTGCTCCTCATCAGCGCAGAGCTGTTAATGAGTGAGAGCGGCTCCCCTGTGTGCGATGTCCCGTGCAGGAGCGCGGACAGCCCGGCAGGTCTCTGCTGAACGGCAAGGAGATGGACTCTGCACCCAGTGACAGGACACTCGCTTCTCCCTGCAGCCAGAGCCATGTGGGATGCCGGGGCCCCCGCGGAGGTGGGAGCTATGGACAAACCCAGCTCCCTGTCTGCAGCCTTGGGCCTTCTTAGGACATAAATGTTGTACCAGTGAGCGCCCCGCAATCTGCTGTCATCCCAGACCTACCTGTGCGGGAAGAGGCTGGAGTCGGGGGGAAGATGTGTGTGACACTGACAGTGCAGTCTGCAGAGGTTACTCAGAGGTCTGGGTTTGGTCATTGTCAGCCATAGGATATTGACAGGAATGGATGGACTAGAAGATCCGATGGGTCCCTTCCAACCTGGTTGTTCTATGATTCTATGATCACAGAATCACAGAACAGAACAACCAGGCTGGAAGGGACCCATCGGATCTTCTAGTCCAACCATTCCTATCTAACACTAAACCAAGTCCCTCAAGACCTCATCCACCCGTGCCTTAAACACCTCCAGGGAAGGTGAATCAACCACCTCCCTGGGCAGCCTATTCCAATGCCCAATGACCCTCTGTGTGAAAAACCTCCTCCTATTGTCCAGCCTAAATCTCCCCTGGCGGAGCTTGAGGCCATTCCCTCTCGTCCTGTCCCGTGTCACTTGGGAGAAGAGCCCAGCTCCCTCCTCTCCACAACCTCCTTTCAGGTACTTGTAGAGAGTAATGAGGTCTCCTCTCAGCCTCCATGATTCTGCCTGGGGATGTCCTGCAACCCCCAGACCCAGCACCACCCAAGGTGATACTGTTCCCCACTCCCTCATGGCAGTGATGAGCAAGGTGAGCAGCTGGGTTCATTCCTTTGGTGGGAGTACGAACTAGCCTGGAGGACCCTGTGGACCTAGCTCAGGTTCCAATTGTCCTGTGCCAGTGACGCACAGAGAACCGTGCTCCTTCTGCAGCCTGGGGAGCCAGGGCCAGGGATGGGGAATGGTGCTGCGGCACTTCCCATCTGCTCTATCTGCTGCTGCTGACTTTAAGGATGCTCCACTGGAAGCATCAGGTGAAGACCTGGGGAAGCGGGATGGCCAAAGACTGCTGGCCAGACATCCTCGCTCCACCATGTGCAGGAGCAGCAGGACAGCGTCGCTGTCCTGCACCGTGACAGGAATGGTTGGACTCGATGATCTGGTAGGTCTCTTCCAACCTGGTGATTCTATGATTCTATGATTCTAGGACTTCACTGTGGCTAACCAAAGCCGGTGTGAAGATGTGATGGCATGTGGCTGCTGAGTAAGAAAACCTGATGGAGACACCTCTGCCCTGCTGCACTTGCCTGCAGCTGCTGCAAAGGAAATGATCCACTGGAGCCACCGAATAGCAGCATCCCAAGCTCACGACCGCTGCTGGGCTCACCAGCCTGCATCCCTCTTGCCCAGGCTGCCTGCTCCTGCTGAAGCCAGCGCAGCCCGACAGCCACAGCCGAACTGCTGGCCGGGCCGTTTCAGCCTGGCCTCTCTGTGTCCCTAGGAGTGACCCGTGCCCTCTGCCCACTGAAGAGCTGAAGGGACATCCCGGAGATGTATGTGCAGGGGGACGTGTCAAGGCACTGCCTCGCCGAGGAAGGTCCTAGGGAGCTAGAGGGGGTGCAAGCAGAGCCATACCAGAGCCCTCCCGGCACAAGGCTGGGGCAGAACCGGGGGGGGGGCCCGCAAGCCCTCGCTCCTGAAATCAGGGTGTTGTATTTACTTTCCCCTTTTGGCAGCTAGAAGGGGAAGCCCATCCCAGCCCCTCATTGTTGTCTCAGCGAGTTAATCAGATGCCATAATCCTGTTGTGGAAATATCGGGCCTCCCTGGAAACAATGGGGAGCGAGAATATTGTGGTTAAATTTCAACCAGCTGCCTCCCTGCTCTGTTTGATCCCCGCCCGCGGGCCCGGGCCCCCGGCGAGCAGGAGGGGGCCGGAGCCCCGGGGGTGCCACGGCCCCGGGGGTGCCACCCCGCGCCCCCTCCTCGGCTGGGGAGACCCCGCGGGACGCCCCGGGGACGAGGGGTGTCTGCGGCGGGGCGGGGGCGTCCCGGGGCCGTCCCGGGCGGTGGCGGGGGGGGGGGGGGGCGGGGGGGCGGCGGGCACCCCCCGCGGGGTGGGCTGCGGGGCTCGGCCCCGGGCGGGGGGGGGGAGGAGGCTGCGGGCGGCCCGGGGCAGGTTCCGCGGGGAGGAGGCGAGGGAGGGAGGGCGCTAGGAGGCTGGGACACGGGCAGGGTGCGGTCCCGGCGGTTCCCCGTCCCGGATCTCTTCAATTTCCCCTCTCACTCCTGCCCGGGGAGCGCAGGCGGGCGGCGGCTCCGGCTCCGGCTCCGGCCCCGCTGACCGCCGGTGCGCTCAAACCGCGGGGGGCTCCGGCGAAGCGCCGAGCCCCGCGAGCGCCCGCTCGCCTGCCAAAACAAACGGCCCTTCGCTATTTATTTGCCGCCGCCGGGACGCGGCGGCTCAGAGCGGGCCGGCACCGGGGCGGCCCGGGCGCACCCGCACCGGGCACCCGCACCCGGCGTCGGCACCGGGCGCCGCCGACGCCCTCCCGGGGCGGCCGGAGCGAGCCCGCACCCGGCGCCCGCCGCCGACCACCGGCGCCGGCGGCACCTGCGCGCCGCATGGGGAGCCCCGGGGCGGGCGGCGGGAGCGGCGGCCGAGCGTAGCGGGGGCCCCCGGAGCCCCGGGGGAGGGCCGGCCATGAAGCCGGCGCGGCTGCTGCTGCTGCTGAGCGGGTGCGCGCTGCTGCTGCTGGCGCCCGCCGTGCGCGCCTGCGGCCCGGGCAGGGTGGTGGGCAGCCGCCGCCGCCCGCCCCGCAAGCTCATCCCGCTCGCCTACAAGCAGTTCAGCCCCAACGTCCCCGAGAAGACGCTGGGGGCCAGCGGCCGCTACGAGGGCAAGATCGCGCGCAACTCGGAGCGCTTCAAGGAGCTGACGCCCAACTACAACCCCGACATCATCTTCAAGGACGAGGAGAACACCGGCGCCGACCGCCTCATGACCCAGGTACGGCCCCTCCGCCGCCGCCGCCCGCTTCTCCCCTCGCGCCGGCCACCTGCGCGCGCCGGCCGCGCTCCCGGGGATTCCCGGCGCCGAGACCGCCCCGCGCCTCCCGGCCGTCCCGGGGCCGGAGCGGACGGGAGCAGCGAGTCCCGCTGCGCCGCGATGCTCCCCGCGCCCGGAGCCGGCCGCGCTCGGTCCCCCGAGCCCCGCCGCCCCTCGGCTCCCGCGCCTGCCGCTCCCCGAGGGGAGCCCTCGTGCCTCCCGAGCCGGCGGCAGCCTTCCCCGCCGCCCTCCAACCCGCACTCTGCCGTCCCCCGAGCAGAGTCTCTCGAGCCGGCAGCAGCCTGCCGAGGTGGCCCCTGAACAATGCCACACCGCCCTCCACCTGGCAGCATCCTGCAAAACCGCCTCTGAGCTGGCAGAGCTTGGCTGTGCTGTTCCTTGACCGGGCAGCAGCCTGACCCTCTGCACCCGTCCTGTTCAGCCGCATCCATCCTGTTCCGCTGTACCCAGCCTGTCCCGTTGTACCCACCCTGTTCACCTGCATCCATCCTGTTCCAACGTATCCAGCCTGTCCTGTTGTACCCAGCCTGTCCTCTTCTACCCATCCCGTACAGCCGCATCCATCCTGTTCCACTGTACCCAGCCTGTCCCATTGTACCCATCCTGTTCATCTGCATCCATCCTGTTCCAACGTACCCAGCCTGTCCCATTGTACCCATCCTGTTCATCTGCATCCATCCTGTTCCAACGTACCCAGCCTGTCCTCTTCTACCCATCCTGTGCAGCCGCATCCATCCCGTTCCACTGTACCCAACCTGTTCTGTTGTAGCCAGTCTGTCCCGTTGTACCCATCCTGTACAGCCACATCCATCCTGTTCCACTGTACTCAGCCGGTCCTCTTCTACCCATCCTGTGCAGCTGCATCCATCCTGTTCCACTGCCCCCAGCCTGTCTCGCTGTACCCATCCTTCCCTGTTGTACCCATCCTGTCCCACTGCACCCATCCTGTCCCACTGTATCCAGCCTGTCCAGCTGTACCCAGCCTGCTCTTGCCCCTCTGCTCTACCTACTGGCTGGCAGAACGGGGAGCCTGCCTGTTGGAGCAGAGGGGCAGAGCAGAGCTAGATGTGCTGGTGTGGGCAGAGCAGAGCTAGATGTGCTGGTGTGGGCAGAGCAGCAAGCTGGGCTCTAGGAGCACCCTCGCTGTTCTCGTCCTCACTTGGTTGACAACCCCCTGTGCCTTAGTGCCTTAGTGCCCCATTCCCGTGTGTCTCAGGTGGGGTGGAGAAGGGTGCCCGATGGGAGCTGCCCTCATCTTGCTGCCCTCGGGGTTGGGCACAACCTGTTGTTGCAAACCCCTCGCTGCAGGCAGCTTACGAGTGCCCTGGGCCGGCAGGAAGGAGGGGTGAGGGGGACAGAGGACAGCGATGGGGGCGTGTGATGCTGGACGAAGGTTACTCTGTGTTTTAATATTGCCAGGAGAATGCCTGAGGGTTTCAGGAATGCAGATAAGGAGCCACACGGCCTTCCTAAGAAACCTAGCCACCACCAGCCTCAGCACTGGGTTACAGCTCGAGTGAGCTCCCTGGGGAGGTGGGGGGGGTGGAAGCCTGGGCTGCCCCATTGACCGCTGCACATGCCGGTCTGGGGCTGGTGCGAGGGTGAGTGTGGGTGGCTGTGCTGGTAGGTGCTGAGGCTTCTGACCAAAGTGTTGGTAAGAGCGGGAGGAGAAGCTGCCTGTGTGCAGGCTTGACAGTTCTGCAACTGTGTGTGCCCTGGGGGCTGGTACCTGAGGGCGAGGGCAGTGGTCCAGGGTGGTTCTTAGGCTGGGGACCGCCTAAGGGGTAAAGAGGGACCAAGACTCCCTGTGAAGCTCTACCGAGTTTGGGGAGTTGCAGAATTATGGTAACTAGTCACTGGAGCCCTGGGGCGGTGCTGGAGCCTGCATCCCATGGCAAACAGCCTCGAGGATGCTGAGGAAGTGATGAGGTTTGCTGGTCCACGCATTGGGGAAGCCGGTGACATCATATCACTTGAGCTGGAGGCAAGAGAGTGCTTCTGGCTGTGTTTTCTCTTAACAGTGCTCCCACCACCTGCCCTAACTGAGACAGTGCCCCTTGGCACACCTGGGAGAGAGAGAGCTCTGTGCCCCACCTGCCAATCCCATGCTTCCCGCTGTCCTGCTGTGTTGTTGCCAGGGTACCCAGAAGCTCCGTGGTCTTCTTGGGGTGCTCAGATGAAAGCTTTTACATCACACCAGCCCTCAGGGTCCCTGGGCATGCATGTTGATGCACAGATGGGTACCACGGTGCCTCAGGCAGTTCTGCAGGGAATTGGCCCCATTGCTGTGGAGCTTATCCAGTGTCCCCTGGCTGTGGGAGATGCCCCCAGATGTGGGAGCTCTGGCTCCAGCACTATGGCCTGTGTTGCTAAGAGTTGGGAAAGGCCATTGACCCAACTCCTTGTCCCTTCCCCCAGTGTGCTGGCTTTTACTGCTGTTGACTCACTTCAAACCTGTTTTCTTTCCCCAAGTCCAAGGGTCTGGGTGTCCCAGGCAGCCGGAAGATGCCGCCTGCTTGGTGGGGGGGGTGGGCAGTGCTGCTCTCTGCCTGCCTTTCCTTTATCGTTTCATCTTCCTCAAGAATTCCTGTGTGTTTGCTCTTGCTGGTCCCACTCGGAGGTGCTGAGATAAGGCTGGAGGCAGAGCCCGCCTCACCTCTCCCTGGCAGCCTGGCCCAGGAATGTCCCAGGCCCCCTTCCCTCATGGAGTCCCAAAGCCAAGACTCTCCCTACCCCAGCCATCACCCTTGCAGCCACCATTGGGCCAACTGGCATGGAGGCCATCCTTGCAGTGGCGAGGAAATGCTCATGGAGATCTAGGGACGGGACTCAGCTTCCTTTGGAAGAAATCTCACCTCAGGGGGAGACACTAGTGGGACACCTCTCCTGTACAGCCTCTGGACATGCGGGTGTCTGTGGCCAAACACGCTCCATCCACAGTTCCTCTGCTGAGATTATGGTCATACCTGAGTGTCACGTGTACCTCTTCTGATATGGCCCTGGAGTTCCTGCTGGCTGTGTCCTGTCTTGGAGCTGTGCCCTTCCTTCCAGACCTGCTGCCTTCCTCTGAGGGTCTTGGCTTCCCCTACAGGATATGATTGTCCAGGCAAGAGAAGGGAGATGCTAATGTTGGTCAGGAGGGAGAACATGTCTGCCGATCCCCAGGATCTCCACTGTGACGTACATGAGATAGCATGGAGCCACCCTGCTCAGTGTGGTGACATGGGGCCCCATCCTGCATGTGTCCTGGGAGTGCCCAGTCACCTGTACCACTATAGGAACAAGCCGTGTCCCCCCCCACACCCTGACACCACCTGTCTTCCCACTGCTACCTGCTTGTTGCATGGCTTTTCAACCTCCTGGCTGAGCACCAGAGCAGCACCAGGGCTGATGAGCTGTGGCCAGAGCTCAGTGCCACATGGCTGAGTCTGGACATCCCACCCCAGGATAGGCCCCACAGGACCCAGTGGGACATGGTGGCATTTCCATGTCTTTGCATCACCTTGCGAGACCTAATATTCACCCACAGGCAGGAGGGGCACCATACCACGAAGTCAAACATGATCACCCTGGTCCCTGAGGATGCTGTAGCCCCTCTTGGCTGTGCGTGGGGAGAAGTTGGGCTCTCCCTGCAGCCCCCAGCAAGCACCAAGCCTGCAGACAACCCATGCCCACCGGTTTCTTGATCCCTGCCTACCTGTCCGGGCAGGCAGCAGAGTCCCTGGGCAGGCAATATCCATACCAACAAGCTGTGCCTGTCTCTCTGCTGCCTATGCCCGCTCCCCGCTTATTGCTACCTCCTCCCTGCTCATTCCACCTGTCTTCCCATCCCTGTTTATCGTTGTCCATCCCTGCCTGCTCCCTGCTTATCATTATCCATCCCTGCTCATGGTTGTCCGTTCCCTCCTCCGGTCCCTGCCCGTGCTCTGACACCTGCTGGCCACCAAAGGCACAGGCAGAGCCTCCTCCCGGGGCCAGCAGGGCGCTCCGGAGCCCTGGCCAGTGCCCAGCGGGCAGGGGAAGGTGGGACCCTGGGCAGGGGGCTGCAGGGAGAAGGGCAGCCCAGGTGGGTCCCACTAGGAAAGGCTGGTCCTGCCCCAGGGGTTGGTGGCAGGTGGTGCCTCTGGCTGGGGACAAGGGCTGGAAGGTTTCAGTGTTTGTGTTCCCAGGGAGAAGAAGGGCTGGCAGTGAGGGCAAGAAGGGTGCCCGGAGTGGGATGCCAGCCCGGGAGCAGAAAAGGGATGCATGGAGTGATGACTAGGGATGCAGGAGGGCTTTGAGGACTCCCTACCTGCCTCTGGTCCTGAACCCCCTTATTGCCTTTTTCTGCAGGGTCCCCTTGGGGCCAGGGACCTTGGGAGCTGTTTGTGCCATGTGCCGAGTGGCACGATGGTGGTGTTGAACGGGAACAAAAGTCACTCCCCTCCCTCCTCCTCCTCCTCCCCTCACCTTGCAACTGTTTGTCCAACACCTTCCTGGCTTATCTCCCCACACCCAGCGAGCTGTGGGACGAGGGCAGAGGTGCTCCTCCACCCCATGTGGGGCAAAGGCCTGCCTGGCACTGCCCTTCCCGGGGCCTGGACCCTGCCAAGCACAACCGGGTTTCCCCAAGAGCAGCAGCGCCCACCTCCCCTGGATGGGAGCATGTGCTCTGGGACATGGTGAGGGACCAAGTGTTCTGGGGGCAGCTCTCTGCAGAAGCAGTGCTGGGGCATTTCTGAACCTGAGGGTGTAACTAGCATCAGATTTTATATCCCTGGCTCCTGCTTGCCATGCAATATCCTGCACTGGGAAGCTCCAGTGCTAAGCTGGGCACCACAAAAAACCATCCCCTGTGGTGGCTGAGTTTGACTGATGCGCTGTCATTTCATTTAGTGCTTCCCAGGACCAGTCTCCTGCGTGACCATGAATTACTCTGTCCTTCATCCTGATTTTATAGCATGCTCTGAGAACTTCCAGTATCTCCTTTCCAGGCTGCACAATCCTAGTCCATTCACCTGGTTTTGTATACAAGCTCCCATATTGCTTTGTTACGACTTTCCTACCCCCTAGCTCTCCTCCATCCCTTCTTCATCATGGGAAGGGATCAAAAGTGTGGGCTGTACTTTTGCAAGCCAAGAGTGCAGGGGGCTTTGTTCTTACCTGAGATGCAGCTGTGGCTGAGGGAAGCAGCAGTGAAAGGCAAGGCTGTGGCATAGGCATTTGGGGATGGGGAGGGCCATGGCAGGGCAGTTGCCTTGCTTGTGTGACCTCTGTGGCTACCAGGTCTGGGGCTTTTGAGATCTGCTGCTGTTCCTCAGCCCTGGCTTTTCGCCCCTGCCCAGGTGGAAGGGGCTTCACCCCACATCCTTTCTGGTATAGCACAACAGAGCTCTTGGGTGGGTTGGGCATTTCCCACGCAAGCAAAGACTGGATGCAACTGTGAGGCTACCCAGCGGTGAGTCCTTGTGCCTCAGGCCTTGAGGAGTAATACCTAGCAGAGCTGTACTGAGGACCGGGTAGGCTGTTTCATTTGTGCCCACAGGGAACGCTGGAAACCCTGGGAGATCCCCACAGCCAGGAGGCAGCAGATTCTCAGCTCCTGCATCCCCCTCCTGTTAGCTGAAAGCCCTTGGGGCAGTGCTAATGCAGGGGAGGTGGCCTGAGAGTGCAGAGGGTGTCTCTCCCTCTGACCAAGGCTCCGCTGTCCAACAGGCTCCTCAACAAGCTGGGAAGTCAGGGAGAGGTGGAGGAGGAGATGGGCACCCTGGTAGGGTGCACACACCCTGGTAGGGTGCACACTTGTCCAGCTTGTGTGCTCCAGACTCCCTGCAGTGCCCAACATTCCCTTGCTTGACACAGCACCTCGAGGTGCTGTGTCAAGCAAGGGAATGTTGGGCACTGCAGGGAGTCTGGAGCACACAAGCTGGACAAGGCACCTCCTGTTCTCAGATCTTCCCCGGCTGAACCAGATGCCAAAGGGTGTGGGGACCCAAGGGTCTTTGTGGAAAACATGGTAGGACAACTGTCAACCTTGCCTCCAAAAAGCTTTTACTGACTCCGACACTCTGCCCTGCAGCGCTGCAAGGACCGCTTGAATTCCCTGGCCATCTCTGTCATGAACCAGTGGCCAGGGGTGAAGCTGCGGGTGACAGAGGGCTGGGATGAGGACGGGCACCACTCGGAAGAGTCTCTGCATTATGAGGGCCGAGCCGTGGACATCACAACCTCGGACCGGGACCGCAACAAGTACGGCATGCTGGCTCGCCTGGCCGTGGAGGCTGGTTTCGACTGGGTCTACTACGAGTCTAAGGCACACATCCACTGCTCCGTCAAGTCAGGTAAGGCTGGGGAGGTGTGCAGTGAACGGGGCTGGGGGCCCGGTTTGCTGTATGCCCGGGGAGCCCAGCTGGCTGGGTGAGGTGCTGCTGGGGTGGTGCTGGCTCTCCCAGCCTGATTTCCCTATCTGGGGCAGACAGTCGGATGGCGAGTGAGTCACACACCCGTGGCCAGCAGTGCCACGGGGCAAACTCCTCATTTAGCTCCCATAAACCTGCAGCCTGACCCTCCCTCTCTACCTGCCTCCTTTTAGCTCCCCACATGCCCTTTGCTGCAGCCTGTCCCCTGGGTCTGCCCATTGCATTTGTGTCCCTGCTCTTGCCATTGCTTAGTGCCCAGCTGCCCCTGCTCAGCCCTGTCCAGCTCTGCCCCTCTCCACTGCCGGCTGCTTTTGATTTCTTGCTGTTGCAGCAGCATCCATCCAACCCTGACTGTCCAGGGTTGGGGACATCCAAACAGGAAGGGGACAGAGTGCCCTGGTATCAACTCTCTGCTGTGCAGTGTCTTCTGTGGAGGGGAGTGGAGCTGTAGGGTGCTGAGGATGGAGGCAGCTAGAGTGGAGTGAGTGACGATATTTTTTCCTGGTGGTGTTTGCTTTTTGCTGTGAGGGTGGCTTGATGGCTTTTGTCAGACCCTTCCCGCAGCCAGGAGAGGGTTCCTTGGGGGGCAGCCTGGGGTGGGGGAGAGCTGCTCTGCTGAGATGCTGCAGCCCGGGGGTAGCTACCCAGACAGAGATGCTGCAGCCTGGGAGGGAGATGCCCTACTGCGATGCTTCAGCCCGGGGGGAGCTGCCCTGCTTGGGATGCTGCAGCCTAGGAGAAGCTGCCCTGCTGAGATCATAGAATCATAGAATCATAGAATCATAGAACAACCAGGTTGGAAGGGACCCATCGGATCTTCTAGTCCAACCATTCCTATCAAACACTAAACCAAGTCCCTCAAGACTTCATCCACCCATGCCTTAAACACCTCCAGGGAAGGTGACTCAACCACCTCCCTGGGCAGCCTATTCCAATGCCCAATGACCCTTTCTGTGAAGAACTTCCTCCTAATCTCTTGCCTAAATCTCCCCTGGCGGAGCTTGAGGCCATGATGCTGCAGCCTGGGAGAAGCTTCCCTGCTTGAGATGCTGCAGCCCCGTTCCCCTCCGAGGAGCCGGGCTGGCTACGTGCGGCAGAGGGCAGCAGCTCCCCACGCACGGCTCCGGTGCCGCCGCTGCCCGGTGCGGGTGTGCCGGTGTCTCTGTGCCGGTGTCTCTGTGCCGGTGTCTCTGTGCCGGTGATGGGGCTGGCGTGGGCGCAGAGGCGGCTGCCCGCACCCGGCACCATGCGGGAGAGCCGTGCCTGCCCCCCAGGCGCTCGCACACGCCTGCACAGGCAGAGGGAGAGGGGCTGGGGCTGCACACTCGTGCCCACAGCCCTACTTGCAGGCCGGGGCTGGCACACTGGCACTGCCCCTCGTCTCTCGCCCCGCGGCTCAGCTCCCACTGCGCTCTGCCTGTCCTACTGCCCTAGCCCGTGGCCAGAGGCTCGACACCCCCAGACGCCAGCCTGGCCCCCCGCGCTGACCTGTGCCGATGCCAGGAGGGGCACGACGCCAGCCGGCAATGGAGACGGGGTGACCACACCACGGGAAGGGAGCGACGCGCCCCCAAAGAAGAGGGACAAAGCGTTGGCGAAGAAGCGGGGCTCCCACGCCACAGGGTGCCCGGTGGGGCTGGCTGGAGGAGTGAGGCCGGGCTCCAAAGGAAGGACCGTGAACCCGGAGCCTTGGGGATGACTGGAGGAGTGGGGCAGAGCCCCCGGAGAAGGACAGATGCTCTTGGATCCTGGGATGCTCCCCTGGAACGACCGAAGAGAGATGCCATGATCCAGGCAGCAGACCAGGGCCTTGAGGCCCTGGAGAGCTTCTAGAGGCTGGCCACAGCCCCCTCACTCCACAGTGACTCCCCAGGGCTCTGGGTCCCCCATATTTATACCTGATGCCATGAGGAGCCTGAGGGTGGTTTGTGGAGGCTGTGGGGTGCGTCTCGCGACACCCCAGAGCCATGTACAGAGGGCAGCTGGGCTGCCCCTGCCTCTTAGTAAATGGCTTTTATTTTTGTATGGATGGCCGCGTGGCCTGTTGTATGTGTTGTGTCTCCTCGGGTACCCCCTGCACCCGCACACCCCTCCGTGTCCAGTGCCTGTGCACCCTGCTTCTGCCAGGTGCCCCTCTCAGCCTCCCACCAGACCCTCCCCACAGCTCTGCTGCCTGCCCAGGGGTGTGGGTTGCAGGATTTGGGACCTGACCTCCAGGGCTGGCAATGGGGCAAACTACTGCACCTCATCTGAGCAATAAAAGGATTCTGTCCCAGAGATGGATGCCTCTTTTCATGGGCCTGGGAACTGGGATTTTGCTCTACTCAAAGGCGGGAAGGTGTGGGAGGCAGTGCCATTTGGGGGGGGACACTCAGGGATTAAATGGGGGAACTGGGAGAGAGGCTGGGAGCTCCAGCCTGGGAAAGTGCAGGGCCAGGAGCAAAACCCTAGATAAGAAGCCTCTGGCAGACACTAGAAGGTCATCAAATAGACACAAAGATGGGGGTTACCAGGGCTTGGGGGAGCTGAACACCATTCCTTGGGATGCCAGGAGTCCCCTGTTAAGTGCCAGGATGGGTCCCGGGTGGCTTTGCTGAATCTTTTCATCTAGGGAGGGTTGGGGCCGCAGTGTCACCATCCCAGAGGACAGGCTGCAGAGAGTTTACACGTTTTACCCTGTAGCAATTGTGAGCGAAGCTGTGCCCAGGAGGCTAGTGGCATTTGTCTGATGATGGCTACGGGCTGTGATGCTTCTCTGCAGCTTAGAGAGGGGCTCAGCTGTCATTAGTGGTGCAGGGGCGTGCAGGTGGGAGAAAGGAGCAGGGCTGCAGCATGGGGTCAGGGAGAGCTGTGGCGCTGGAGGAGTACACTGCACACCGTGCAGTTCCTTGCAGCATCCTATCTGGTGATATCCAGCCCTTGAACTGCAGGGGATGGGGACGCTATGGACATGCAGAGTGCAACAGGGTATTCTGCTCCTCAGCCTGTCACTGCTTCAGGGCTCTGCCTGCCCTCTTTTGAGCTTTGGGTGCCTCCTGGCACTGCCTTGCACATTCAGGGCTCTGCTGTTCTCCACTCTCCCTGCCAGGTGGGTTTCAGGACCTGGATCTGCAAAGCATTTCCCGCACCCTGACACTGCAGTAGGGGCAGGTGCTGCCATGCACTGCTCAAGCTCCCGGGTGCCACCCCTGGTGACATAGTGGTTGGGGGAGCAGGTGCCCAGGGAGGCCAGGTTGGTGGCTGGGGTGTGCAGGGATGTACATGTTGGCAATTCCAGGGCAGGGTTAAACCCAGGTGGGCAGAGCTGGGAAGGCTGAGAGGGTCTCTGTGCACCATGGAAGTATGATGCTGGGGGTCTGGCAGACGGGTAACCCTCCTGTCCTCTCTCTCTCCCTGCACAGAGCACTCGGCGGCTGCGAAGACAGGGGGCTGCTTCCCTGGGCGGGCACTGGCAACACTGGAGAATGGTGCCCGGACACCACTGTGGGCACTGCACCCAGGCCAGCGGGTGCTAGCGATGGATGGGGCGGGCAGGCCCACCTACAGCGACTTCTTGGCTTTCCTGGACAAGGAGCCCCGTGCCCTCACCTCCTTCCACGTCATCGAGACACGGGAGCCACCTCGGCGCCTGACTCTGACACCCACCCACCTGCTCTTCGTGGCTGAAAATGGCTCAGCACCCACCACCCAGTTCCACCCCACCTTCGCCAGCCTTGTGCGCCCCGGACAGTTTGTGCTGGTGGCGATGGGGGACAGCAGCTTGCAGCCTGCCGAGGTCATGAGGGTGTGGGACCGGAGGGACGTGGGAGCCTACGCGCCGCTGACACGCCATGGGACACTGGTGGTGGATGGTGTGGTGGCCTCGTGCTTTGCCCTGGTGCGGGAGCAACATCTGGCGCAGCTGGCCTTCTGGCCTTTCCGGCTCTATCATAGCCTGGTGGGGTGGTCAGGGGTGCAGGGGGATGGTGTGCACTGGTACTCGGGGCTGCTCTACCGCCTAGGTAGGCTGCTCCTGCCCCCCGACAGTTTTCATCCTCTGGGGGTACCCTGGGCAGAGAGCTGAGGGTGCATCCTGGAGGCAGTGGCTGCAGGGCGGCTCACTGGGGGCCAGCACCCCATCCCAAAGCTAGATGCCCATGGGGAGCTGCCTCTGGCCCTGCCTGCTCCGGGATAGCCACCTCCCGGCTGAGGGGCACCGGAGCTCCCCAGTGTGCCTCCTCCATGCCCACAGCCCCCTCCTTACCCCCTGTTCCTGGGGGCAGTGGGAAGGCATGAAGGGCATCTCTCCCAGACACGGGGGTGCCCCCAGCTGGACCCACATGCTGCTATTTGTGAGTGTGTGTGTGTGATGTGCGTGTGCGTGTTGCAGAATTAGCTATCGATGGAGATTGGAGAGACAAGGAGGAGCATGGAGAGGAGAATGGAGAGGAGAGGAGAATGGAGAGGAGAGGAGAGGAGAGGAGAGGAGAGGAGAGGGCATGGCAGCTGGGAGGAGAGCGACTCGGGTCCTGGGATTGTGCCTTGCCCTTAGTCCTGACTTTGGGTGCAGGGTGACACCCCAAACCAGCCTCTGTACACCTGGGCAGGGCTGGAAGGACCAGCATGGCTCTGGCACGAGACCTGTGACTCAATGTCATAGGTGTTGCTGTAGCGAGGGGCTTGAGAACAGGACCCCAAGCTCTGCCCAAAGCCAGCACTGTAGCCACCCAGCTAGGCATGCCTGTGGGGATGCTGTGACAGCACAAGAGGGTCTGGCTGGCAAGAAGGGAAGGTGGGTGTGCCGGCAGGAGGGTGTGAGTGCCAGCCAGTCCCAAGCACACACTGGTGGGAGCAGGGGTGGGGACAGCAGAGGGGAGGAAATTGGTTGGGGAAAAAGTGCTCCCTTCCTTGCTTTTCTGACCTCTCACTCTGAGCTGACTCAGACCCAAACCATGCCTTTCCCATCTCAAAGTTAAAAAAACCTTTCCCACTCTCCGGACCCTGCCTAGTCTGACCTCCCTGGACCTCCAGCACCCTAAGCCCACAGGGTAACTTGTTGCTGCTCACTTGCTCTTGGAACTAAGGAGGGTCCCATCAGAGCTGCAGCCACAGTCATCCCCCCAAATCCTACCTAGAGCCTCAGCCTCCCCTGGCTCCACATTAGCAGAGATGAGGGGTCTGGGGAGGTGGAGCTGTGACCGACATCCACGCTGCAGCATCACGCGTCTTTATTTATTTATCTGCTTTTTGTATGTACCACAGATGGGAGGCAGCGTGGGCATGTGCTGGGTGAGACGGGAGTGGGCAGGGGGCGAAGCTGTTTGGTTGGGGGTGATTTTTTTTTAAAAAAAAAACCTGAAAAGCAGAACTTATTTAAAGATTATTTTAAAGCACAGTCTTTATGGTGATTGTTGTCCAGGGAGAAGTGAGAGAATGCAAGGACAGCGATGACAAGAGTATTTTTGTCTCTTCACTGGATGTAACTTTCCTGTTCAGGGACATAGACCAATAAATCCATCATCTCCCAGGCGGGCACTCTGAGCTCTGGTGTGGGGAGGACAAGAAGGGATCAGGGATACTTGGTACCCATCATAAATGGAGCAGGCAGGAACAGAGGGCATCTTGTTCTTCTCTACGAGCAAGAAATTTCCTCCCCAGTGCCCACCACCAGCAAGGGGGAGCTCTCTCTCCCAACTCCCCTAAATCCAAAGGAGATGGGAAGCCTCCCAGGGGTGATGGGGAGGCTGCAGGAGTGACCCGGTCTACACGGGACCAGGGTGTCACTAAGACCACCTGGAAAGTGGGGTGAGAGGAGCAGGATGTAGGAGAAAACAGCAACTACGGGACTGCTGGGACACCTCTCTGTGCTAGTCTGGGCCCATCACCCTACTGGTCATCTGTGCTGGGACACTCTTCCCCATGATCTCCAACAACTGCTAACCCAGTGCTCCTGGAGAAGATGGACCCCATACCCTGTATGCCAGTTTACAAATACCACTTTAGCCTAGCGCTGGCTCTGTCCCCTTGACCCTTGCTAGCCCTGTCCCTGCTTCACCCCATTCCCATGCCAGTAAAAGCAAAAGCTACCAGTTAGCACTCCACACCTATCCCACCCATGCACCCCGTCCCATCTCCAAGCCACACTGCCTGGTCTCCCGGGGGACTGGGAACGGGGTTCCCCCAGGGCTTTCCCCAGACCCCGCAGTATGGTGGGTACAGAGCAATCCAACAGCAGGCTGTCAGCAAAGGCCTCATCACCGCGGCTAATTTAAGGGCTCTGTGAGGCGGCTGAGCTAATTTAATTAGGTTCTTATTACAGAGAAGGACAAATTGGTCCCCAGGGGGGGCATAGGGTCAGGCTTTTGAGAGGCGCTTTATGGAGTGAAATTTCAATCAGGCTGCTATTGCAGGCATGGAGGGGGGAGACGGAGGCAGAGGTTGGATGGGGAGAAGATGTGTCCTTTGAGGTGCCCCATGGCACTGTATATACCCCATTTTCAGGACTAGGTTTTTTATGGTATCAGTGAGTATGGAGTAATAGCTCTTTGCCTCTCTAGGGGGACGCTGCAGGGTTTCACGGGGGCTGCTTTGGGGTGGAAGCAGGGAAAGTAAGCCTGTCCTGGCTATAGGCCAGCCCCAGGGCAGCGAGAGGAAGGGGAGACACCCATAAGTAAGTTTCTGGGATCTTTCTCCTCTTCAAGCCCCATTAACTCCACCCTTGACCCCATAAATCCCTATGGTGAAGACAGTGAGGACAAAATGATATTCGGCTGACAGACAGGGTTTATGGGGGGCTCTTCCTCCCTTGGATGCCCCTCTCTCTGATCACTCAGCCTTGGGAGAGCCAGAGCAGCCTAGGGGCTGCCCCACCACTTGTGGGCACCTGAAGCAATGCCATCTCCCAAGGTGCCAGTCTCGGCTGGGTGGTGATGGATGGGGATGCTAGTGGGTGGCCGGCAGAAGGGTCGGGCTGGAGGGTACCACAAAGGATGTCTCACCATCAATTTGTCCTCATTACCATGTGAATGGTGGGTGGGAAGGAGAGGAAGGGCATGTGGTGAAGAAACCCCCCACATGCTCCCATCTGGGGTAGCTCGTCCCCGCCTCTCCATCCCTCCAGCCCTGACTGAGCATGTTAAACCAGCGCCAACAGCCCCCGGCCCCAAATTCAGGGGAGGAGAGGTACGGCCCCCTATTCAGAGCCTTGAAAAGGCTACAGGATCCGGTGTTGTTAACAAGAGGGGACTTCAACCCCTCCCCGCCTCTCCCGTCTGTCCCTCGAGGTGGCCTTCTGCTGTGGCAGCACCAGCCAACACTGCTCCCAGCCCCAGGCTGGCATGCTGGGTACTGGGATCCTGCCCTAGGGGGAGAGGGAGGTGTGGGGGCATAGGATCTCAGGGACTGGGAGCAGAGCATCCTGAAAATGTCTCCTGTTTGTCAGGAACTGCACCTTCAAGCATTGTGGGCAGGAGTCCATGGCAGTGTGGGGATCCCATGCTGCTCCAAGACCAAACCCTCCCCACGGAGCGGGAGATGCAGGAGATAATACCAGGCAAGGAGGTGGATTGTCCATATCATCTGAGAGGTCTGGGTCCAACCAGGTCCCTGTAGCCTGCACTGTCATGGTGATGGGGGAAGGTCACCCCGAGATATCTGGGTCTGTAGGCATCAGGACAGCAGGTTGCAGTGATGTCCATCCTGACCTGTAGCTGCCCCCAAAACAAAGCCGAGGAGAGAACGTGCAGCTTGGCTCAGCCCCACATGCTGCCCACAGTGTGTGCCCACGGAGGGAGCCCGTACCAACCTCCCGCTCTCACTTGCATTAGCTTAATTTAGCCTAATGGATTTTTGGAGTGATGCTTCTCTGGGGGCAGGACCTTGTACTCAGCAGTGCTGTTAGAGTGGGTGTCCCAACACTTTCCTCAGGCGCAGGACAGCCCCAGGAGAGTACATGGGGTGGGCTGCAGACCCTGTCCTGTGCCCCAAATGCCCCCATAACCTCCCCCTCTGCACTGAGCCCTCCACCTCCTGCCTCCCTCTCAATCTCCATTGGCACCCAATTGTGGGCGCAGCATTAGGAGCTCCCTCTCTGCTCCAGGGGCAACCTGCCTCTCCCTGGAGCCCCTCTCCCCATGCTTGGCAGCTTTCCCCAGGCAGGGATGAAGGTACTTTAGCAGGCAGCAGTCTCTGAGAATCACACCACAGCCCACTGTGCCTGGACAGACACAGACAGACAGACACACCTCCACCCACCTGATGCACACATACCTTTATCCCCAGGACAAACACATGCCCACCACTGCACCAGTCAGGTTTGAAACACCCCTCAGCTCTCAGCATCACCATCCACTCCCCCATATCACTCACTTTCCAGATCAGATACTTGTTATCCCAGGCAGTGTCTGGAGCATCCAGGTGTCCCTGTGTCCCTGCTCTCAGTCCCCTCTGGGATATCCACACAGGGTATGATGACAGCATGGGGACTGTGAGCACTATAAGACACACCCTGGGGCAGTGCCCACCTCTGCAGCCATGGCCACCCCACATGTCCCAGGTGCAGAGAGCATCCTGGACACACAGAGAAGTCTGATCCTTCCCTGGGCACACACCCAGCACCCAGAGCCAGGGGTGATGCTGGTGGTCCCCCCACCTCTGCAGGGAGGGACAGGCAGGGGCATCTGGGGACAGCACTGGGGGCCTGGCAGCAGGCATTGACCACCACCCCACACATGGTGCTGGTTCGAGACAAGGGTCTCCCAGCACCATGAGAGCAGCCAGCAGCATATGGCACAGGCAGGGGGAAACCCCACAGCCAGCCAGTGCTGACCTTTGGTGAGAGGCTCTGGGGTGCCCTGAGCAGCAGGACGGGGGTGTGTGAGTATGCATCCGTGTGTAGGGGACAAGTAAGAATCTAATCAGGGTCCTTTTCCTTAATAAATCATTCATCTTAATCCAACGCCCTCCCTCCTGCTCTAATAACTCCCGGCGCTGGGCCCCACAGCCACAACAATGCGGCTAATGGAACGATTTATTTTCATAATGGTGCTGGTGGGGAGAAGGGGCGGCCGGGGTGGGGGCAGCACACTCCAGGGCAGGAGTTTCTAATTAGTGAATGAAATTTGATGTAAGGCTGGAGGAAGATGGATTCGCTGCCTGACAAGGGGCCTTTCAGCTCATCAAAGTGCCTGGACACGGAGGTAAATTAAATTATTTCTAATTCTTCCCTAACCTCCAGGGAGTCACCCTTCCACCAGTAGAAGGTGGGTCCATTCCTGAAATGAAGAGGTGCTTGAAGGACTGAGTTGACTAGAAGGGACTGAGTTCGGTGAAGAGATGGGGATGACAGGATGGGATGGAGTGGCACAGCAGAGTGGGACAGGCTGCCACAGATTTTGTTGGAAGAATGGGGAGGGAAAAGATGGTGATGGAGGGAAGAGATGCAAATGCTCAATACTAATTTGCAGCAAGTTTTCCATCCTTCTTATCGCCTAACAAGAACTGGAGTAAGGATATAACATAGCCAGTGCTGGGATGAAGCAGGGCAGCGCGGTGGCAAGGAATCAGAGTCCCAACCCTCAGGGAATTTGAACAGGGACAGCACTGACTTTTGAAGGGGTGACTAATGCTGAAGCAGGAAAGGAGTCCATCGCAGGGCAGTGCCTCAGCAAAGACCCTTGTTCTCACGGCTTTATGATTTGAGGACAATGACAATGATATTAATGCTTGTGACGTGAAAGTGGTTCTTGGGACTCACCGTGCTTTTTTCCAAACCCCAGCCCCTGGAGTCTTGCAATAGATACTCAATTTTTATTGATAATAAGTGCACTCCCACCTAGCACCTCTGCTTTCGGAGGGACCTTGTGCCAATGAGACACTAGCCTAGATGTCCCCAGTACCTTAGTTCAATTACAAAGGCTTGGTGCTATGGCTCAAACCAGGCCCTGACTCTCCCTGAAGCAGGGAGCTTCACAAGCTGCTTCAAAAGCACCTGAAGTTACCTCACAGCTCTCTTCCCTGCAGGGCCAAGGAAGCCCATACAGGAGGAGCAGGCAGGTTCCCAGAGGACTTTCCGTATGAAATCATACATGTCCACATTTCCCACCAGATGTCCTGCCCCCTTAACCATGTTCAGCACCACCAACCAGCTGTGGTTGCAGCACAGCCTAGGGAGGGAAACAGAGGGGACAACAGGGCTGTGTCTGGTTGCAAAGGGGCAAAGAGGAACCTGTGTGTATGTTTGTGTTGTGCAGCTCTGCAGTGGTGCTGGGGACTTGCTGTAGGCTGGGGAGCTCAGTCCCCTCCCCACGGCTGAGCTAGGTGGAGCTGGGGCCCACGCAGAGCCTGCTATGCTGACCCAACACTCTAGGAATTTAATTTGTTTAATATATTCCCTGGGAAAGAAGAAAATAAATAAGTGGCACCTTGCATGCCCCCATGTCTCACTCTTGCAACGGAGGTGTCAGCTTAACGAGCCAAAGCCCTCAGCCTGATTAACCAGCTACTGCTCCCGCTAATAGTGAGCTGCTGAGCAGGATGATTGATGCACAGAGAGCATTAGCCCCAACAGCCTGGTGCTGGACTGCTGGGCGGGGGCACCGTGCCTGCCCCAGCCCCCTTGTACCTGCCCCCCACACCCAGGACAAGGGCAAGTCAAAAGCTCCCTCTTGCTCCTAGGGAATCATCCTGCCCTGTCACTCTGTGCTGTAGGCAGTCCCAGGGAGATGGAGCTGGGTTTGCCTCTAGAGGCAAAGACACACTGGTGCCCTCCCACCAGCTATGGAACTGTATGGCAGCTCTTCATAGTAGAGGCTGAGGGCCAGGGTTGGGCAAGAGGTTTTGTACTGAGTTCTAGGTCTCAGCCACACTCTCCCCATGGGCTGGGGTAGGGACACTTGGGGACACTGAAGCACAGGGCTGTGCTGGAGGCCACAGTGACAGCCCAGGAGAGACACCATCAGTCTTGGCATCTCCTTCAAGGCTTTATTCCACCAAGCCCTTACCATACTACTGAGAAGAAAACCCAATTGTTCTGGCCCCTGTCTTGCCCCATCTGTCCCTTGCTCAGGCCCTTCTGCAGTGCCACTTGCCTATCCCTCCATCTCTCTTCCTCTTATTGGGGGGGTCCCTGGATCTCATGGCAGTGACATCACTCACTCCTACTATCCCTTTCCCACAACATCACCACCCTCTGCCACTACCTTGGGAAAGGGCTAATCAGCAGCCAGAGAGACAGGGTAATAAATGACCGTTATCTCGTTAATGAGCTGACATTAATTAGAGCCCAAGGTCCTGGGAGAAGTAGCTGATTTATCCGGTCACCCTGGGAGCAGCTTAGGAGCTGACTCCATGGAAAGGCCATTAAGAGGGAAGAGGTGAGACTGTGCTGCTGGGGTTCTGCCCCATACCCACCTCTGCTTCCCGTCCTCCTCCTCCTCCCCCTGGAGCCCAGCCCTGGCTCCCTGGGAGCAGCTGTGTCCTTGGGACAAGACCCAGTGAAGCAAAACCAGAAGATCCTGAGGGTGACAGGAAACAAGAGGGCTGGGGGAATCCCCCGGTGTGCCCAGCAATGGGGACACAGCTGGGAGGAGAGCCTGGCTATGCACTGGATGTGGATAGTGTCCTGGACTAGGGCTGTGGGAGCACGAGGAGAGGGAGGCAGCAGGAGGGGTGCCGTGTGTTTAGTCACTTCCCTTCTTTCCTAGATGATGCTGGACTCTAGGAGATGTTTGCTGTTTAACCTCTCCCCTCAAAAGCCAAGGCCTGGGATGAGGACAGATACTTAGGATGAGCCCAGGAGCTGCCAGAGCTTGTTCGGAGGGCAGTAGGATGGAGGAGATGTCTGGATGGATATAGTTGGCTCATGGTGTTTCAGAATCTAAGGAGGAAAGGGGCTAGAGCTAATGGGACTGGGAATGTAGCAGTCAGACTCTAGATTCTTGCAAGAAATGGATCTGAACTGACTGTGTGTCCCTGTCTCTCTGAGTCACATATTTGCAAGGGGACAAGTTGACTGTTCCCAAGCCTAGCCACCTGTTTAGTGCATTGCTGCACCTCGGGAAGACAAGCCAACAACTACAGAGGGGAGCCCTAGGGCATCTTTGCCCGTCCTTCTCTGCAGCTGTATGGCCTGATCCTCCAGAATGCTGCTGCTACAGCCCTTCACGGAGTCTGTGTAATGTGATTGGTGCTGAAGCTCCCTTCAGAGCTTCCCTGGCAGTTTCTGCGGGGTTGGGGTGGGGGTGTGGGTGGGTAGGTGCCCTCCCTGCCCTGCAAGCCTTCCCCTGCCCGTTTGCTCCAACATGGGAGCTGTTAACACCTAGTTCTGCTCAGCCTTGCCACATCTCAGAGATGGTGATGGTTATTTGAATAATTGCTTGGCTAAGTAAGCAGCTGCTTAGAAATCTCTGCAGGAAGCCTGTCTAGGAGGGACTGAGCTGAGTTTGCTTTGCCTGTTCAATCCTTTGCTGGGGCAGGTGCCTGGAGCTTAATGTGGGGAAGGTGGGACTCTGTACCCCACCAAGCCTGTGTCATGGGGATGGAGGTGTCAGGATTTCTGCCTTCCAGGACAACTCTCTGCCTGTTGGACTGAGCAGCTGATGTACCAGGATGGAGAAGCCCTTCTGTGGCTGGCCCAGAAGTCCCTGGGTTGAGCAGGACCTGGCAGACCCACATTGCAGGGTGTGCAGGCAGGAATAGGGCATGCAGTGTCTGAGCACAGAACCCCTGGAATCATGCAGGGAAGTGGCATCAGTGACTTTGCTGGCACTTGGCTTCTGCCATCACCAGGTAGGGGGTGATCCCTAAAGACAGATGAGGAGCCCTGAGAGGATTTCTGTGGGGCTCTGCAGATGGCTACTCTGCTCCATCAGTGGTATGGATGCCTCTACCACTGTTTCAGCAAGAGGGGACAGCCACCAAGCAGCCTGGGACACTGGGGCTGGCTGTGCCAGGTCTGATGCAGACTGGGCTCAGCTCCCACTGCTAATCGGCTGATTAAGATCCATTATCTGGTTGGTTAACGGCCCTGGGCCACTCACGGGTGACTTCAACTGTTCATTTAGCCACAAATCACCACGGGGCTGGTGGTTTATTTACCTTTGCCATCAGCCTCCTGTGGCTTCCCAGACTCCAGAGATAGCAGGTGGCCTTGCAGTGAGGGGCAGGGGAAGGGCAGCATCCCACTGCAGGCAGTCATCAGGGCTCCCATAAAACCTGGGACACCACAAACTGGAACATACTGGGGGCTCTTACACTCAGCACTTCTCAGCACGGGCTCAGCTTGCTCTGGGCTGCAGGTTGCAGCACATGGATGAGAATGGGACATTTCTACAGCCTCTCTCATGAAGGAATTGCTGGGAAAACGTCTCCAAGCAGGCTTACAGCCTGTGTCTCCAGCACTGGCAATGCTTCTAGGCTGTATTTCTCTAGTAGCTGGCTTGAGACTTCAGAGTGCTCCAAGATCACCTAAGGCACCAGGGCCAGAGCAGCAACATCTACAACTTCCTGAGAGATGCTTTTAAGCTATGTTTCCAAAGATAGGTAACTCCGAGGACTATGAGTCCCGGGGGAGAGTCACTGCAAGCAGGTATAGATGTCCTGGGGACAGGGAGCTTTTTCCATGCTTAACAGCTATAACCTGGGCAGAAATCAGAGTACATGCCACCTCCTAGGGGTAGGCCAAGTATACTGGCTCCTGCACTGCTCCGTGTTGAAGGTAACTTCTATTGACTGAAGGCAGGAGGTGACCCAAATCCACCAGAGGGACTTGGTGGTAGATGGTGCAAATAGCAACAGCCAGGATGATGGGCTAGGTGGAAACCAAAACACAGCTACAGCACAGGTCGTGTCTTCACCTGACATCTGGGATAAGGACTTGAGCCTGGGAAAATGAAAATCCGGTCCTAGTCGGTAACTTTTTATCAGGGCGTGGATTTTCCTCGGCACCCTTGACTTTGATCTGGGGGCAGTTTGTTTTGCTGAGAGATGTTATGTTGCTTCCAAAGGTGACACTGAGGAGGTGTTGGGGCTGTAAAACTGAACTGTACTCCCAAATACCACCTGTGAACCTCATGGTTTGTTTCTGAAAGCTCAGGCACAGCTGGTGACAGCTTGGGAAAGTATGTGAACTGCGATAGGTAACGTTGTGGGTCTCTGTAGGTGCCAAAAATTTTTGTGCAACCGATCTGTGTGGTTTTGGTGGCCATGTGGTGTTTTGCTCTTCTAGTTTTACTCCTGCTGCTTGCCCTCGCATAGATGGGAGTTTCATGGAGGTAATCTGTATGAGACTACAGACACAGACCTCCACTTGTTTAGCTGGACACCTTCATACCTGCAGGAAAAGGCTTTGCAGGGCTTATGTACACCTGCATAGATGCTACTGTGACTGCTGCTTTCAGGTGGCTGAAGAAAGACTGGGCTCCAAATGTTCAGCTGAGGCACATCCAGAAAATCCCCCAAAAATGTGTGGGCAAATGAGACTCACAGGATGCCCTGGAGTGTGTGAAGGCTCCTGGTGCTGCCCATTGCCCAGCAAAGGATGTTGCGATCAGTGTCATCCCGGAGAGGTGAGGGGGCTGAGGAACCTTGCTGCTACCCAGGCAGCATCGATCTCTCGCTAGTCCTCACTTGGTGGAGAGGAGCAGACTAAGTGGTTAATTGTGGAGACATCTTTAAGGCATAGTTGACATGTGGTGAATCAGGGGGCAAATGGAGATGTGGATGGGGTGGGCTTGAGCCAGCAAGGGATATAGAGATGGGAGAAGCATCCTGGCCGATTCAGGGCTTCAAGCTGGTCCATGAAGCTCTGCATGAGGCTCAGAAAATCTGTCCTTGATGGGCCCAAGATCTTCCACAGCAGCAAGGTGGTGTTTGCTGCTCTGCTTTCACAGAGCTAATCACACTGGGAGGGAGTTGTTACCCAGGGTCTCTCTCAACAAAGGAGACCCTGGGTAACGACACAAGGTGAGCTGTGGGAGGACTGGGAGCAACATGGTGCTGGCTGAGAACAACCCCCCTGCAAAGTCCACCTCCTGAACTGGAGTGGTTTCGTGGGGCAGCTCCTGTGCACCTGGAACGAGCTATGCCTCTGTCTGATATGCTGGGGTCTGCTACCTGTGGCTGATGTTCAGGGTTACCTTAGATCCTCTGTGGAGACCTTCCTGTAGAGGAAGGATGCTGGGCAGAGATAAGGGGCCAAGCCACAGTCATGTTCACTTATTACAGTGTTTGGATCTAGTTAGCAAGCAGGTGAGCTGTCAGGAGACAACCTGATGGATGGGTAAGAGAGTTCCCTCCTTCCTGAGGCGGGAAATGAAGCTAATCAGACCTCGGACACCTTAATCCAGCTCTGATGTGATTAATGACCCTGAAGACTGTGAACTCATCAGCACCCTGGCATCTATCACTGCTTGCATCCCACCCCTTCTGCCAGCCACTACCCAACACGGCTCTCCTGTGCTCAGTCTGCTCTCTGACCTGCACAGCGTAGGCTGCAAACTGGCTGCTCTGGCCCTGGAAAGCCCTCTTGCAGGGAATTCCCACGGTGATTTTTCTAGATTTCTTTACTGGGATGTTTCCATACAGGTTTTACAGCTAATATCTGCATAGATTTCTTGCTTGTGCAAATCAAAAGCTGCAGCTCCGCTGCTTCTGCTCTCTTTGCTCTGGGATCAGTGAGCTGGGCACCAGCCTGGGCTGCTGATCCTGGGAGGAGATGCTTATCTTTGGAGAGCCTCCTTGGGAAGTGCAGGGGACTTTGATGAAGACAACGAGCATGTGACCATGTGCTGTGACCCATATCCTGAAATGCAGCTCACATAAGCCCTGCTCTCACTGCCTGAGCTATAGCGGGTACAGCCACAAATGGTCCTGGGGCTTGGCAGGGGCTATCCAGGCTCTTCTGGGCTGGCTACCTACCTGTCTACACTGTGTGGTGGTCACTGTGGTGGTGACTTCTCTGTCATGCCCCAGTGCAGCAGCCTCAGTCTCCTCCATGGCTCTCAAGGCATGTTCCCTGTACGAGGCCAACGAGCTGTTACAATCCTTGGAGCTAGTCATGGGGAGACAGGTAGGGAAGTGGTGGCTCCTCCTTTGCCACTGTCACCATTACAGGCTGTTGACCTGCACAGAAGAGTTGTTTCACCTCTGCTGTGTCCTCTGTTCCCTGGGTTCTCTGTTGTGGTTTTCTCCTGTACTTGAGAGCCAGGCTGCTCCATTCCTCGCAAGATCTTGTCCTGTCCATGCCTGCTGCTTGGCAGGGCTGGCTACCCACAAGGGGGGAGAGGGAAAGGACTTGGAGTCCCTTTTGTTTGAGAAGGACATTGGCTTCTGTCCCGGGAAAGCAGAAGGGAACAGATCTGGGGCTGGCGTGGGTGGGGGGTGAGGTTGTACAGCCTCACAAGTGGTGCAGAGAGGGTATAGCAGCAGGCATGAGTGTGGGGTGGGTGTGCAGGGATGCTGTTCCATCTTCACTACCTTCCATTCAAGGAGAGTGTGTTACTGTGGGGTGCTATCCAGCCCAAATCCCCTTCTGAGCAAATCCAGCTCTGGGCTGTCCATGGGGCTGATTCCTGCCCTCCCTCCTCTCAGGGTGGTCTCTGTAAAAGGGCTGTTGTGTGGCTGTTCCTGCACAAGGATGTGGGACTGCCCAGTGAAGTTTGTGGGTGCTGGGCTCAGGGACTGGAAGGGGGAAGTTGTCCCACACATGGAACCCTTAGAGCTCCCTGCAGGGGGTTAGCATGTATGCAGGTGGCTCAGTAGGCTGTGGAGCAGACTGGATGGGCATGGGGAAGAGAAGACCCTGGGGTTGCTGAGCAAAGAAAGCACAGGAGGTTAAGAAAGGTCCTGTACACCCCTTCCTTTCTCCTCTGTGGACATTTACCTGCAGCCTCTATGAGACACAAGATACAGGGGGCTGGACCCAACCCCTGCTCCAGGAATACACAAGTGCTGGAAATGCTAAAGGGGGAAGAAATAATGGGATGGGACCTCCCTTTAGCCATTATAATATTTAAGAATGACAATAACAGCTGCCTTGCTTGCCTTCCAAAGAGCAGGACTCATCAGTGTGCCCAGGTGGCCAAGAAGGCCAATGGAATCCTGACTTGTATCGGAACTGGTGTGACCAGTAGGTCCAGGGAGGTTATTCTCCCTCTGTACTCAGCACTGGTGAGGCCGCTCCTTGAATCCTGTGTTCAATTCTGGGCCCCTCGCCACAAGAAGGATGTTGAGGCTCTGGAGCAAGTCCAGAGAAGAGCAACAAAGCTGATGAAGGGGCTGGAGAACAGGCCCTATGAGGAGCGGCTGAGAGAGCTGGGGTTGTTCAGCCTGGAGAAGAGGAGGCTGAGAGGAGACCTCATTACTCTCTACAACTACCTGAAGGGAGGTTGTGGAGAGGAGGGAACTGGCCTCTTCTCCCAAGTGACAGGGGACAGGACAAGAGGGAATGGCCTCAAGCTCCACCAGGGGAGATTTAGGTTGGAGATTAGGAGGAAGTTTTTCACACAGAGGGTCATTGGGCATTGGAATAGGCTGCCCAGGGAGGTGGTTGAGTCACCTTCCCTGGAGGTGTTCAAGGTACGGGTGGATGAGGTCTTGAGGGACTTGGTTTAGTGTTTGATAGGAATGATTGGACTAGATGATCTGATGGGTCCCTTCCAACCTGGTTGTTCTGTGATTCTATGATTCTAAGAAGGGACTCCAAGGAAAGCAAGACTAGTTCTGCATTAGGATTGTAGAATCATAGAATGCTTTGGATTGGAAGGGATCTTTACAGATCACCTAGACCAACCCCCCTGCTGGATCAGGGACTTCTTCCATTACATCATATTGCTCAGAGCCCCATCCAACCGGATCTTGGATGTTTCTGGGGATGGAGGCTGTACTACTTCCCTGTACCCGTTCCAGTGTTTCACTACCTTAATTGTACAACATTTCCTCCTTCTATCCAGTCCAAATCTCCCCTCTCCCAGTTAGACCCTCACTCCTTGTCCCATCCCAGGGGGGTGGTTAGATCTGCGTGGGGACAATGAGGTCTGCGCCACAGGTCCTGGGGTATCCCGGGGGGCGATGCCGGGGGAGGCGCAGAGCAGCCCGAGTCTTGGGGTGTCCTGGGGCTGAGGGAGCTGGGGGAGGGAGCCGGGCGTGGCGGGGGGCCGGCTCGGAGCCAATGGGGAGCAGGGGCAGGTGGAGGAGGCGGAGGGGGGGGGGGGGGTGTGTGTGTTAAAACCCCCACCCCCGGTGCCTGCGGGCGAGCGAGTGCCCGGGAGGAGGAGCGGCGAGGAGGGCTGCCCGGCGGGGCCCCGCGGGTGGATGCCCGCCGGTGCCGGTGCCGGCCCGGGGCTGCCCGGCCGGGCTGCGCCCTGGCGGCGGAGAGGCTGGGGGCCGGGAGGGGCTCCGCACGGGCCGCGCACGAGCCCATGGAGAAGTCCCAAAACTTCCGCATCGAGGCGCTCCTGGCGGAGGAGCCGTCTCGAGGAGCCTCCCCGCCGGGGCTGAGCCCCGCGGAGAGCCCCGGGGCCGCCGGCCGCTCCGACACCCCTTCGCCGAGGGGGCCCCCGGCCGCCGCCGCCGCCCTCGCCCCGGCCGGCTTCGTCCCCAAACCGGGGCTGCTGCACCTGCCGGGCCCCGGGCTGGGCGCGCTGCCCGCCCTCTACCCGCCCGCCGTGTACCCGCTGCCGGCGCTGGGGGGGCCGCACCCCGCCTTCGCCTACACCGGCCTCCCCCCGCTGCCGCCGCCCGCCGCCGACCACACGAAGGCGGCCGTGGCCGGATCCTTCCCGCTGGAGCACTGGATCCGAGCCGGGATGCTGGTGCCGAGGCTCTCCGACTTCCACGGTGAGTGACCCGGGCCCCGACGGGAGAGTCGGGGGACCCCGGCGGCACCGCGGCTCCTCCCGGGCGCTGAGGTCCTCGACGCCGCCTCTCGGCGGCTCCTCGATCGGGGTCGGGAGCCGTCGGGGCGGTCCCCGGAGCGGGTCTCTCGCTGCTCCCAGAGCCACTCCCCGACTAGGACAGGTTTGGAGGTGCCACTAGAGAAGGGGGCAGGATTCTCGCTCCGGAGACCTCCGTGGGCGGGACAGGCCCGGGGCCGCTGCTGGCAGAGCGGAGCCGGCTCTCCGGGCTCCTCCGCGGGAAGAAGAAAACGAAAATAAAGAAACGGCGCCCGAAACCGGCAGCCGGAATCGAATGTAACCCGCTCGCTGTGGTTGGGAACGAAGCCGCCTGGGTCCCTGCGGCGGGATCCACCCGGCGGGTCTGGGATGGGGAGGGATGCGCGGCCGGATCCAGCCCCCGGGCCGGGGAAGGAGAGGATATCCTTCTGGGGAAGGAGAAGGGCTCCTGACCCCTGCGCGGCCCTGACCTCGGCCCTTCGGAGCCGGGAGCTGCGGGAACCGGGCAGCCCGGCAGCGTGCTCAGCTCCAGCCCAGCCCAGCCCTGGCCTCTCCTGGCACGGAGGGTACTGGCTGCAGACGCAATGGGATACGGGTGGGGACCGTCCTGCAGGGCACGAGGACCGACTTCAGGCTCTTGTCCCACCGAGGAGTGTCCCTGGCATCCCGGCAATGCAGCCCGAACCCTGCCCTGTGCTAGGGGCGAGCGGGATCTCGTCGCCACAAAGATGCTGCCCAGGGAGGTGGTTGATTCACCTTCCCTGGAGGTGTTTAAGGCACAGGTGGATGAGGTCTTGAGGGACTTGGTTTAGTGTTTGATAGGAATGGTTGGACTAGAAGACCCAATGGGTCCCTTCCAACCTGGTTGTTCTGTGATTCTATGATTCTGTGGGGCTGGGAGGCAATAAACCGAGAGTGGCTTGTTATCAAACACCCCACAGAGTATCTGGATTTATTAGCTGAGTTTAGAGCCTCAATAACCAGGGAACCCATTTAAAAAAAAAAAAAAAAAAAAAAAAAAGACTGGAGAAGTTAGTTAATTAATAAACTGGATGGATGGATGGATGGATGGATGGATGGATGGATGGATAAAAATGCAAAACCAACAATTAACATGAAGCGTCCCATTCGTTGCTCCTTCCTCGAATGACACCTGCACTGGCTGAAGGCAAAGGAGCTCTTTCCCACCCTAGGCTGCTCTTTCCCCTGGCTTCCTGAGCTCTGCAAGACAGATCCAGCTGCAAAATCGTGATACTACCTGAGGATGCAGAATAAGCCTCTGGTGCTGCGTGCACCCTTCAGATAGACCGTTAAGAACGGGGAGGGAAATCTCTATTTGTTGCTGGTGAAACACCTTTCTGCTCCTCTGCAGAGGCCACGTTGTCCTCACAATATCTGGGTCTGTTAGTCTATCTCAACGTCCAGGTAGCTCCATGCAGGGATGTGTTTCATCAGAGTGGAACCACACGGTTGTACCTGTCCCCGTACCCTGAGCTGAATTTCTGGCTGGGAAAATGTAGAGATATTTGTGTATCAACAGATACATCCCTCTTCAGTGTAGGATAAGTTCCAGAGATAGTTGTCTCCAAAACGTTGTTGGAAGGAGTCAAATCCCAAATTATGGGCATAAGAACAACTCACAGAAGGAGCTTCTGGGCTGTGCTGGATTGCACAGGAGCAGCATATCAATAGGTCTTGTGGGAAGCACTGAGCTGAGCTCTTGGGGTAACTCGAGAGAGGAAAAGTGGTTTCTGACCCCAGTATTGGTGCACTGGGCCCAGGAGAGCCTAATGCAAAGTAGAGGCAAAGGAAACGTAGAGGTGTACTAACAAAGCAGCAAAACCTGCCAACATTGTAGACTTAAAAATCAGAGCTAAGAAGTGTTTACTCCCAGTTCTGGGGAGCCCATCGCACTGGTCTCTCCCCAGCCTCTTTGACTGAGTACTTCAGGAATGTTCCTGCTGTGAATCTTTTTTTCTCTCTGTTGTTCTCCAAAAACTTTCTCCTGCCAAATACCCTCCTTTCTCTTTGCTTGCCTGGTCTGCACATGGGAGGGTCTGTAGGTCCCTTTCAGCCTTCTCCTTCCCTCACTACACAGCCCCGACACTTCCATCTCCTCTAAGACAGGATTCCAACCTGACTGCTTTCAGGGTTTTCTTCCATACATCCACCTGTTCCAAAGCACAGGGATGAAGCTGGGTTCAGAGCTTGAGCCGATGCCTCCCTGAAGCAGAAGGATGAACCTCTGTGTGTTTGCACCTGCTGTACCTTCCTGTAGCTCCCCACAGATGTTAATTCCAGCTTGGAGGACTTGTGATCAGCTTACAGTCTATTCTCCTCTCTGCACTTGTCATCTAGAGACCCTGCTCCCCTGGTCCTTATCTCCCATTATTTTCACTACCATGTAGACCGTGTTATCAGACCCTGTTCCTTGTCCATCTTCAGGTCTTTGCTTCAGTCCTGTGGGAGCATTTGCGTTCTCAAGTGTGTCCTCAGCTTTTCCTCTTGTGGGCTCACTGGAAGCTGAAAGAAAGTCCCTTTCAGTATGCCTTGTCCCCAGAGTCGCCAGGACTGGCCACAGTTGCGTGTTAAGGCTGTGTCTGGGCTCACAGTGCCCCAGCATGCTGGACACGGCTTGGGGATGGTGGCATGGCTATGCAGGAACAAGGAATGGGCACCTGTGTCCTGCCCAGGGCATGCTGCCTCCCTAGCCCTTCCTCATTCCTCAGAGGAGGGTGGGTGGTGGGCTGGACAGGTGCTTCTTGCTGTTGGCACAGGGTTCCTGGTTGCCCTGTCCCAACACCTAGACTAGACTGACAGACCAACCTGCCTGTTTCAGGTCTCCAGAGTGATGGAGCACAAGTGTCCATGCTGCTGGTGCTGTTCACATTTAGCCTTCTAGGTAGCAGTGGGCAGATATTTGGGAGAGATGCTTCTGAAAACCTCCTAGGATACGTTCCTGGCCATCCCAGAGGGAACTCACCCTTGTGATTTATTTATGGGAGATTCCAGGACTGTATCATGAATTTCTCCTTTAGCTGCCTGTGTAGAGATGTTTTGCAGGCACCATCTAGTTTGTTCTCCTGGGGACAGTCAGGATGGGGGAAGGAGCAGGATAGCCCCTGAAGTGACAAGCTTTGCAGGGATGGAGTGCAGAGGCTCGCCCCGCTCTCAGCTGTGTATGGAGGAGACGGGATGCTGGAGAAATGATCTCAGGCAGTGAGTGTCCTTAGGAACCTGACCTGGGCTTGGGTGCTGGGGTTGCTCAGAGAAGTTGCTGTGGTGCTAGCGGGTGCTCTCCTCCCTAGCCCTTTCTAGCTGCCTCTGCGGAGCTGCAGCCAGTGCCTGTCTGCTGCAATGCGGAGTGGGAGGACAGGGCAGGAAGGCTTGAGTGCAGTAGTAGGCAGGGATGCTGCCCACCCAGGTTCTGCTGCTCCCAGCCTGAGTCCCTGTCGTAGAGCTTTGAGCACCTCCTGACCCACACAGGGGGAGCACCTGGGTGCTGTGCCTATCGGTATTTCTGGGAGCTGTGGTTTATTTGTCCTGGCCAGCAGTGTGGAAATGCGGTGCAGTGGTGAAGCCAAATGCAGAGACCTGTCATAGAGGAGAGTTGTAGGAGGAGAATGCAATGACATACAGCTAAAGGCTCTCAGGCAGAGTGAAGAATTGCCCACTGGGGCTCTGGTGCTCAGTTGCCTTTCTTGGGACATCACTTCTCCACCTCCCCCACTCACCACATTGATGGCTTGGATCCCAAGCAAGATCTTGCCAGCAGCAATGGAGAGCCGGCTCAAGGGCCGTGATGGGCCAGGAGAGGGGGCAAGACAAGTCATATCAAATTGCTGCAAAAAAGGAACACCTTCCAATGCTCACCAGGTGTGCAGTTATCTGGCATCATCAGGAAATGTACTGGAAAACAGCTGGCAAGCAGCAATCAAGGGGTCAATGGGGAAGGCAAGCAAGGGCCTAGGAGAGGTAGCAGGTACCCTTGCACACACTGCCCCATGGACAACAGTCAGGGCTGCCAGCGGGCCAGGAGAAGCTTCTGGTGATGGCCCTGAAGCCAGTGAGACCACCTTTCCCCCTCCCAGCTTTGACATCTGGAGAAACACCTCCAAAGCAGCCAGGGTGCTAATTTCCTCTCCTTTATCAGCTAGCCCACAAAGTTAAGTGAACTATAGCTAAACAAACCAAATTAAAACCAAGTGGGTTAATATCAACCTAGGATTACCGTTGTTATCAAGTAGGCGGAACTCTATCAAATAAACCAACAATTCTTTATAAGCTTTATCTAATTATCCAGGAGGCAGCTGCCTTCTAGAGCTCCTGGCCTCAGACTTGGAGGACGTTCCTGGCTCCAGGCCAAGCAATTTATTTACTGACATTGCTGCCAAATGCAGGGTACCCATCGAGGGGCCAAGACCCGCCATGCTGAAGGGATATTGAGACAAGCTCTGATCCTGAGTATATCACTGGAGGAGGTGGCTGGGCAGATAGGAAATCCTTTGGTAAGCAAAGGTGTGATGCTGAGGCAGTTGCTGGTCTTCTAGTAGGAGCTGGACAAGGTAGAGAGCCTTCCTGAAGTGTTATTCTGTCTGTGGGATGGTAGCTGTGGTGGAAATGTGTTCATAGCTCAGCTGGCAGTGACTATGGGAGGTGAGTCCTTGAGGGGGCTACTCCCTGTCCATCCCTTGGGGTGATGTTGTCCATGTCCGTGCAATAACCTGCCACAGGACAGAGAACAGGAACATGCACACTGGCAGGACAGGCTCTATGTACCAGCAGCCACAAGCTGTAGTTTCCTCTTTGCATGGGGAACTGGGACCTACCTTACACCCTTTGACTCCCCTTCTGCCTTCTCCCTTTGCTTCTTCACCAGCGAGAAATTACAGATCTTCTTCCCTCCTTATGTTCCCCATGTAAAGGAGCCAGGGCCCTTCAGGGAGCCTTATAGTAGGTCTGAGGCCAGAGTTGTTGGTGGTTCAGGTCTATGCTGAGCTGCTGCTGTGGATGGCTGAAGGCTGGGTAGATCTTAGGGCTGTGCCAATTTGGTCTCCCTCATCTCAGCTGCAGATAATATGTCGAACAAGTCATGATGGGAAGGAGTGGTGACAGATAACAGTAGCTGCTGAAGGGTGTATGGACAAAGGCAGTCACAGGTAAGGTGGCCAGCCATACCTGTGTATGTCCAAGCCACCTTTGGACTGATGGTGGCTTGAATTGTATGACAACACCTCAGAGGAGTATGAGGTTGCATTTTTTTTGTCAGGGTGGATTTCCGGGGAATTCAGGGTCTGTACGAGTTTTGCAACGGACACCAATGCACTGCATCTGAATCGGAGGCACTGAGACAGAGAACCTGTGTCTGGCAGAGAGACTGTGCTCCAGTAGTTGGTCCCCTACACTGGCAGTTTTTGGGGGCATATCCCATTTGGATTCATCTGGGTTTTAGTCAAACTTTCTGTTCTTCTTTTCCTACTACACTAATCAATCCTCAGCACCTTAGCCAGGGAAGAGCAAATCCTTTGGGGCAGGGGGTATGGGAGGGGGTTGTTAAAGCACACTGCCTTCCAGTCTCCTCTAAATCCTGCTTTTGGGGTCAGGACTCCCTTCTCTGCCTCCACTCTCCCCACATCTGTTTCTAGTCTGGCCACATGTGGCCTTGCAGGAGGAGTCACAGAGGAGACTTTTGGAGCCTCTGAAGGATTTCTGTGCTCCCTAGAGCCAGGGTGCTGTGCTCTCTGCTTTGAGGACAGAATTCAGGCTAGAGCATGGTAATTTTTTGACCCAGCAGCTTTCATCTCCAAAAAACCACCCACCTCCTTAATTACTGGATGCTGGAATGTGAGCACACCCTTTTCCTTTCTCTTTCCTCAAAGCATCCTCTACAGGTCCTGCCGAGAAAGACGACCTGCTTAGAGGGACTGTTCCATGACTCAGTATATCCAACCCATGCAGTGCAGCCCCTGCTTCAGGGAGGGACTGGGGTATCTGGTGTCCCAGTGCACCCACCAGTCTCTGGGAGCGAAAAGGGGTTGCTGGGTTGCAGAGCCCCTGGGCTGCCAGGTGCTGCCTGGGGCTGATTTGTGTCATGGTCCCAATGACATGGACTGACTTCATTTCTCCTTTAGTTCTTTCTGATGCATCTCTGGTCTTCACCCCTCAAGAGCTACAAGGGGTGTTAGCTTGGGCTGCCCAATCCTTGTAGGTGGTCTTTCCCATGGTACTTCCTATCCTTAGCATAAGGGAGCCTTCCCGGGTCCATTTGATCCCACATCTCTGCTGATGATTTGTGTAGAGCAAGCACCTACAGTCAGTCAAGGCCCAGATAGCAGCCAGGCTTGAAAGAGCTGGCTAATATTCTTGTTTGTCCCAGCAATCCTTTGAGCCTCTCATTTAGTTGTAGTCCTTAATATGTTTTGTGTGCAAAATAACACACCATGTGTGTCAAAGCTATTGGCACCGCATACCTCTATCTGGTCTCTACTTTAACTGGTCAGTGGCTGCAAACTGAGTCCCAGGGGTGGTCTCTCCTGGTGTTTGTCGGGCTGCAGATGAAGGAGGGGTCATGTCTATCCCCGCTCACACAAGATGTTAGCAGAGCCCCAGCCCAGCCTGAGCTTTGCCTTTTTAACCCGTCTGACCTAGCATCCAGGTATGTGGGATCAAACCAGGATCATGATGAGTTAATGTGTCCTTCATAAATCCCTGCCTCATGCGTCACTGCTGTGTTTGTGAAGGGCTCAGTGGACACCTTGGGAGATGGGCAGGTCAGAGATCAAAGCTGGAATCTAGGAGAAACAACATGGATGATGCCCCATGACTTGCAAAGCAAGCAAGTCAGAGTGACCCTTTGCCAAGCAAGGCATGTCACCGGTGAAATGCTGCAATGCCCTGTCTCACCCTCTGAGACACAGCAAGGGGACATGACAAGAACTTTTCCCATTAATGCCCCCATCACCCTGCTCCAACGCTTTACTCCCAGCTGCAAACCTCTGGGTTTCGTTGCTGCGGCAGTGCTGGGAGAAGCAGTAAAAGCTGAACCCCAGGGGGACAATAAAGCCAGTAGAGAGGAGATAAGCAGGGATCAAACACAGAGCGGCAGCCACCCCACGCTGGACGCTCAAAGGTCCCTTTGTTCCCATTGCCTCCTGATTCAGTGCCGCGCTGCCTTCAAGGGCTGCGGATGAGATAGCAGGGCTCACAGGCAACCCTGCCGCCGCAGCCCCTGGCAGTTTGGCAGCCACCTGCGCAGCCTGGCAATAAAAAAGGAGGTTTAATTTCAGTCACAGGACTGCTCCTAGTTGTGCACCAAGGCCTGATAATGTATCTAGCTGGTTCCTATCAGCCAGGCAATAAAGTCATTATTGGGGCAGGAGATGACCGAAGAGACACTCACTTTCCTCCTTATCCCGGGCTTGCCAAGGGCTTGTCCCCTGCAGCCTCCAGCCTCATTGTCCCCTGACACCCCCTGTCTGTCCCACAGCTGCCCCACAATCTGGCTTGATGGGAAAGTGCCGTCGGCCCCGCACAGCCTTCACCAGCCAGCAGCTTCTGGAGCTGGAGAATCAGTTCAAGCTCAACAAATATCTGTCCAGACCCAAGCGCTTTGAGGTGGCCACATCGTTGATGCTCACCGAGACACAGGTACTTTGGTCCTGGGTGGGTAATGGAGGATGGCACTGGGCAGCTGTCAGGGAGGCAAGGGGCTGCCCTGCAGGGTGGGAGGTACATGTCACAGGCCATACGGATGCCCCTTACTTGGCTGCCATCAGCCCCACACCCCACTGTCCTCATCAGCCCCCCTTCCCAGGACATCTGCAGAGACACACCTGGGGAGCTCCAGGCTCTTCTCTTGTGAAGGGCACTCCAAAAATACTGCTCCTTCTTTTTCACCCAGCACCACCAACGTAGATTTCAGAGCCTTCTCATCTGTCTCCACACTGTTTTATCGGGCATTTTGCGGGGCTAAAATTCCTCTTGCAATGTCCCCATCCGCGTCTGTGGGTATCCTGGGTAACTGCTGCTCCTCTCTGCCCCCAAGACCCCTCCTGCTGAGGCTGGGCAGGGGGAAGGGAGCAGCTCTCTGGGCTCCCCTCCGCCTGTGTCACCCTCAGTCTCTGGGCACAGACCCATGGGATGCCCCGCAACCAAGAGAATTGGTAAGAATGGTTGGACTCGATGATCCGGTGGGTCTTTTCCAACCTGGTGATTCTATGATTATATGAAAGAGGTTTTGGGGGCAGCCTCCACACAGGGAAGTCAAGAGGGTGAATGGGAACAGCATGGGGCAAGGGGGTAGACTCTCTCCTTGTTGCTTTCCCTCGACAGGTGAAGATCTGGTTTCAGAACCGCCGCATGAAGTGGAAGAGGAGCCGCAAAGCCAAGGAGCAGGGGGCTCAGGCGGAGCCCGAGAAGCAACGAGGGCTCAGCAAAGGCTGCGAGAAGCTGCTGCCCGGCGAGCCGCGGGGACAACCTGTGGAGAGCCCCGAGTTCTTGGGGCACAGCCCCGGCTCGGGCTTCCTGCACCCCAGCACCTCCGAGCTGGGGTACGGCCCGGACTCCTCCTGCTCGGGGGGCGAGGAGGATGAGGAAGAGGAGGAGGACGAGATGGGTGCCGTAGAGAGGAAGATCGGCTCTGTGTTGTGAAAGGCAGACGGAGCCGGCCGGGGAGAGGAGCCGGGCTGCGGTGTCAGGGTCTCTTTGCCGGCAGACACAGACTGTGCCCTGGTGGAGATGGGGGGGGGCTGCAGGACACCTGCCCCCCCCTTTAACTTATGTGTGTTTGGATCCTATTTAACTCGTAACTGTTTCTCTGTGTGTATCTGGGGGAGTCCCCACATCCCTCCCCTATAAAGCTGTTATCCAGACGCCTGTGCTCTTCCTTAGGGGTCTGGAGGCTCTGCCCACCCCCTGCCACCAAGCAGCCCTGCTGGGATCTCTGGGGAGGGGACAGCAGACTTACACATCTGGAGGGGACAGATCCCGGACCCTCCTTCCCCTGTGTACTGACCCTTCCTTACAGATATTGGAATGGTTGGACTCGATCCAGTGGGTCCTTTCCAACCTAGCGATTCTGTGATTCTATGATAGGACAGTGATTGGAGCAGTGCATCTCTGAGCCAGCTGCTCCTTCTTGGCAGCATGAAGAGCTGGGAAGGAGTATTGCCAGGTCGCATGCCAGCCTGCCATGAATCATAGAATCATAGAACAACCAGGTTGGAAGGGACCCATCGGATCTTCTAGTCCAATCATTCCTATCTAACACTAAACCAAGTCCCTCAAGACCTCGTCCACCCGTGCCTTAAACACCTCCAGGGAAGGTGAATCAACCACCTCCCTGGGCAGCCTATTCCAATGCCCAATGACCCTTTCTGTGAAAAACCTCCTCCTAATCTCCAACCTAAATCTCCCCTGGCGGAGCTTGAGGCCATGCCGCCCTCTTGTCCTGTCCCCTGTCACTTGGGAGAAGAGGCCAGCTCCCTCCTCTCTACAGCCTCCTTTCAGGTAGTTGTAGAGAGTAATGAGGTCTCCTCTCAGCCTCCTCTTCTCCAGGCTAAACAACCCCAGCTCTCTGAGCCGCTCCTCATAGGTTCTGTCCTCCGGCCCCTTCACCAGCCTCATCGCTCTTCTCTGAACTTGCTCCAGAGCCTCAACATCCATCCTGCATCCCTGATGGGGCCTGTGCTTTGCCGGGCAGAATTAAGCTGCACTGTGAAGCAAAGCTGATTAATTGGCTACTGCGGCAGTGCTGTTTCCATGCTGCAGTTAGCTTGGTTGCATCACTGTGGCATTGCTCTAAAGTGAGGTGAGGATTGAACCTTCCTGTCTTTAGGGTGATGGTGCTCAGATTGTGAGGTGAGTGTGGTGAGCCCCTCATTTTTCCCTGGTGATGTCTGAACCTCTCTCAGTCTCTTTTTGGGCTCATTGCGTGATCTCTTGAGACCCTGCTCACTCTGGCTGAGCTCAAATAAACTGCTGGTAGCAGGATGACAACAGACACCCTCTGCCGTGTCCCTAGGAGCACTAGGGTTAAGCCTTGACATCCCTAAGTGAGTAGGCTGCCCTTGTGCTCAGGAAGTGGAAGGGTCCTGTCAGACCCTGTAGAACTCACATGTCTTCTTCACACTTTCTGGGCCTCCCCGTGTGGTTGCTGTGATGGCTGTATTGGCAGAGGCACCAGCTATTCAATGCCCACAGCCCAAAGGACAGCCCTGTTTCATCATCCCGGTGTTTGCAGGCCTGTAGGAGCAGGACATGCTGGGCTGGGATGCCCCATCCCCAAGCAGGCTAGGATGAGATGCCTGGTCCCCAGAAAGCCCCTGACATTTCCCTCCTGCTCCACATCCTGCTATCTCCTCCTCTTTTCTCCTTGTCCCTGCCTGGGGGTGACAGGGAGGGCTTCTTGCCCCTAGGACCTGCCTGTGGGGGTGGGAACTGGTGAGGGACAGCAGCTTCTGAGGACTCCTGAGGCACCATCAGCAACTGATCAGCAAGGAATGGGACAGGTAAGCATCGGTGCAGGGCTGTCACACCTCACAGGGCTGGATAATGCCTGGCAGCAGCTGGGCTACATGCGGCTGGGGGCAGTACCCTGGCCATGGGGATGGATGTGGTGCTTTTGGGACAGAGGGATGTGCAGGGGGAGCAGGTGATGGGAGAGAGGAGCATGGGAATGGATGGATGAATGGATGGATGGATGGAGGGACGGACAGACCGATACACTTGTGAATGAACAATGGTGTGGGATGACAGTGACCCACAGTGGTTACTGGCAGCTCAGCAACTTCACGCTAGGTAGGTGGCATCCTTGGTGCCCAGGACCCCTGTTCCCAGGCCACACATCCCAGGGTATGGTAGGGCCTGGCTGCCCATGCAGGAGGTATTCGGACCCCTGCACTGCTCTGGTCCTGGACAGGATGCAACCCTTGCTCCAAGGAGTCAGGTCTAAGCCAGGGTAGGGGTGGGTACCAGGGGCCTGTGATGGCTGGTGCAACATGGAGCAGAACAGGAATAAACATGGGATGGGAAAAAAGACAGGAAAGGAAAGGAGAAGAAGAGAGAGTAGGAAAAGATAGTTCCCAATTCCCTGTCACTGCCCTGTGAGAACAGTAGGGCAGGAAAGACCCTACCTGTGAGAGCTGTGTCCCCTCCCCAGCAGGCACACAGGACTCAGCACAGAGAGGCTGGCAGGTGCTAGCCACGGCTGCAAGAGCTTCCACGCAAAGGCATTTACCACTCGTTGTACAATCTGGTCCTCTGGAAGCAGGGGAGCATGGACAAGACCTCAGGCTGGAGTTGGGCACACTAGGGTGGGGGTGAGATGGGAGGGACAGGGATGGCAGGGGCAGAAAATAAAAAGAGAAAGAGAAAGCAACAACAACAAAAGAAAAGAGTGCCAGGAAGGAGGGAGTTGAAGGGATGTCACAAACTTAAAACATTCACCTTGATGGTCTGTGACAGGTTTAATTTCCAGAGTACAACCATTAAAGTGATGGATGGGAAGTATTCATCTCGCGCTTGGCGCACACGGGCCCTCTGTGACTGCAAGAGGGTTTGTTTTGTTGCTGTTATTTATGAGGTTGTTTCTGCCGGAGCCCGGCACTCATCCAATGCTGGGGGGACAGAGGAGGGGACATGATTGATGTTGGGGGTGCTGATTTACAGCTGCTTACCCAGATGACTCATGTCGTAAACATGGACAAATACTATTAAAGCTGCACCTCCTTCTGCTTCTGCACTGGCACCTTCCCTGTGCTGTGGGATGTGTCCAGCCCTGCTCTCTGCCATACTGCTGTCTGTGTACCCCAGAAAGGCTGTTTGGCCCTCCACAGCAGGGACACAAAAGTCCCCTCCCTCCTCATGGACTTCCAGGACACTGGGAAGATGGAATGTTCCATGATGGTGGAGTCCTGTGGGAATGACACTCAGGATACCCGATGGGCTTGTGCAGTTAAGGTTCCTAGGTCTGTGTCCTTCTCCCCCTTTGCTAGTCTAAGCCCCATAACTTCTTTTGGCAACTGTCACAACTTGTTATTTCTGCCACTGTTGCTCCAGGGAGCTTGGGATGACCCGATCCCATGCAGGTGCCACCTCATGACTATGCCAGCACTCTCCAGCCTGCTGTACCCTGTGGCTCCTTGCCCCTCTGGTATCCCCACCTCTTACGTAGCAGGCTCCTCACCCACCCACTCTGTGCAGCCATGTACTTCAGGACAGCCTCTCTGCCCAAGTAGCTTTGTGCCCGTCTCCTGCCCCTGCAACCATCCTTATCAGCCCTTGTCCCTGGGCTCTCTCCTGCACTCCTCCCTCTGCCACCTGCCCTGCTCCATCTCTCTGCACCTGAACTCCCCCATCTCCCCCTGGTGCCTCTCTGCCCCTGCACACCCTCAGGTCCCCTGCCTGCCCCCTGCACCCATCCATCTGTACGCACAACCCCTCAGCTCTCCCATCGGCCCCCTGCACCCCTTCATCTCTCCTTAACCACCTCAGCTCCCCTGTTGTTGCTATGCATCCCTCCATCTGCCCCTGCACCTCTCTATTTGCTCCTGTACCCCCTTAGATCCACAATCTGCCCCACCTACCCCTCCATCTGCCCCCCGTACCCCCTCAGCTCCCTCATCTGCCCTATATGCCCCTTCCTCTGTCCCAACAACCCCTCAGCTCTGCAATCTGCCCCTCCACCCCTCCATTTGCCCCCACACCCTTCCATTTGCCCCCTGCCCCCTCAGCTCCCTCATCTGCCCTATATGCCCCTTCCTCTGTCCCAACAACCTCTCAGCTCTGCAATCCGCCCCTCCACCCCTCCATTTGCCCCACACATCCTTCCATTTGCCCCCTACCCCCTCAGCTTCCCCATCTGCCCCTCCACCCCTCCATTTACCCTCCACCTCCTTCCATTTGCCCCCTGCCCCCTCAGCTCCCCCTTCTGCCCCTCCACCCCTCCATTTACCCTCCACCTGCTTCCATTTACCCCCTGCCCCCTCAGCTCCCTCATCTGCCCTATATGCCCCTTCCTCTGTCCCAACAACCCCTCAGCTCTGCAATCTGCCCCTCCACCCCTCCATTTGCCCCACACATCCTTCCATTTGCCCCCTGCCCCCTCAGCTCCCTCATCTGCCCTATATGCCCTTTCCTCTGTCCCAACAACCCCTCAGCTCTGCAATCTGCCCCTCCACCCCTCCATTTGCCCCCCACCTCCTTCCATTTGCCCCCTACCCCCTCAGCTTCCCCATCTGCCCCTCCACCCCTCCATTTACCCTCCACCTGCTTCCATTTACCCCCTGCCCCCTCAGCTCCCCCATCTGCCCCTCCACCCCTCCATTTACCCCCCACCTCCTTCCATTTACCCCCTGCCCCTTCAGCTCCACCATCTGCCCCTCCATCTCTCCATCTGCTCCCTGCTCCCTCAGCTCCTCCATCTGCCCTCGCACCCCTCCATTCTCCCCCTGCCTCCTCAGCTGCCCCCACCACCGCCGCCCCCGCCCGCTCTTCCCGTTCTCGGCCTCCGCCGTTGCCTCGGGAGCCGCCGCCGCGTCCGGTCGCCATGGGAACGCGGCCTGGCCGGGCCCGAGGTGACGCTGCGGCCCTCGCCGGGGGGATCCGAGAGCGCGGGGCGCTCAGTGCGCGACACCTGGTCGTGCTCAGCGACATCGAGGGGGAGCGGGGAGAGGGGAAGGACGGGGGGAACAGGCAAGGGAGGGGAGGAGAGAGGGAAAGAAACAGCAGGAAGAGAAAAAGAAGAGAAGGAAAGCATCGGGAAAAAGTAAAAGAGAGAAGGACGGCAACAACAAAAAAGTAAAAGGAGACAAGAAAGGCAAGAACAGGAAAAAGTAAAAGAAGAGAAGAAAGGCAAGAATAGGAAAAAGTGAAGAAGAGAAGAAAGGCAAGAACAGAAAAAGTACAAGGTGAGAAGGAAAGCAACTAAAAAGAGTAAAAGAGAGAAAGAAAACAAAAAAGAGTAAAAAGAGAAAAGGAAATCAACAATAGAAAAGGAAAAGAGAAGAAAAGCAACAATAAAAAAGTAAAAGGATAGAAGCAAAGCAACAGAAAAAAAAATCCAAA
Organism: Coccyzus lansbergi; assembly: GCA_033558105.1. NCBI lineage: Eukaryota > Metazoa > Chordata > Aves > Cuculiformes > Coccyzidae > Coccyzus > Coccyzus lansbergi. Next base: position 106,759 of record JAUMJK010001067.1, read on the forward strand.
CCACAAAAGGAGTGAAGGAAAGCAACAATCAAAAAAAAAAAGTGCCAGGAAGGAGGAGAGGAAGGGATGTTGCAGAGCGGCTGTCTGGCCCTCCCCAGCAGGGACACAAGGTTCCCTTCTCTCCCCAGGGATGTCCAGGGCACCAGTTAAGATGCAGGAATGTTCCATGGCGGTGGAGCCACATGGGAATGATGAGCCAGCAGGGACTGGCAGGGCTGTGGGACCTCATCACTGTCTACAACTGCCTGAGAGGAGGCTGTAGAGAGGCGGGTGGTGGTCTCTTTCCCCAAGTGACAGGCAATAGGACGAGAGGGAATGGCCTCAAGTTGCACAAAGGGAGGTCCAGATTGGACTGAGGAAAAAATTCTTCATGAAAAGGGTTACTGGGCACTGGCAGAGGCTGCCTGGGGAGGTGGTTGAGTCACCATCCCTGGAGTTATTTAAAAGATGGGTAGATTACATGCTCAGGACCAGTTTAGTAGTGGACAGCTATGGTTGGGCTCGATGATCTCCAGGGTTTTTTCCAACCTAGCTGTTCTGTGATTCTATGGCAGCCGAAGGGGAGCCCTGTGCCAGACCATGGCCTGGGCCAAGGGGCTGCGAGCACAGGGAACATGGCCTGGGGAAAGCATGGCCTGTGGTGAAGGCTGCACTCTGGTGCACAACAGGGGAACCCTTGCAGAGATCTGTATCACCCTGGGCCCCAGTGAGGAGGCGTTGGGTCCCTGGGAGGTCAGATCATAGAATCATAGAATCATAGAATCATAGCAGTTTGGGTTAGAAGGGACTTTAAAGATCATCCAGCTCCAACCACCCCTTCCACAGGCAAGGATGCCTCCCACTAGACCAGGCTCCTCTAAGCCCCATCCAGCCTGTCCTTGTCATGGCAGCAAAGAGTGCCCAGGTGCTGGAGAAGTGTGCTTGTTTCCTCTTGTGTTTCAGATGCTTGCTGAGGTGCACAGCAAGTCCCAGGACTCTGGCTCTTTCCGGAAGATGTGCTGTGACTGCATCCGGAAGGTGAGTAGAGGAGCAAAAGGTGCCATTGTTAGTGGATTTACTGGCAGGGAGAGGAGAAAAGCAAAAAAAACCCAACCCCAACCTTTAGCCTTTGCTTCCCTTGTTCCTAACATCCTTTTGTATCTGCTGTGTTGTTTGTGGCCAGGAGGTGTCCTCTTTGCACTCCTGGAGCAGGGCTCTTGGTAATTCCTGGAGCTTTGCCGCAGGGTGGCTCCTGCTGTCTTTTTCCCAGAGACTTTGAGCGTAGAGAAACAGCTATTTGAGTGATTTCTTCCCCTTCCCTCACAAACTGCTCGTGTCCCTGCTGCAAATTCCTAAGGTGCCTGCAAGAAATGCAAAGAAGAAGGCCGTATTCTGGGGCATTGAAGTGGCTGAAACACTCAAGTGGCATGGCTGGGAACTTGGAAAAAAGATGATCAAACATCTGATCTTGAAAAATGTTCATGAGAAAACCCAGAAGCTGAGCTACAGGTGTGTGGGAAGTTTCTTTCTCTTTCATACTCCTCACTCTCTCACTGCATCTTCATCTCTCCTGCTGTATCAATCACATTAGCACTTTTCCTCAGATCCATCTGATTCCTCTCCCCTTGGGCTGTGTGCTGGAGACCGGACATGTACACTTACATAATAGGACAGAAACCTGCTCATTTATACACAAACGCTTGTTCCTGACAGGAGCATTTTAAATTAAATGCCTTTTTAAAAAAATCTGTTTTGCTGATACTTCTGTCTGTGAGGCATTTCCAGTCTAGTGAGATTTGAATTGTGGATGTATGCCAGCTAGCTACTAGTGTGCCCGAAAACCATTGCTCCCAGGCATCCTGCTGGATTTTGAGCCACTCCAGCTCTCCCTGTGACTCTCTCTGCTCTGAAACTCAAATGTTTTTGCCCAATGTGTTTTACTCATGCTGCATGGCCTGGGAATGTAAGACATTGTTCAAGGAAGGGGTTGGAACTGAGATTGGGTAGGTGGGTTCTGGTTCTGTTTCTGCTGATTTGCTACCAAGGTACCCTTGTGGTCATGTGTAGTGTTTCTAACTGTGGAGTCTAAAGGCTTTGATTTTTATTCTGTTTTCTGCTGTCTAACTTAACAAGAGTATGCACTCAGACTAATCTCTTGTTTTCCTTTCATTATCTAGATGTCCTTCCACACGATTCTTCTTCACTGTTTTTCCACAGCCAATCACTCTGAGCCCTGGTATGTCCTTAGCGTTGCCCATTGTTTTCCGGCCCACTGAAAAGGTAATGTGGCAACTCCAAAACTGCTCTCAGTTCTCAGACTGCCTTCCAGAGGGACAGTACCATTCTGCCACTTTTGTCCTTTCTGATTTGCTTTCACTTGAATGAATTGGTCCTTAGAGATGGTTCTAGCATAGAAAGACTGGCTGGCATGACCGTCCTGCTCTCCCAATGTCTTCATCACCTGAGGGAGTCCTAACTGCTGACGTCTCAGAGACTTGGCCAGTAGTCAGGAGAGGGATCCTCGCAAAAAATATTCCCAGTTTTTTGCATTCTGCTTCTGGCAAAGAAATCAGTAAGACTGATATTGGTATCAAGATAAAGTGCTTGAACTGGTTTGATTTCAGGGACCCTGAGCTGGCTGGTTTTAGTGCAGAAACTTGGGTTCAGGGACTCACTCTCTGCTGTGTTACAGGAGGTCCCAAAGCCTCAGCATTGAAAGACTACTAATTTACTGAGATATATAAATACGTGTCTTCTTTTGGGTGGGTTGGGTTTCTTTAAGCTTTATTTTTAACAGCAGTGATTCGTTTTACCCTTTCCTTGATTTTCAGCTTGTTCCTTTTGTCTTTCTTGCCTCTGAGCATTGATTTCTGGCTCTTGTCCACAGCTATATGTCTTTGATGCGTATCTCAGTCCCAGCCATAGAGCAGGATCTTTGGGCAGATTCCAAGTCCCTGCTCTCTTAGTATCATGGTTTTCTGATGACTGTTCAGTGTTCCCTTTATGAAATAAGCTGCTGGCCTTGCTCCATTCTCAGCAAATAGTTTGTCTGCATGACATCAATGGCTGGATCAAGAGGCTTCCTTTCTTAGAGACAGCAAGGCCTGCGTGCGCTGCAGTGCCTAAGGTCTCTCTCTACCTGTATAAGTGGTATTCAAGAGAGGTGATGACTAGGGAGCATGGGAGACATGCATCTTTCAATTCCTTCTATTTTAACTGGTTAGCAGCTGTTCTGGGGTTGTTTGTACACAGTGCTGTCAACACTGCGTCTTTAAGTTGTGTGTTATCCACTTAGGCTGTAGCTGACAAAGCACTTAAAGGCTAGTGTTTCTGTGCTCATGGAGCTTGAGAAGAGATTGTACATGCTGCAGTTAAGCTGAACTGGGATCTTGAAAACACTGAAAGAAATCCATCTGCATCAAAACAAACCGGGTGAAGAGAATGTCGTCTTCAATTACACTCTGTGATGGTGTTTGTGTATTCCTTGACAGAGTGAGGAGTGTGCCTGAGTGCCTTACTCACTGCCTGCACTCTCTGAACACTCCATATGTTTTCTGTCCTGCTCAGAGGCCTCCCCTGGTGCCTGTCACTGATGTTTTTTCCCAGTCCTCTCATAGAGGTGAAGGTGGTGGGTGTTGATGGGTGGAGCTGCAGCACTTGCAAGGTGGAGCCAGTCTAACTGCTGTCTTCCCTTGTTTTCCTGTGCAGAGGGAGTATGAAGATAGCATCTGCTTTAAGAAGGCTGAGGGTGAATTCTCTGTCACCCTGCATGCTACACTTCCACACTCCTGTCTGTCCTTCCCAGCTGCTATCCAGCTGCCCATCTGTGCTGTCCACAATGTCACAGAGACAACCTTCCCTGTACGCAACACTGGGTGAGTGATATGGCTGGGCAGACCCTCTTTCTGTTGTGTCGTGTATTTTGCCTTCTTCTTGGACTCTGCAATGAATGTAGCCCATTTCAGTTGCTATTATCAGTTGCTATTATATTATCACAGGTCTCACTGTGGGGCACCTTGGCATCTCACATGAGTCTGTTTCCAGCATATACTGAGAACCATTCATGCACAGGAAATTACTGGGGACCAGCATGATGTCCCGCTAACAAGATCCCACATTTACAGGAGAGGATTAGGCTTTTAGCTAATCAAAGGCAGCCTGCCTAGTGTGGACAGGGAGAGATGAGCTACCAGCTGGAAATATTTAAGTCTTTCTGTGAGCTGATCTTGCTTTCCTCAGTACAGGAGTGCCATAAGGATGGCGGTGGAATTGCTGGTGCTCAAGCTGACCTCTTTGGATTGGAAGCAGGCAATACAGAAGTTCTAGAGTCTCTACAGTGCCTTAGGTTCATGGAGGTACCCAAAGCAGTGGCACTATTCTGTGTCTTGGACTCATAACTTAGGAGCTAATTATGTTCCCAGTTACCAAGGAGCCATGTCTTATTTTAATACATGAAGGACTGTAATTCAGTCCATATTGTAAAAAGGAGTGCTGTGAAGAATTTCCTAGGTAGGATGATGGTGTACTTCCAACTGTTTACAGGGAGAACAAAATAACCTTTACGAGTTGGAAATAGGCTTGTGCTCCCCAAGCAGCCAGCTGATGCAGTAGGAGGGTGGAAAGGACATAGGGCACATGTACCTTAAGCAGAGCAAGGTATCAACCAGAAACAATTGTGGAACTATCTCCCCTTAGAGAAATCATTTGTGCTGACTCAAGAGTCCAGGTTGATGGAGAATATTGATGGTAAGTTACACACAGCTTGGAATTCATAAAATACAAAAAGCTGATGGTATGCCGTGTTCTCCGCACAAATCAAACAAGCAGAGGGAGTTCTGCAAAGCTGAATGAGGTATTGGGAAAACAACTCAGTCCTCTTTTCTTACCTGGGTGTGTAACAGAAGAACAAATGCTCACTTGGAATTACGTAGCAGCAAAATTAGATGCAGAAAAAGCAAACACTTCATTCTGGAGCTGATTTGTGTGCTGTGACATGATGAAACTGAGAAATTTTATGGCCATTAGTAAAGATCTTAGATGTAATAGCTAAGATCCATTTAGCTGCAAACAGAGCATTTGCAGAGACTAGAGAAAAATTTCTTCCCAGCATCACACATTTGGCCAGATGCATTAGGGATTCTGCCACTCAGCACTGGTTGCTTCATATACTGACTGAATAACCCACTGGGAAAGGTCCATCCTACATGTAATTGCACAGGCAGCAAAGGATCCATTTGTCACTTAAAATTTGTCTCCATTTCCTAGTGATCTTGTCACTGTGTTTACCTGGGAGACGCCAAGCCCTTTCTACATGATTCCCGACCAGGGCACTCTGAACCCAGGTGCTGAGTGTACAGTCAAGGTGGGCTTCCAACCTAAGATGGCTGTGGTATATGATGTGGTAGCAACATGCTGGTTTGGGGATGAAGAGAAACAAAAGAAGACTATCCAGCTAAAAGCCCAGGGTGAGTTTGTCTTTCATTTAACACTGAAAGAAATGTATATCATCCCTAACTATGGAGTAGCATTCCACAGTGAACACATGTCACAATTGGCTCAAGTCACTGATGACCAAGTGAAGCCCATGGCTTGACAGTGGCTTGTGAAGTACTATTGTCAATTTGAAAGTGTGATCTGAAGAGACAGTAGAGACAGTAGGGTCTAACATGCCCTGTGACATTGTTTGGCCAAACTGACATTGCTGGAGCCTGCTTAAGTTGACAGAAGGGAAGAAATGAGAGGAGTTCATTGGCACAATGCAAAAGCCTCTAGAAACTCCTGGTCTTGTCTGTGCTCAGTTTCTCCTGTCTGCTCCTGATAGACAGAGAGCCAGAGGGAAATCTCTCAAGCTTTCTGGATACCAGCTAGAAGAAGCAATGGTTTCATTAGCAAGTGCTTGCCTGAACTCTTATATGGCCACTGAAAAACAAAAGAAGTGACTTTGAGTAAAGTAGATTAGGTTGGAAGGGAGCTTGTTTGGTTCAAAGCTGGCCTAACTTTGAATGTAGATCCAACTTCAGAGTTACCTGAGGTTGTCCAGGGGCTTGTCCAGTTGAGTGTTGAGTGTCCAAGGAGGGTGATTCCACCTCTCTTTTTTAAACCAGTTTACTATTCCCTTTAACAGCCAAATATCCCTACCTGCGAGTGAGTGTGACAGGAGAAGATTATGAAGGTGCACAGCCTGGGAAGTTTCAGGATGTGCTGTGCTTTGGATCAGTGCCAGTGGGGACAACTGTGGAGAAGTGTGTAGAAATCTTCAACATGTCTGTGGTATGTGGAAAAGCACACTACTGCTTGTGAGCAGCTGTCATGCTAGCATATTTCCCTGGGTTATGTGGTCTTGCATATCTTCCTTAATGCTCTGAAAGTGGCCCAAATGGAAACGTGAGCTAAAACAGAGCTGATGAACCTTCCCCTACCAACCAAGCCATTCAAACTTGCCTTCCAGATACAGTGCTAGAAACTTGTCCATTTGCAGCATGATATGGCAGTTGCTGCCTGCTTCCCACTGCACTTGATCCAGATCAGGCAGTCTTTGACATCCTGCAGTTCTCATGCTCACCCTCAACAAGCCAATCAATCCTGGATGGCAGTTGTGGCAGTCTCAAATTGGCATTCCTGTGTCCCAGACAGCTGATGGATCTTTGCTGTTCTCAGTGGACTGCAATCCCGTGAATTGCTCTCAAAGTCAGGCAGGCTGCATTTGAGCACCTTATTCTCTGTGCCAGCTCAGCCCATCCCAGCCCTGTTAAAAGATGGATGCATTCAGAGACTGCTGACATGAATTACAGCAGTGCTGACTCCTCCATAGGCTCAACAACTTGAGACTGGGAAAGACATACTCTTAAGAATATCAAATAAGAGTAAGTTATTCACACTGCAGTGGTGCTCAGCATCCCCAGGCAAGGTTCGGGACCTTCTTTAAGGATGTAAGGAAAGTATCAGACCATCAGTCTTGGTTTCTGTGAAAACAAAATCCCCAGACAATGTGGAACTTTGGATGGAGGGAAGTTACTTGCCTGTGTCTACTCACCTGGTCACAGCAGTCACTTAGGCTTCTTTGGCCCCTGGGGACACCTTGAAATATTTTCCTCCTACCAGGAGATTTTACTGCAGCTTGTTGACTCCAGAACTCATGGTGGGAGCTTACCGCTACCAGTGCTCCAGCAGAGCAGGGTTGCAGAAATTTGCAGTGGGCTGGGCTGCAATAGCCTTGGTGTTCTTGGTGGTGTTCAGCTCTGCTGAAAACTGCAGTTAAGATCTATGAAGCACTGCCTAGTGTTCTGCATTCAGAGCCATCCTGGCTCCTCTGTTAACCTGCTTCTTTTTTTGATTGTAGGTAGATGCACCATGTAGGATTGAAAGAGCAAAAGACCCTCCGCTTAGAGATCAAGTTTTCTTCTGTGATGAGTTGCATGCTGTTGTCCCTGCCAAAGGGAAGCTGGTCTTGTGTATACGGTTTCAGCCACAGAGAGCCGGAGAGCACAGTACTGACTATTTCACTATCTTATCTGCTGGAGACCTCCTGCAGACAGTCCTGAAGGTGGCTGGCTCATGTAAAGGTACCAAACTGAAAGCTTTCCCCATTTTTCCCTGTCTTCTTAGCACTGTAGTGGAAGGGCTAGTGCTTGGGGAAGGACTGGGGACTGTTGCAGCCCTCAGTCATAGACTTCCCTTCTATTGAGATCCAGGCTGCCCCTGGTGCACCGTTTGGGGTTTATACTTGTTTGAGATAGATGTGAGACTTTTGGAAGAGATGTCCAGCTGTTTGCTAGGACTAGTGGATTTGCTGATGAGGCGAATCTTATTTGGGAAGATTAGTTAAATGCAACAGTGGTTTGTGACATGTTGAATGAAACAGCTACAAGTCCAGAATCTGTCTTGCATGTTGTTGTGCTAGGTCCTTTGGTGTCCCTGCACCAGCACTCTATGGACTTTGACTGGATCAATATTGGGGAAAGTTTGATGCAGATATTGAAAATTAGCAACACCTCAGATGTTCCAGCCTATTACCAATTTGATATTGATGGCAGAGGGAGCGTCTTCTCCTTGGATCACCCCTGTGGAATCTTGGAGGGCACAACAACACTAGAGCTGAAGGTGACATTTCGACCTACTCACCCCATCAGCTATCATCGCAGAGTGGTGTGCCTCGTCCACCATCAGGTATGAGAAGCAAAGGGTGTGACAGCTGAGAGGGATCTTTCAGGTAACCCACCAGGACTGATCTCTCTCTTGGTAACCCGTAGAGGTCTTCTTCCCACAGCATTTCCATTGATACCTGTCCTGGACTCTTACTGAGCAGAATCCCCATGGTGCAGGTTCTCACCAGCAACAGATGGATGATGTGGACAGATAGGTAGCAATGCCTGCTGGTGGGGTGAGGTTCATCCTCACCTGTGCACCAAGTGCCTTCAACTTTCTGTCCAGTTTCAATAAAGGTTTATTTCAATGTAAAGTAACTGGCAATCCAAAACTGCAGACGCTAAGCCTTTCCCAGGCACAGATTTGGGACTGAGGTAGTCTCAAAGCAACCACAGAAGGGCAGTTTATTTATCATAATTCTTTCTGGTGTTTTCCCAGGAACCCATGTACGTGGACTTTTTTGGTACCTGCTGTTCAGACACAGTTAAGCCAGCCATTCTTCAGGCTAGACACCTCTATTGGTACCGAACCAACATGGTGAGGGGACTGACCTTCTACCCCCCTGATATCCTGAATGTGATGCTGAAGGATGGGAAGTTGCAGATGGATGAAAAGGGAGCTCTCAGACTGCCCCCGGAGGTATGAGCTGTCTTTCCTGGAATCTAAGGTTCATGTGCTGTTACGTGCAGATATTTGGCTTCTGTTGCACAGGACAGACAGATCTAGAAGGACTTGCAGGTGCCAGACTGACTTATGTAATATCTTTACTGTTAACGTTCCTAGCCTACACCAACATTGCCTTCATCAGATGGGTCTTACCTAAGATCAGCCACGAAGCCTTTTACTAGCTTTAACTCAGTCACAGGGTCTTCTTTGCTTCACATAGTTTGGGATTGAGGTCTGGCTTACAAAAAGGAGCCTCATTGAATCATAGACTTTGAGCTGTCCTGGAAACTGTTACTGAAGTGCATCTTGCACACCCTCTTGCTTGTGAAGGCAACCAGGACAGAGGTGTCTGGTGTCTCCCACAAGCACACTTCCTCACACTGAGATGTTTCTATCCTGCAGATCCCTCAGAATGAGCCTCCCAAGGAATACTTTGAAGCCAACTCCATGATTGAATATTTCTATGATGGTATAAGCAGTGACCTGGCCTTGTTTCCCACTCATGTCAGCGTCAGCCCCAGGGAGTATGATTTTGGTTGCTGCATGCCGTTCTGCAAGGAAAAAACACTTCCTCTTTGTGTGACTAACCACACCAAAGGAACAATCACTGTTGCCTGGACTCCTTGTCACAGTAGTTCCTTCCAAGTGAGACCTGAAATCTGTGATATCCCACCTTTGAAGTCTTCAGCCTTCCATGTCCTTTTCCATCCCACTCAGCTCAACAGTGTCTATGCAGCAGAGCTGGAAGGGTTTGCCTTCTACAAGGTTAGTAAGAGTTACTAGGACCAGTTTCCAGAGAGGGCCTGTCAAGAGACTGCAGGCTTTTGAGGGAGTTGAAATTCAAATGGAAACTTTTATTTTGAGTTTTGTAAACTGATGTCTTTACTAACTTCTTTGGCCACTGTTTTGACACCCCTGTGAGATAAAATTTACTCCTTCACCTTTGTCCTGAGAAAGATAAATCAGCAAAGCAATGGCTCATGCATATAGGCAGACTTGCTCTTACCCTCAGTGAATGTGAGGTAGAGTACACCTCACTGGAGGAGGAATTATTGTGAATTACTGCACTGTTAGTGCAGATGGAAGCCTGCACAAGGATGGTTGTTTTGCCCCAAATGATGCAGGAATTTTAGTATCTGGTAGGGAAGACTGATCTTCATTACATTGTTGATTAGTCTTCCTGACTTTTTTTAACCAGTAAGCCAGTGTGCAGGATGTCTGGGAGTAACCTTAGAGTAAGGAGTTTCTTAGACTCAGATAAAGGATATATAGTAATTAAGTGCTAACTTTAACACCTGCAAGTATCTCAAAATACACTACAAGTCTGTATACTCACCTGCCCTAAGGCAACTCTTGTAGTATCACAGAATACCTCGGAAACCTCCTTCTGCTGGAGAGTTGCTCAGTGGTCTTTTGGGCTGGAAAGGTAGCTATTTGGAAAAGCAGCAGTCATGATGCTCATCTGGCATTAGTCAGTACTTCTTCCTTGAAAAACTTGGTTCCCCCACCCCAGGGTTATCACTGAAACAAACTGCTGTTTGTGATGGAGCATGCACTTGAAGGCACCTTACCACACTTCTTTCCTTCCTGAGCTCTGGTCTGTCCCTTGCATGCCTACAGGTGCTGAGACATTACACCAACATTGAGGAGGATGCCACCATCTGTCCATCCTGGTGCCTTACTGTGAGGCTGAGAGCACACAGTTTTGAAGCAGAACGGGAGCACTTCATCCCACAGTACGTCCTGGATGTCCCCAAGGTGTGTAAGAGTTTGATGTTTGGATCTTTGTGGAGATGCTCAGTGTATATCTCTGAAATCTTTACTTTGTCTCCTATTGCACTATCCTGAGATGTAGCTTGAGATGGTTTCTGCTGGTGTGGAGATGCCTGCTTTGGTACAGAGGTGCTCTTTCTCCTGCAACAGCTTCCCAGCCTCCAGTGTGTCAGGTTGCACTGAACATCTCATTAGTTCTGAGAGAAAAACTGTTGAGATCTCCTTCCTTTCTGCTTAAGTGGATGTAGGCACTGACAAGGGTGCTTAGTCCCCTCCCAGGAGCCTCAGAGACTCTGCATGCACTTAAACAAATGGAGAGCAGCATGCTGAATCCACCCCTATGGAAGAGAAGTGGTTGCAAGGCAGAGTGGGTATTTCCCTGACTGTCCCTGCTCTTTCTATAGCACAAGAAAGTGTTGTACCTATGAAGTAAAGTGAGATTTGCCCCTAGGAAACAAGAATTCTCTTGAGAACCTCTTAGAAAATCTCCTCAGCAAGTTCAGGACACTTAGTAGGTATTCGATATGTATGAACTGGAGCAAATTCTAGCCTGCTGGAATTCTTAATCCAGGAGGTCTCTATTCATACAGACACTGTAGGTCCCAGTGAGCAGCTTGCTTACTGGATAAACAGAAAGCATTGCATAAGTAAAGTAGCTTCATTGGTCCCATGAGTCTCTGAAAGCTGAGGGCCACTGTGGGAAGGTAAAAGACTATACTTCGTGTACTCGTGTGATTTCCTTCCTTTCCTCAAAGAGATGCAGTTACAGAGTTCTCCGTAGACTTGGGATAATGCTTGGTAGAGCCTGGAATTCAATACAGCAAACACTTTTTCTTTAAGCTGTTTTCTAACTCAGTGGAAACAACCCTTCATACTTTTCTCCACCAGGCTTTTCCTCCTGTGGCTCCTAACACTGATACCTACTGCAGTATGCTGCTCTCAAACACGGGCACCTCATTGATTACCTTCAGTGTGGACAAAGCTGCTTGTGACTCTGTTTTGGTCAAGCCCTGCTCAGGACACATCATTCCAGGAGGACACCAGATTTTCTTTCTCTGCACTCATCCACTTAACACAGTCTCAAAGCAGCATGTCCTACCTTTGCAGCTGAACTCTTTTCCAGGATACACTAAGGTAGGGAGAGGGAAGTAGACGATAGTGAGAAAGTTTTATTCCCTTGTAGTCTTATGGTTTCACAGTGACTTGCACTGTGACCCCAATTATATCTCTTAATCGTTAGTTTGGATTTTTCCCTTTGAAAATAGAAATCAAATAACATTTTCAACATTTAAGGTGAGGTCAACATTGCAGATAGATGGTGCTTGTGGTGCTAGATATCCTGTACCCCTTTCTCCCTTGTGTTTCTTTCTCATGGAATATACCATACTATGCTCAAGGTCCTCCCTGGCAGCACAACCTAGAGTCCTTCCCTTTCTTCTTCAGGCACAGTTTGGTCTTACTTCTCTCTTGGAAGAAGAAACATCCTTGCAAAGTCCCTTCAGAAGCAGAGAATTCCAGCTACTATCTGTTACTTTTCCCTTAATTTGACAGGAAATTGCTCTCCAGAGTTGTGGGGAGTCCCTTGTCTTGCTCTTAGAAGGTGATGGAAATCTGTACTTCAAACCCGTCTGCATAGGGTCCTCCTCTACGCGAATGTATACCATAAAAAACTGTACAAGGCTACCCATGTATTTCACATGGAAGATCCATCAGTCTGACAACAAGATTCTGTCTGTCAGCCCCACTGCAGGGATCCTCCAGCCCTATGAAGCTATGGTAAGTTCACGTTCTACCAGACTTGTTGTTTGCTCTCTACAATATGGCTGTGGAGTGCTTAGAGCAGAAATGTGAGGGCTACCAGTTATTTGGTCATTAATGCCGAAGCTGGAGAATACCAGTAAGTTTTACAGCTTGGGTTACCAGCCAGCATCTGCGGTCATGCTGTTTCCTGCAATGTGGCTTGGGCCAAACATGATCACATCCTCCTTGGCTATAGGACTAAATGGGTCTTAAACAGGCATCAAACAATGATACCTGGATCTAATCAGGCAATAACATAGAATCAAGAATCATGGAATCATAGAATTGCCAGGCTGGAAAAGACCTCATGGATCATTGAGTCCAACCATTCCTATCTGCCACTAAACCATGTCTCTGAGCACCTCATCTTCTAGTCACCATCTTCTAGATACCTCCAGGGATGGTGACTCCATCACCTCCCTGGGCAGCCTGTGCCAGTGCCCAATGACCCCTTCTCTGAAAAACTTTTTCCTGATATCCAGTCTGAACTTCCCCTGGTGCAATTTGAGGCCATTCCCTCTTGTCCTGTCACCTGCCACTTGAGAGAAGAGGCCAACTCCCTCCTCTCTACAACCTCTTTTCAGGTAGTTGTAGAGAGCAATAAGGCCTCTCCTCAGCCTCCTCAGTGCTAAACAACCCCAATTCCCTCAGCCGCAACTTGTAAGACTTGTTCTCCAGCCCCCTCACCAGCTTTGTTGCTTTTCTCTGGACACACTCCAGAGCCTCAACATTCTTCTTGTGGTGAGGGGCCCAGAACTGGAAACAGTATTCAAGGGAGCGGTCTCACCAGTGCCAAGTACAGGGGGAGAATAACCTCTCTGTACCTGCTGACCACACCATTTCTGATACAAGCCAAAATGCCATTGGTCTTCTTGGCCACCCGGGTACACTGCTGGCTCATGTTCAGTTTGCTGTCAATCAATACTCCCAACATAGTAGCAACTTTATTGTGTACCAAGAGATATTACTGGATAGAGGACAAATGAGAGCATAAGAGAGTTTATGATGAAGTTCTGCTGTTCTTCCATCTATAAATTCAGGTGCTAAACTTCTAATGTGTTCTCTGAGTGGTCTTTGAGAGTATTGAGGACTAGCACAACTACACAGCCTGGCTTTGAATATGTGAATGTGCATTGCTTAGATGAACCTTTGACATAGGCAGAGATGGTCAAGGACTGAAGTGGCAGTGTCTCCAGAAGTGTCTGTAGAGGGCTAGATTGGCCGTAAAGGAGGAAGGGGCTATGCATTTCATGCAAGCATTATAAGGTGTATGTTTGGCTCTGATCTGGAGCTCCTGTGAGTGCTTTCCTTTCCTCTTGTGATTTCAGGCTCAGGCATGGACATTTACTCCTGATAAGGAGATCAAGTATCTACTGCAAGCTAGAGTCTTTGTGGGGATGAAGAACCCAGACCCTGAGTCTCCCAAAAGTGTCCGTTATGCCTTAAGAATTATTGGAGAGGGGGCACTGGGTACTATCAAGGTAAGGAACTAGGACCCACTAGATAGTAGGAGGGGTACTAGGGTGGGATGGGGGTCTTCAGCATCTATTTTTTACACAAACTGTACTGGAGACAACCAATAAGAATTTACAGCAAAATTTCCCAGACATCGCTTCAGTGAAGATGACTTAGCTGATTCTTGCAGCCTAATGGCAACAGCTTAATGTCAGTCTTGCCGGTTCAGTAGTGACCTGCCTGAATCCTCTGAGATCACCCTTAACTCCTCTCACTCTGTCTGCTTTCCTTCACTATTTGTTCTGATTTTTAAATGTAGCAGACCTAACTATTAAAGTGGTGTGGCCAGCACACATCCACCTGTCTTTCCTCCTATTAACTGCAGATCTCTGCAGCCGCCTTTATTTTCAGGCAGGTTTCCTAAGGAACCAGAGATAAAGAAAACAACACTTTGTCAGTCATTGTGCAGTGTCAATCATGTTGGACAGGTGGCTAGAAATTTCTCAAAGGTGTTGAGCCACTATTAATTACAAGAGAGTAGATGACTAGCCAAAAGAGAGGGAGATTTTTTAGTGTAGTCATGGAGAGACTGGCAGACTTGTCCCTGGTGCAGCTGGCAAGCTAGTGATTTCACATCCCCCAATATGCTGCATGCTACCCAGTGAGCAGCCCAAATAACTGTAGGAGAGGGGCTTTGGAGGAGGGACTGAGGCCTTTATAATGCCGTTCCAACATCTCCCAAGGCATTGCAGGTCCCACACAAAGTAAGGAACCCTTTGTGCTGCACTGTGTGTGCCAAGGGATCAGCACTTCTTCAGATAAATGGTGACTAAACTTAACTGCTATGCTTGACATGTAACAGTGAGCTTTCCATGGTGGGTTTGAATTCCAGGCACAAAAGGAGCACCTGGATCTTGGAAATGTTCTGGTTGGTGACCTGCAAAGCTGCAGTATTGTGCTGCTAAATGATGGGATCTGTTCTCTGAAGTATATCCTCAGTGTGGAACAACTGATCACTGGGCCTTGTGACCCTGAAGAGGTCCACAGCGATCCCCTAGGTATGTAAGAGAATTAGCGTGGGATGGGCTTCTTTTCTGCAAAATCATTCTAGCATGAACTCAGAGCCTGGGCTGCTTGCTGGCTAGAATGCATTGATTCTCTTAAGTGGCCTAAGGTACCTGTGTTTGATATGATAAAATTAGGCATGAGAAGGCACAAGGCAATCTCTGTGGGTATAGCAAAGCAGCTTTTTTTGTGCTGTGAAAGTGGTGGAAATATTTTATTGTAATATTAACTTTGCAAATTCTTTATCTGGAAACATAAGTAGCTTCCTGTTCCCGTCACTTAATCACAAATATCTGTGCTATTCTTCTGCTCAAAGTTTATTTTTTGCGTGCATGTGTCTAAATCCAAGCAAAATCAAAGCAGCAAGGTTGTTTTACTGAGGACAGAAGAAAATTACTACATTTTCATGCACTAGGAGACTGTTACATCTCACAAAGTTCTGTCTTGAAGAACGTATAATAAGCAGGACAAAATATGAGTCTGTTCTGAGAGAATTTCCACTGCATGACCTCCTCTTACAATCTAGCAGTAAAGAGGCTACCCAGGCCCTGGGATGTAAAAAAACCAACATAGACAGAAGTCAGAGGGAGCTATCCCACTGAGCACAGTGCTGGTCAGATGGAAATTATGATCCTTCTTTGGTGCTTACACTTTACAAATGATGTAAATGTGTATGGAGGTGCACAGGTGTGCAGAGGGTAGTTGTTGAAACAGTGCAGGCAGGGTGAGCACACTCTCCCCCTATGTATGAGTGTGATTTACATCATCTTATGTGTACACTGGAGGAAGAGAGCCCTCAATGACTGAGAAGTGTCTACTCCTTTGCTTAGGAATTTTTTACAGGTGACTCTTCTATCTTGTTGGAAAAAGCATAATCCAGAGCCTGACAATTGAAGTTGAACCAATTTGGAACTTAACATAAGATGTAGTTTCTTAGCAGAGAAAGAAATTAAACAAAGGAGCTCAGCAGAAGAAATGGCAGAGTGGAAGCCTTAGCTGCCTTTCTAGAGGACCTCCTTTAGGGAAGTTTCCTTATCTTTACATGCCAAAGGCTGCATTGGATACTCCCAGTGTGCTGGGAATCTGAACTTCAATACCAGCTTCAGCTGGTCCCAATGATTAGACATGGGGATGGGCAGTGGCTTGACTGCAGGTAGGCTTGGGGAGCTGTGTGCTGAACACATCTATGGTGTAAGAAAGATCAGCAATGCTGAGAGCTCATATCATCTCTTTTCTTCTACAGCTTTAGAGCTGGAACACCCTAGAGGGACAATCTCTGCAAGGTCAAAAGCTTTTGTCCGAGTAATAGTCATGCCAGCCCGTCGACTGCATTACACCTGGTCAATCAAATACACTATTTGCAATACCACAGGTAAGAGATGGGTATTTGGGGAAAATCATTCTGTCCCAGCCAAGTAGACTTGGCCATAATGGGCTGAGCTGCACAGTTCCCAATGTATGAATCCTGCCTGAAGAAATCCCCGTGCTGAGCAATTCACCAGAGCGAGATCCTATGTGCTGTCTCCTTTTTGCTCCACGTTTTGGGCTAGATATGATTGAGTAGAACCTCTCTGCATGGTGCATGACTTTCTATGCCAAGTGTTTCTTTCTCTCCCAAGCTACAGATCTTGTGAGCACAAAAGAGGAGCAAAAGCCTCTCTGCTGCATCGTAGCAACAGGCGTCTACCCAACTTTCTGTATCACAGATGCCTGTTCAGCAGGGAGTGCCAGTGGCATCAGCAAGTCACACCTCTGGAGACTCTTTAATTTGGACACACTGAATGAATTCTTGGAGGAAGACCCAACTCCCAGCGAGCTCACCTACAGAGTTCCCACAAGACACAGGTGAAATGAGGAGGTGGTTCAGGGGATCTTTCAGTCCTTTGCATGAGCCAGAGAGTGCTGTGGGCATTGATTTGTTTTACAGCTCACTGCTGCATGATTCTCTGTTATTCTATCCTAGCCCCTGCAGGTAGTTGCTCACCTCTGCTTCTCTGCTTACCCTTCCTAGAGAGGAGCCACAGAAACAGTAACTTAATTGCAATGGACTTCTAAAATTCTCTGACCTAACCCCCTGCCCAAAACAGGAACAAGTAGATCAGGTTGCTCAGGTCCATGGCCAGTTCAATGCTGAGTATCTTCAAGAGTGAAGAAACCACAGCTTGTATGTGCACCTGGTCCTGGTGTTTGACCACTTACATGGTAAAAACTTTCTTGCCTCTTATCAATAGGAATTCCTTGTGCTGCCATTAGGCAGTTGCTTTCCCTGAGCCCTTGCTTCATAAGGCTGAACAAACCCAGGTCTCTTACTTGATTCTTATAAATAATGTGCTCCAGCTCTTACGGTCCTCTTGATGACCCTGTGCTAGACTTTTTCCAGTCAGTGACTTACTTACACTGGGGAGCTGAAAAGAGGTCTCAGCTAAGCAGGACTTTAAGCCTCCATACATAGCACTCACTCTTATTAAAGATATTTGAAAATCAGATACAATCCAACGTCCTTCCTTACACCTAAATGGGCTGCCAGCACAGAGTGAAGAATTACGAAGAAGACAGCCAGTATAGAATAACGCTTTCTCCTATCATGCTCTACCAACCCTTCCTCCTATCTCAATCTAATCTCTTCTTTCTCTCCTGTGATCAGCACATGCTTGATCCCTCCAGTATACACCCCTCTCCTGCTGGACTTCAACTTTGGGGCTGCCCCAATAGGCTCAGAGCCTAGCCTTGTGATGCTGCTGATGGTGAACAAGGGTGTGGTGCCTGTAGAATGGTAAGTGATGTTTGCTTGAGATCAGCCTTCTTTCTGGGGTGCGTGTGGGGATATGGCAATGTTCGCAGGGCCTGTTAGATATTGCAAATTAATAGGGTAGATTTTGTAGGTGTGGCTTGTGTTGTGGAGCTGTGACAGATCTGTTGGTGGGTTGGAGAGGGGAAGCAGGTGAGAAGCGGCAGATGGTTTTGCAGATCAGACCTGATAAAATGTGGTGTGTCCATCAGCTGTATTAAGCCTGGCTGAACAGAAAATACTGATCGTGGCCCTGTGGAAATTTTGTATCCCTGTTGCTGACCAGCTGACTGGTTCCCTAGGGCCTTCTTGTTTCCTTCTGATCAGAAGATGGACATGGAGCACTGGGCAGAGGATATTGATTTTAGCCCCCATGAACTGAACCACATGAGGATTCAGGATAACCAGCTCTTCAGTGTTTCCCCAAAGTCAGGGAAACTTCTTCCAGGACAGGAGGAATCAGTCCAGCTCTCACACAGGTGATGTCAGGTTCCTGTACTTCGGGGTTTCATGCTGCGTGCCAGGACAGTACATTACATCAGTCCCCTATATTTCCATGTTGGATCCTTTCCCTTCACATGTTCCTTGCCTAGTAGAGATTGGGCAAGTAAGATGTACCTGAGTCTGTCCAGTTTCTGGACACCACAAAGCCTGTCTTCCTCAGGGATGTGTTGTTAATGTGCTTTAACACTGCAGCACAAGAGGCATTTAGCATGATGCACTGCGGACACCACTCTGCCTTGACCTGCTAGTTGGGGAGACAAAAAAGAATCTCCAATTCTTGTGTTGACTATACAGCAGTATTCTTATTTTTGTCATCAACTGTAGCTGCTGGCCCTTGCATGACTGTGGAGGGTACAAAGGTAGCTGAACACCTCCCCTTTCAAAGCAAACCTCATCTGAGAAGTACTTGTATTTCAGATGGCATTGGCCTAGAAACTTGGGTCCCTACATTGGCCTATGACTAAAACCAACATTGCATCACTCATTCTCACCCAAACAAGCTGTTCCCCTCCCTTTCTCAGTGGCCCTTACGCAACAGTAACTCTTTAGCTGGGAAGTGAATTGTCTCTAATGTACTGTGTGACTCTGATTCTATCACCCTGGGCACAAGGTTGGTTTCTAACGTTTTCATTTCTCTTCTCTTGCACTGCTAGACATGATTTCGTTGGCACAGATCACCTCCCTGTCCTGCTGAAGATTTCCTATGGTCGTGAGATTCTGGTAAGGTAGCAAGTGTCTCTTGCTTCTGTTTGCACAAGAAGCAGGCAGGAACCAAGTTCCAGGAGATTTTGCCCAGAAGCTGCATGGCATGTGGAGACTGTGGCCTTCCCCTGAAGTCTGCACTGGCCAAACAGTAACACAGGGCCAAACAAAGATCTAAAACCAACATCCTGGCAAACACATGGTTCCAGCGCAGTGTTACAATGGCCCTTGGATGTAGCATCTGCTGGTTTCACCAGCAATGGAATTTTAAAAATTGTTATTATTATAATTTTAATTTTATTGGTGGTTTTAGTGCAGAGTTGCTTCCTCCTCCAAGGCAGCTCCAAGTTCAAAATAACAGTCCCTGGTTGCTTTCTGCATTCAAGTATATCTCACAGACAGCATTTCTGTGCTTCCTCCCCTGCATTTCATCTGCCTTACAGTGAGTTCTTCCATGCAGTGATCCTGGAGTTCAGCTCTGCGGCCCATCTGACTTCTTTTGCATGCAGCTTTCCTGAATCTCTCCATCTCATCAGATTTCTGAGCTCTTCAAAGTCCTCTGGAATGTGTATTTCTCCAAAAGTACCACCTAGCCTGGCTGCAGTTTGGGGATGTGCTTGCTGGCAAAGGGTTGGCATAGCATACTCCAGCTCTTGTAGTGCAGAGGCAGCTGCTTCCCCATACCCAGAAGGTACTCCCTGCATTCCTGGTTGGCTCTTCCTGCTGCAGACCTGATGTTTTTGTCCACCTGCTTATTTCTCTTTGCCAATGGTGGAGGAGCTTACTATTCATTCTTCCTGCTCTGCTGCTTGCTAAAGTATCCAAGAGCTGATCTGTGGTGTGTTTTCCTGAGCATTTCCTCAGGCTTGGAACTAATTTCTCTCTCCCCCTCTCTCAAACTGTCAGTTAGAGTCAAAGTCACCTTGTGCTCTGCCAGGCACAGCTCATGCCCGGTTGAGCCTTCCTGTCTGTCTCTAAAGTTTCCTATGACACCATTGTGTTCACACATCTCTTTTATTTTTCTTCTCTTTCAGGACTGTTGTCAGCTGAAAATCCAACCCTTTGACCAAGCTGTTCAAACAGTGGCTTAACTGTGCCTTTCCTCAAAGCCCTTGGACAGGCTCCCTGTGCTCTGCCTGCCTGGCACAATCCTGAGAGTGGATGTGAGCATTTCACCAGCTGGCCAGTGAGGGAATAGGCTTTGGAGCACCAGAAGGCTATAGGGCACACATCATCTCTTGCCACATAGCCAATGGCTTTGGTTGCTACCAGAAGCCACCACCCTACCTCATGCTGTCACTGGAGAAGGGGCTGAAAAAGCATGGGAAGCCTGGGGATGATAACAGATCCCTGGGTGCGTTGTTGCTCTGGCAACAGCTGCAGAGGCCAATCCAGAGACCTGGAGCAGTGCAGGTGGTCACAACCTGCAGGGATCCACAGTTTCAGCACTTAGCTGCTAATATCAGAAAGCAGGAGAAGAGGAGGCTCCTCCTTCTGCAGAGAAGGAAATTGAAGGGCTGAACACAGTGTGCCTTCTTTCCATTCAGTCGCGGTGTGAAGAGCACAGAGCTGACAGCCCTCATGGCAGACACTGCCCTCAGTGTGGTCACATACCAGGGCTGAACAGATCCTCACCTAGAGTCTGGTGAAATGTGTAGAATATATACAAACTTTATGGGAAGCAAATGCCATTATGTCATCCCAAAATTTAGGCTTTGGAAATGTGAGGTGGAAACCATCAGGCTGGGGTGTTGCTTGGTCATTCTGCCAAATTCCAAATTGCCTGACTTCAGAGCAGTGATGTTAGCCAGTTGCAAGCCAATGAGTGTATGGGGGTTTGGGTATCCAAACTCGCCTCTGTGATGGCTTTACCCATGTGGCCAGATTTTGACCTCCCGCTCCTCTGCTTCCCCAACAGATGTTTGCTTCATTTTCAGGTGGAGCTCCTTCTCATTACTCCTTTTCCACTTGGTGGCCAGCTTTCAGTCCTGAAGTGACTAGATTGATAAGATGCTCTGAATGACCCAAAATGGTTTCCCATGACAGTTTCTTCTGGCTGGAGGATAAAACTTCTGTGGAACTTGTTACTCACTTCCTTGTTCAGGAGGGAAAGACCTGCTGCCTAATGCCCTCACAGGTTATCCTTTGTGTCATTGCCATAGCCTGTCTTTAGAACTGCAGCTGTGACCTTGTTCTCAGTGCTCCAGGATAGTTTGGTCAGGCAGAATCTACAGCACTTAGCCGTTTTAGTAGGAAAAGCCTTGCAGGTGTTGCAGGATGGGACAGACTTGTTCCTAGAACTTGCCACAGAGAAGGGCTGGATCCCAGGGAGAATCCTTTAGCACATAGGATCCGTGAACAGGGACTGTATGCACTTCACCTTGTGGCTGCTAATTAGATACTGTGAGATGTCATCACCTGTGTTGTGTTCTCCAGACAGTTCTCCTCCCTGGGGTATCTGGCATCTCTGTCTTCTCATGCTCTAAGTCATCACTGTGGGACAGTCTGTGCCCTCTGGAAGGAAAACTGATGGCAGCAGGCTTTCACTTTTCTCCATTTGTTTCCCTTTAACTGGTAGTCCTCTAATTATTTCATTCCATGTCTATGGAAACTGATGATAGTTTTTCCTCAGAAGTTGTGATCTGATGGAATCCAGGTTGGCTTTTTGACTCAAGTAATATAAATGGGCATTTCATGCCTGAAGGTTCCCATACCTTTTTCCCTTCCAGTTTGAAAGCATCGGCTCTTGCCCTCCTCCTGTTCTGCATTGCATCTGGCTTGCTGAGGCCCTTGGGAGGAGGGTTCATCTTTGAAAAGATCTTGTGTGAGACTTTTCTTAGCATTGCATTTCTAGCCTTATCTCCCTTCTCACTTTGCTTAGGGAGCTAAACTGGATTGTTTAGAGGAATCAGCATTCTCTGATCTTGTTTAAGCAGCTGATACAGTGTCCTCTGCAGGTATCTGTCCAAGGAATCCACCTGCTGTTGCAAACATCCTCCTTTTCTTCTGCATATGCACTTGAAAAATATCGATGCTTTAGGCTTAGCTAATAGTGAATTGCAGCGACTTAGCTCCCTTTTGCCCATGCAAAGATATTACCAGCTCTGTGACTGCTTTACAATCTCTGTCTCTATGTAGACAGCTCAGGAGTGCTTTGGGGTGATCCTGCAGGAAATTGTGCATCATGACTCATCTATAGCCTGATTGCAGCTTTCTCAAAATGCAGAGTCCTGTATCTCTTCCTTCCATAAAAGAGCTCTGTAAGTCTCTCCGCTTTGCTTGAAGTGTCTAGTGGCTGCTTCGCTAACAGGATGCTCTTAATCATTACTTGATTGCTTAAAATTCATCTGGGATCTTTTTACAGCTTTTGGACTGTTAGACATATTCCTGGAGCAGGATGTCCTTGAGAGTGAGGACATCCAAATGATCCTTTGCAAGAGGGGGTAATTACTTAGCTAAAATCTTGTCTTTCCAAAGGATTCAACTGTAACAACTGTACACTCTCCCATGTACAGTCCAGACACTTTCATTCACAGAGACTTTCTGCTATGTACTTGCAAAGCGAAGCACTGAGGCTGGTGCCTGACATAGCAGAGGTCCGTCTGAAACACTGCAAACCTTTCAGAGAAGAGCCAAGAATTGAGTAGGCTCATAATTTTTATCTTAGGACACGGTGTCCCGGTATTACAAGCTTAAATTTGTAACTGTGTTGCCCTCAGCTTGCAAAATCTTTCATAGCCCGTATGCAGTTGTTAGTGATAGCTCCAAGGCCCTGTGCGTAACTGACTGCGTTTCTTTCCACTGTAGCTGAACTTCAGTGGCGTGACCTTGGAACAGGACCAGCGGTACATTAATTTTGCATCCACTAAGCACCTCTTCACACCTATTGCCATTGGGACCTCCCAACCACCCACACAGGTGAGCATCCTGGAGTCAAACCCAGCAGCAGTGGAGGGAAGGAGCTGGTGTTAGGCTGTCCCAAGGACAGGCAGTGTCGGAGGCATTTCCCAAGAATCAGAATGGCCTCCATGGGAAAGCATCACAGCAGAACTTTGAGACTGGTAGTAAGAGGAGCCTGGAAATAGCTACTAGGGTGGCAGCAGGGAAAGTGCCTCTCTGCCTCCAGCTGGATGAGATTTGGCGTTCACTTCTAGCCAGTATGCTTATGAGGTTCCACTATTCTCTTGCATTGGATTCATGTGAAGACTTGTCTAGCTACTCCAGGCACTCTGGAAATAAATCCTAATTAGTTTTTTAGTAAATTAATTAAACTTCCTTCAATACTTACTCAGCAAAAAGGAGGCTTTGATTCTGTTGTGCCTAATTTACTTGGGAAATGAACAAGTCTGAATTGAATTAAGATCACTTTAATATAAGTGTTTTTGCATTTCAAGTAATCCGCTCTACAGTGATCCCTTTAGCTAATTTGTATTAATTTTCTCTTAGACTGAATTTTCAGGGTATCACTTGGAGAAGCACTGTAATGTGCATATATGGCGATAAACCTTCAGCACGGTCTCCTATCAGAGCCTCAGTGATAAATCCTGACACTATGAGGTCTCCTCATTCTTAAGAGACAAGTTGATTAATTAATTATTAATGCTTATCAGAGGCCTCTGGGGAAGTGTTAACTAGTTCAGCTTGTGCATGGTATAATAAGCACTGTGGTCTTTGACTCGCTTCAGATTTATGAACTCTACAATGGTGGCTCCACATCTGTGATCTTTGAGGTTCAGCTGGACAACATTGTGAGGATCCAGGAGGACAATTTTCAGCATCCTGTGTTTGTATGCCTAACTCCTAGGGGAGAAATCCCCCCTGGCACAACAGGACGCATTGAGTGGATCTTCTCACCACTGGAAGCCAGAACATACTGGGTAAGACTCTCCTCATGGCTGCCAGAAACAAAGGCATGGGGAAGAGTATGTTTTTGTGCATCTAAAATTATTTAGATGTCTTGTTGATGGTTGTTCCATGTCATGCTACAGATGAATTAAGCTCCGTTCCTCCAAGAAGCAAAGAGTCTTGAGGGGACATGAGTGGCTGCTCTGGTCAGGAAATGGAGCAGATAAATTGTTATCTCATAAATTTCTTCTTTCCAAAGAACACATTTCTTCCACAACCACAGTCTTCCCGATATATATTTCTCAAGGATCAAACAATGACCAGAGGTATAAACAGTATCTGATCAGCTTTTTGGCTCGCTGTTGGCCTCCAGTAACTCCCACCAAAGAGAAAAAAGTCAGTGTCTTTTATTGTTGCAGCGTGCACTGCTGCAGCCCTCTGGAAACAGCCTTTCCAAAGACGTCTGTCCTGGGCTGCAGCAGGCAGGCCCACAGCTGGAGCGCCACTCATTGACCCATTTGGTGGCAAATGCTTGGGGGCATGGGGTGGGGGGAGAAGAGTTTTAGAACTCCAACTTTTGCTCCAAGAGGGATTCCCTGCCCATCGCTTGCTGTAACTGGCCTGACTAAGTGACTCCTTAACCATCTTTCCTGGGTTAACAGGGTAGGTAAAGGCATGAAAAAGCATGAGACTGAATTTCTCCTCACCCACGTAAGTGGTGTGTTTAGATAGTCCATTAGCAAGTATACTAACTTCTTGCACATCTCTCTCAAATATGACTCTGAACTTACTAGTTTTATCTTGTCCATGGCAGGTCATTGTTCCCATCCACATCCTCGGGGGTGAAACAGCTCTGATCACATTCCAGGGAGTAGGCTATGATCCAAATACCGCAGGAGACACTGCCACATCCACTGAAGTTTTGTCTCCTTTAGCATTTCCATGTTCTACCAAGCTAGCTCTGCCTGAGCAGGTAAGTCCTAATATGTTAATATGAATAATGCGATTAGTCCAGAAATGTTTGAGAGACCAAAATATGGAAGTTGCCCCGTCTAGTAGTAGCCTGTGTTGTAGGGGAGTTCATTACTATAAGATAGAGCAAGATATTTTTCTATTTAAAGTCACCCTCTATCACAGCTTCCTGTTTTATTTGTAGATGTAACATCTTATCTTTGGTAATTAATTCACAAAAATTCTCCTGACATACCCTGTCAGGGCTTGATGCCTCCATCTCACAGCCGGATTCAAGTTATGCATAACCTGACCGCAGCCTGCAGGATGGTCACTATTTCAGGCACATCTCGAGATGCTTGTCTGATCTGTTGCTGGCTCAGCAGGAGCTTGTTTGGCCTGGCTAGAGCTGGCCTGCCAGCCTGGGCAATCTGTTAAACTCAGCCACAGATCCAGTGTAGTGAATCAGCATTGAGCAGCGTCAGTAGAGGCATGCTCCAGGTAGGTAAAGGATTCATCCTATGTGATATTAACTTGCCTGCCTTGGAGCCTAGCCACAGTTACGTATGCTTTTTGGTTTCCAGCGGGGTGATTGCATTCCTGGATAAAGCAAAGAGAAGATGATTAAAAACCTATCTCAGGCTGCCAACAAAGATACCATTCCTCAAGGCTCTGTTGTCTGTAACCAAGAGTCATTAGCTTCTCTAATGATCAATGTAATTAATTAGAGTTTGCTCTGTGCCAGGAAAACAGGACAGACTAGTAGTATACTAGTAGCAAGGTGTTTTAGGGAGCAGTTTCCCAAAACTCAGGTTTGAGTTGTTGAATATCTTATACAAGCACACACCTCACTTGTCTGACAGCTGAGGTAGGAGAAGGCCTGGATTGTAAGTGCTGCAGAGAGTCTTGGTGCTGCTGGACTTCTGTGCTCCAAAGAATCCTCTCTTGCTCCAGCACCAGTGTTACGTTCTATTCATTTCTCACTGCAGTGCCCCCACTGCAAGAGGCTGTCCTCTTGCTGTAAAGAGTCATTGCAACCAGTGCAGAAATGAGAGCAATATCACGCTTCCCCATTTTTTATGGTAAATGTGACTGACTAACACTATCTATGAATTGCCAGATAACCTGAAGATGACTGTGCGACTGCCTTTCTCCAGTGGCAACAACCCATTTTCCTTCACTAGTGTTCCTTCTGGTTTCACCTTGCTTCCTGCAGGCAGTCACCTTGTCACACCACAGGATTTGCTTTGGAAATATCCCAGACCACACCAAAGCCACTAGACTTGTCTTTCTCAACAGTGCCTTGGAAAGTAAGGCTGTTGCATTTGTCTGGCGGATAAGCACCTGTAAAGACAAGAAGGTGAGTCCTTCCTTCCTTCCTCTGCAGCTTTATTGCCCACCTCTATTGTGCCACAAAGGAACTTTTCACTCCATTTACAACCAGTCAGTCAGAAACCATCCTACATTCTTGGCTTTTGTACTAGCTGATGAAAGGAAAGGGTAGAGAAAAGTGAAGGCAAGGGTTAGGATGGGAGGGGAAAGATAGGAATTCAGAAGGGGAATCTGAAGACGCTGGTGAGGACACATGACCCTGGAACCATAGGATGCAATAATGAACCTCAGGACCCTGTCTAACAGTAAAGCCTTTGGTCGTTCTTTGAATATATAAGCTGCACCTCTCTCATACCACATACCCCTGGGAAGGAAATTCCCACACTTCTGTATTTCCTGCAAAGAGACACATAGGAATTTCCCCAGGTGTTGAAGATTGCTCCAGAATCAGGGGTTGTGCAACCTGGAGAGAGCATCCCCTGCTTCATCACCCTGCAGCCTTCAGGAAGTGCTTTCTACTACGTAGATCTGGTGTGTGAGGTAAGACCCAAGAAGTACCTGTATATTATCATCTGGACATGTCCCTGCATTTCCCAAACAGCTGACCCCAGCAGTCAGCTGCCTGATACTTCCAGCTGAAGGAATGAGGTGTAATTGTGCAACACGTGGCTTTGTGAGTTGAACTCCGCTACTAGATGTCATGGTTTCAATGTAAGTGGCTTTCCGTGGGTGTCAGAGGCTTAAATATCTCTAAAAAGGTGGCCTTGCTTCTGTAAAACTAGTTGGGGCACAGACTTGCAGTAGTGTCCTGGACATTTTCTAGGTGTTCTTTGGCAGGATATTATCTTCTCTGTATAATAGCACTGTTCTCTCCCCTTCCTATGACTGGAAGACATGGAAAGGGAGTGGGCTCTGGCTGGGACCTCCTGGAAGGGAGGAATGGGTGACAGATATGGGCTTCAGTCAGAGACTGTGTTATTTGTAGCTCCTTTCTAGCCTTGCTCCCATCAGTCATGGTTTGCTTCATAGGTACACGTCCAGGAGGCCCTGGTTCAGTACAAGAGGGGCCTGCAGGAGTGGGAAAGGGAGAAGGAGCGGCAGGCTGTGGAATTCACCATCACAGAGAAGGACCTTGGGACTAAGAAGAAGCCAAAGTTACCTGCAGGTGTAAGTGTTCCTAGAAGTTTACACCGGTTTAGCTCAACTCAGAAACAGCAGCCAGATATCAATGAGAAATATTCTTTAATAAAATCTAGGCAAGCTAATAACAGGACATGCGGTTGTGACCTACTCAAGATCTTGTAACTGGTCTGTGAATAGTGGAAAATGAGGTCTTTGTTTCTAGCCAAGAATCCTCTTGCACTCCCTTTAACATTGAGAGAGGGGATAGTAGGTAGGGAACTTGGAATTAAATTATTTTTCTGATCACCTTACAAACTCTAAATTTGCCGACAATCATCTGACATTTGGAAGTACATCATAAACCTCAGGAAAAAAAAAACCCTAAAGTGGCTGAATTTTTAATGGTGAATAAACACTGGAGAGAAATGTGTCAGTAACATTAAGAATGTGGTCTGAGTGAAGAATGGCAGGATGAGATCATTGATTCTTTGCTGAGGCAAAGTAAAACAAAATCTTGGAGTCTCGTTCTGCTCCATAGCTTTTCCTACACTGATTTCTTGTCCTTTCCCTTTCCGCTTTTTTAGAGGTCATCAGATTCTGCTGAGACAGAAAATTTGCCTGAATCCCCAACTGTGCTCAGGAAATACAAGGTAAGTCAGACCTGTCTCACACATAGCAGAATCAAACTGACTGCTTTAGAAAAGAAGCAGATGCTGGCTATCACAGCGTGGGAGCCTGGACAGAGAGCACAGCAGCATTTGTAGCTTCAAGGCTTTGGGAGACAGACTGTTTGGAGGAGCCAGCAGAATCAGACTGTCTGGCTGCGTCCTGTAAGCTGTAACTTTCCAGCTGAGTGGGAAGTGGAAGTGGAACCAAACATACACTTGTGACTAGGGGAAAGGTTTTGAAGAAGCAGAAAAGATGCACATAGGCAGGGCAGACGGTACCTGGACTGGTTTCACGGTGGGACCATAATGAAATGTGTGCCACAATGGAAAGCAGTAGGACCTTGGCATGATGTGGTGCAGACTTTGTCCTTGACACTAAGAGAGCTGTGTTCTGTGACTTGGGAGAATCTGTAGGCAGGAACTGTCTTGATTTAAGTGCACAGAAAGCTTGAAAGCTCAGTTTTCCTGGTTCATCTCTGTTTTCCCTCAACTGTGCAAAGGCAGCTTCTCCAGTAGTGACAGCAAGGTGTGAAACAAGGTCCCAGTGAGACTCTGAAGAACTGCTTGGGCCCAAAGGCAGAGCCACACTGTGTCTACAGCTGTCAGCAGCACAAGCTGTAGAAATCAGGGAGAGAGAGGGGGGAACTTGTGGAGAACCAACTACCCTGAGCTATGGAAAGATGGAAGGGTTACAGGCAGCTGAGGTGAAGCTGGGCCTGTGCAGACTCATGGCTAGGAGGCACAGCTTGTTATTTCAGGTCTGCCAATACAGTAAGGCTGTAGCAGTCCTCCTGGGCCCCTACAGAGTGCCTTGCATACCCTGCACTGGCCTGTGTGAAGATATTAGCTTGGGGCAGCTCTAGCTTGGACTGGTTGCCCTATGCTATTTAGGTGTGATCAGTGATGCAGATCAAAGCATTCACTGGGATGAACATAAGGATGGCTGGGGAAAGGTAAAATCAGTTCCATTAGTCCTCTAGGGTTTTAGCTCCGAATGACAATTTAGAGCCTGAAATGATCTGCTGTGTCTACGTCAGGAGTGGTGAAGGCCTCTGTTCTCATTCCCAGAGGCCGGACAGCTATGTCTCAAAAGTCACTGAAGTCCTGTGATGCATAAGGTTTCTCCAGAGATGAGTGGTTTCCCTCTGGTACAGGCTTCTGGACTACTCCTGCCTTAAGAAACTTTCCCCAAACTGACTGCTGGTAATGCAAACCCAAACTGGCTCATGTAGTACTGCTGGAGTCAGTCTCTAGACCCTGGTTTCCTTCCAGGCTCAGGGGACAATTTCTACATGTGTCCACACATCCCTTCTCCCACAGGACTCCTGATGTGCTCAGAACACTAGAGATGGTCTCCCAAACTTCCTTGGGAATGGATTGGAGCAATGGAGCCCCAAGGGCCCTGGGGAAACCCTGAAGCCCTGCTGACACTTGTGGCTGGCACACTATGCAGTGAAAGGAGGGAGTGGACCTGATTTCCAGCATGGTTACTCATGCATGATGGGGGTACTGCAGTGCAAAGATCATTTTGATGCTGTCGCCTGTCCAAGATCTGGTGGTTCTGGCATCTGGCCTTTCTAGTTCCCATGCCTGTGTTCACACCTTCATCTGTGGCCAAAGGAGGAACTAAGTACCCGCCATTTCTTTCTCTCCTGTAGACATTACCCCCTGTTAAAAAACACCCTATGCCCAATCTGCCAGCTGGACACTTTGAGAGGAGGCTGTTGGACAAAGAAGCCAGCCATGTATGGGTCAAACCAGAGCCTCCCAAGCCCATTCTCTTACACCTTGGTGTGACAGCGAGATCCTACTCTACTGAGGATTTCTTCAACAGCTTCACCTCAGAGTTCCCCAAATATTTCTTGTCCTGGTAAGACATCCAGCTTTTTGGATTGGTATCTTCATTTGAGCCTGAACTGGCTGTGCTGTGGTATGTACCAGACTTTGAGCTCTACTCTGCTTCTCTCCAGTGTCTCAGTGTTGGGCAAGAGGTGCCTTGCTTTCCCCAGCATTAGCTGACATGACGTCTTTCCCTCCCTCAAAAGGGAGATAGTGACAGAGCTCAGTGTTCTTCTTATGACAGTGTCCCTGCTGCTGTCACAAATGCAGCAGTTTCCACTCCTCCCCTGGCACCCTGCACTCTCTTTGTGCCTGCAGTGCTTACCCAGAGGGATGCATGTCTTTGATAGTTCGGTTCAGTAGGGCTGCCCCTGATGGAACGCCTCCTTCTTTCCAGCCCCTCCAGCGACTGGCCCTTGAAGAGCAAGTTTGTGGATGGGACTAGGGACAGAGACAGGATGGACATGGACCCTAAATGGCTGTCTCTGGCGGCTGCTTCCAAACAGGAGTTGCAGATAGTGACTCACATACTGACTGGTGTCATCAGGTGCGTGTCGCTTCACCCTCCCCTGGTTTTGAGCCCATTCTCTAGGGGACTGTGTGCAGCATGGCCAGCTCTCTGCTAATCCCAGAGAAACATGTGCATTCCTGCCACACCAGAGCAAGGGATCTAGCCTCCCAAAGGCTGCCCCAGGGGCTATGAGCTCAGGAGTCCCAGCTGACAGCCAAAGGGGAAGGTCTTGTTCCCTGTCTAGGGACCAGCCCCATCTCTGCATAGTGAACAGCGTCAGTGCCCAGGAACCAGGGCACTCTGCCTGTCACAGTCTCAGAAACAGGCTCTGTTGGGATTTGAGTATTTAGTCTGTCAACTGCAAAAATGTAAAGAACTTGTGCCAGGGAAGCAAAGATAGTTTCCTTACCCCAAGCCATCTTACTGTTCTCTTAGGCCCAGAAAGTAAGGAGGAGAGACTAAACAATGACATCAGTCAGGGTTTTCCTCTGATTTATAGTGTATTGTAATGATCCTTTGGGGTCATAAAGATATCTGATTTTTCTGGGACTCATCCCTTATTTTCCTCCTCCCAGAGGCCTCTTGGAGAACACCCAGTTCCATGATGCAGTGAGAAGAAGCCTGGATGAGCCCATTCCATATTTCTCCCAGTTCCAGTGCGAAGAATCTGCAGAGCTCCAGGACATGAGGTAGTGCTCCACAGTCTCCTCCAGAGTATCTGCTTTCTCAGATCCTTACCCTAAGAAGGATGGAGAGAGGAAAGAAATGAGGCAGGAAACTTCTCCCAAGAATGATTTGCTAGAGTCTTGGGAGAGGATGAGTGAGATTTTGCACCACGAGCAGTTGAGGGAGCAGAGGGAGATGATGAGCAGGTGAGGAAGAGCCCACATAGAAAACACAAGAGCTGCACGTGCAGAAGAGCCATGGCAGCACACCATCTGGCCAGAAAACTATTTCTGCTTCTGTCCTGCAGTATTTCTGCTGGGGTGATTTCTGTGCTCCAGGTGAAAATTGGTGCTCTCCCAGCTAGCCACTGTCTCCCGAGTGCAGCTTGTGAAGTGTGCAGGTTTGCTGTGTCCTGGGGCTGAGCCCTGGGCAGTGCCAGGCCCTGGTGGTGAGTGAAACCTGCTTTACACTCACACTCTTCACTGTGTTAGACATCAGTGGAGTGGGTACTTAACTCACCTTTTATTTTTACTGCAGTATTTCACCACCTCGCATTTGCTGTGTCTACACTCTTGCACACTGCTGCAGGTCAAAAGCATATACACAAATAATCACTACAGCAGAGCTTGATGAAATCAGTAAAAGTGCAGCCACCCAGCTCTGTCCAAGGTTAGGGCCTAAGGCCAGCTGGTGGCAGTTCTGGAAGAAGGGTCAGCACCTCATTGCTCAAGCCTTTAGTTCATTGGCCTCAGCACCTAGGAGACAGAGTGTGCTCCACTGCTGTGCCTAATGTGTTCTGGGAGGAGTCACAGCAAGCAGTCTGCCTTATCTGCTTTCTGATAGCTGTCCTCTGCCTGTACTTTTATCCCTCCAGGCAGCCAGCGCTTGGGAACCTGGTGGAGCTGGTGCTGGAAAACACACTGCAGAACATCCTGATCGAAGCCAGCCGTGGAGAGCTGGTGCTGACAGCCCATCCCAGGGTCATTGCTGGGCCCTCCAGCCCTTTCCCAAGGTAGCAGAGTGTATCTGTGCTACAGTGGGGACAGAAGCTGTCCTTAATATATCAGGCTGAAACACAGCTCATTTTTTAGACCACGTGTGTTACCTGGGTCACTGCCTATCAATGCTAAGGCTGCCTGTGCAAAAGGAAGAGTCCAGTCCCAAAGCCTCTGCCCCCTTTGGGCTTGTCCCAAGCCAAAGACCAGAAGTGGTAACACTCCAGCCATTTTGTGGGCATGAGACCATCGTGCAGCTCTCGGTCAGGGCACTGTGAGTGTATGGCTGGCAGAAGGGGCTGGCCTGAGGAACTGGAGAGCCCAGCACAAGGAGGGTCTCTTGGGAAACATGATCAAGATGCAGGCAGCACAGCCTCTGACATCAGAAAGGAAGCAAAGCTGTCATAGTGCAGTCTCTGGTGGTTTCAAGTTAGGGTGAAGGAATGGCCACTAGAGAGGAAGCAGTTTTGGGGCTGAGGACAAAGCATAAGAATTTGCTTCAGCTTGGGGAGAAGTGCAGGGAAATGTGATGGAGGGAGGGTAGGAGAGGGTCGTTAGATGGAGATGTCTTTCCGGAGCTGCAGAAGTCATGTCCAGTTAGACAGTGCATGCTCCTCAGGATCCCTCAAGGAGAATTGGTTGTCTGAAGGGAGGCAGCAACAGGCTGCACTCTCCCCACTCCAACAGCATTTTTTTTCTCCTTCAGAATCACCAATCCAGCATCTGCTCCCTCAAATGCTCCCTGTGATGACCAGAGCAACTTTGCTCCTCCCACACCATGACCTGACCTCAGCACACTGCCTGCCTCTTGGGAGATATGAACCACCCTCCCCTCCTTGCTCCAGTGGCCGCCGCAGGTCCCAGGAGATTGGCTGCAGCACCTTGTAGCACACTCCACAGCCCAATAAAAGGAGCTTGGCCTTTGGGCACACTAACGCCGGTGTGTAACGTGTAATCAATGCATCTGGGGCTGGGGGCACCCTGGAGAAGATCTTCCGTTTTTAAACTGCAAGGCTGTCCCTCGGGGAAGGGGACGCTTTGAGCCTCGGCCTGCACAGGGTCCGGCAGGCTGTGGGATGTGATGGCGCCGCGTCTGTCACAGCCGGGAGGTGGCAGTGCGACTTGTGAGAAATCTCAGGTGTCAGCGCGGAGCTGAGGCTGGTGCTGGGCATCGGCTGCCTGCTCCTTGGCACAGGCTGCAGATGGCGGTGTCAGGCGGTGGAGCTCGGTTTGCAGCATCTCCTTTCCTCTGCAGCCCTGCTACGGACTCTGCTTTCTAGCCGCTCTGCTCCGGTGAGATGGAGGCAGCTCACTATC
The DNA here is from genome assembly GCA_033558105.1 of Coccyzus lansbergi. NCBI lineage: Eukaryota > Metazoa > Chordata > Aves > Cuculiformes > Coccyzidae > Coccyzus > Coccyzus lansbergi. Next base: position 139,882 of record JAUMJK010001067.1, read on the forward strand.
CTCCTCCAAACCCTAATGCCCTGTGTTCCCAGGGCCAGCGCCCAGCCAAGACTGGAGCGGCACCTTCTCCCCTTGCAGCCCTGGAGAAGATCATGCACGAGAAGCTTGCAGAGGACTTTCTGCTCGGCAGAGGGCAGCTGCCTGCTGTTCCTGGGAGTGCCACAGCTCGCCCAGCACCACCACGGCTCCTGCGTCAGTAGCCGGTATTAAGCCCCAGGGCTGAGCTGTTCTTGTGTCAGAGATAGAGCAATGGTACTGCCAGCTCCTGAGCTCAGCCTAGCTGTCTGGGGCCTTCATGTGGGTTGTGGATTCTTGTCATGAGGAGTGCAGACCTTCCCCTCCCTTCCCAGTGCTCGGGGTGGCAGGTCTTCTATGTCACAGCAGCTTTTCTGTTTCCCTTTGAGCTTCAGCTGGTGCTGAACAGGTGATAAGGTATCACTTCCTTCCTTCTCAGTTCAAACTGGCAGCAGGGCCTGCCTGTTCAGTCCAGTTGGGGTGACTCTGCCTGGTCACAAGGATTTGCTGGCTACAGATGCTCACTACAGGCTTCCCAAATGGCTAACATGGGCAGGGCCAGAGCCTCACCATCCTCTTAAAGCAAGTGGAATCCAACTGCCTGCAGGAGACCAGGAGCAGCCTGGAGCAGTGGAGACAGGGTCAGAGAATTTGTCCATACTCAGACTTGCTGCATGATTTAGAGAGGTTATTCTGCCCCTGTACTCGGCACTGGTGAGACCATACCTTGAATCCTGTGTTCAGTTCTGGGCCCCTCACCACAAGAAGGATGTTGAGGCTCTGGAGAGAGTCCAGAGAAGAGCAACAAAGCTGGTGAAGGGGCTGGAGAACAAGTCTTACAAGGAGCGGCTGAGGGAATTTGGGTTGTTTAGCCCAGAGAAGAGGAGGCTGAGGAGAGGCCTTATTGCTCTCTACAACTACCTGAAGGGAGGTTGTAGAGAGGAGGGAGCTGGCCTCTTCTCCCAAGTGACAGGGGACAAGACAAGGGTGAATGGCCTCAAGCTGTGCCAAGGGAAGTTCAGACTAGATATCAGGAAAAAAAATTCACAGAAGGGGTCATCAGGCACTGGCACAGGCTGCCCAGGGAGGTGGTGGAGTCACCATCCTTGGACTTATCTAAAAGATGGGTAGACGAGGTGCTCAGGGATGAGGTTTAGTGTTTGATAGGAATGGTTGGACTCAATGATCCAAGAGGTCTTTTCCAACCTGGTGATTCTATAATTGTATGATCTAATGCTCTCTGGACTGCATCACCATGACCTTCTCTGCCTTGTGGGACAGGTGGGTCAACATGGCAAATGCTGTGTATCAGTCTGGTGTGACACCCAAGAGCAAATGGATGGAGCCTGAGAGCAGATGCGTGTAGGGAATGATTTTTGAGTCATTACACCTCACAACTTCCCCTCTTTCCTGTGCTGAACACAGCCTGGACTTGGAGGAAACAGAACTGGCACTGCACCAGCCTGTTGGAGCATTATCAGAGGTAAATAAAATTCTCTAATCAGCATCTCTAGCAGGAGGGAGCCCTGGGACAATGCCTTCAGCAATGGGTGAAAAGGGAACAGATGGTTTGAGAGCTACCTACAGCCTCTGAGAGAACCAGCTTACTTCCTTTGTCTCTTGGCAGAGGGTGTCAGATGGTGGTGTGTCACCTCTATTCTAGATCTCTGGTGCCTGTCAACCAGAACCATTCTGTGCACGAAGCAAAGCCATTAGCAGCTCTCACACACTTGTCTTCTTTATCCTTATCCTCAGATAAAAATATACTTGGGACAGTCACTTTCCCAGCTCGGGAAAATTCTGACTTCCTCTTCTGAAGCTGGGAACAGAACCTGACCCTGGCTTTGCAAGACACTTGCATGTGTGACCAAGCCATGCGACTGTCACTTTTGCAAAGGGAGTGGGAGACGGCAGCATCCCAGGCACTACTCAGGGTGAGCCCTGCTGAGCAGGGAGCCTGCAGCAAAGCTCACCTGCGAGCTATGACTTTCTGCTTCCCTGCTCCTTCTCCCCATTCTTGGAGTTTTGGTACATAGCAAGGTGAAGGGTAGGCAGAGACGTGCAGCACTGGTGGGGACGCCTTGCTCCTTAGGAAGAGGCTTTGCAGCTGCTAAGGGTGAAGGCAATGAGCCATGGGACTAGAGTAGAGCCAGATGCACATCCCATCTCTGCTAACCACATCTGGATCCTGGGCAGGAGAATGTCTGAACTTGTTGTACTGGCATTCATGGCTGGATTTGGCCCCTGCCCCAACAGCCATGTTTCTAATGCACATATCTGATGGAGATATGAGGATGGCTTGAGTACAACTGGGTGTGAGCCTGGCAAGCTGATGGGCTCCCTTGCTCCTGTTGTTTATCCGTGTTCTCAGTCACTAGGCAGTTAATGCAATACACAACAAGGCTTTTCTTTCCTGGTGTGTAATGGCCTTGGGGCAGGTGGGCAACAGAAGCCATCCTGAATCCCACTAAAACATTTAACATCTGCTGAATCATGCCATTGTCTGGGAAATAAAGGGAAGGAAACAAAGCTGCTCTTGGTCTTGCCTACTAGGGTATTTGCAAAGCTTTGCCTCCCATTGCAGCTGAGCCTGAATCCCTTGCGAAGACCCACTTGGTGTGGCTCTGTGTCTATGTGGGGAAGATGGCGGTGCTAGGGGACAGTACCCTGGGACCCTGCTGCAGTTGTGCACAGCCCCTGTCTGGGATCAGCCCTTTCTTCCTCTGTACTGAGTATTAGGTAGGAACCTGGAGACAAGCTGTCCTAACTAGGCTGAAATGTTTGCTAAGGTAGGGCAAAATCTGGAGCACAAAACCATGAATATGAACCTGCCAAAACCCTTGGCAGAGCTGGGCAAAGACCTTCCACCCCTGACCTCTCATATCTGAGACCCTGGGCTTTGCTGGCTTGGCTGTGCTGCTTTGGTATTTGAGAATGGAACCATGCCCCATTCTCTGGTCAGGCCATGGCACAGCAATGGTTCTGAGAGACATCAATAAGAAGAGGAAGGTCTATGAGCTTTGGAGGAAGGGGCAGGCTTCCTGGGTGGACTATAGGGAGGAAGTGAGAACAAGCAGGGAAAAAAATCAGGAGGGCTAAGGCCCAACTAGAAATCAGACAGGCTGAGTCTGTGAAAGACAATAAAAAATCTTTTTACAAATATATCAACAGTAAAAGGAGGACTAGGGAGAATCTCCAGTCCCTACTAGATGCAGAGGGAACAACAGTAACAGGGGATGAAGACAAGGCTGAAGTACTCAATGCCTACTTTGCTTCAGTCTTTAATAGTAAAGAAAGATGTTCCCTCTGTGCACAATACCAGGGGTTGGAGGAGCAGAACAAGGTTCCCACGATCCAAGAGGAGGTTAGTGACTTGCTTGCCTGGCTAGATGTCCACAAGTCTATGGGGCTGGATGGAGTCCACCCAAGAGTTTTGAGAGAATTGACGGATGTGCTGGCCAAACCCCTTTCCATCATCTTCCAGCAGTCCTGGATGACTGGGGAGGTACCACTGAAGTGGAGGCTGGCTGATGTCATGCCCATCCATAAGAAGGGGCACAAGGCTGACCCAGGGAACTACAGGCCTGTCAGTCTGACCTCAGTGCCAGGGAAAGTCATGGAACAGGGGATCTTGAGTGCTATCACGAAGCACATGCAAGAGAACCGGGTGATGAGGCCCAGTCAACATGGGTTTACAAAAGGCAGGTCTTGCCAAACTAACCTGATCTCCTTCTATGACCAAGTGACTAGACTCTTGGATGAGGGAAAGGCTGTGGATGTGGTCTTCTTGGACTTCAGTAAAGCTTTTGACAGAGTTTCTCACAGCATTCTGCTATGGAAACTGTCAGCCTCTGGCCTGGACAGTCAAACACTCTCCTGGGTGGAAAACTGGTTGGATGGCCGGGCCCAGAGAGTGGTGGGAAATGGAGTCAACTCCAGCTGGAAGCCAGTGACAAGTGGGGTTCCCCAGGGCTCAGTGCTTGGTCCAGCCCTGTTCAATGTCTTCATCAATGACCTGGATGAAGACATCAAATGGTCCCTTAGCAAGTTTGCAGACGACACTAAGCTGTGTGGAAGTGTCGATCTGCTGAAGGGTAGGGAGGCTCTACAAAGAGATCTAAACATGCTGGACCACTGGGCAGAGACCAATGGGATGAAGTTTAACAAGGCCAAATGCCAGGTCCTGCACTTGGGGCACAACAACCCTATCCAGTGCTACAGACTGGGAGAAACCTGTCTGGAAAGCTGCCTGGAGAAGAAGGACCTGGGAGTGTTGGTCGATATCCAACTGAACATGAGCCAGCAGTGTGCCCAGGTGGCCAAGAAGGCCAATGGCATCTTGGCCCATATCAGAAATGGTGTGACCAGCAGGTCCAGGGAGGTTATTCTCCCTCTGTGCTCGGCACTGGTGAGATGTCGCTTCAAATCCTGTGTTGAGTTCTGGGCCCCTCACCACAAGAAGAATGTTGAGGCTCTGGAGCAAGTCCAGAGAAGAGCAGCAAAACTGGTGAAGGGGCTGGAGAACAAGTCTTACGAGGAACGGATGAGAGAGCTGGGATTGTTTAGCCTGGAGAAGAGGAGGCCGAGGGGAGACCTTGTTGCTCTCTACAACTACCTGAAGGGAGGTTGTGGAGAGGAGGGAGCCAGCCTCTTCTCTCAAGAGACAGGGGACAGGACAAGAGGAAATGGCCTCAAGTTCCACCAGGGGAGGTTCAGTTTCGACATAAGGAAAAAATTCTTCACAGAAAGGGTCGTTAGGCACTGGAACAGGCTGCCCCGGGGAGGTGGTTGATTCACCTTCCCTGCAGGTGTTTAAGATGCGGGTGGATGAGGTACTGAGGGGCATGTTGGAGGAATGGTTGGACTCGATGATTCAGTGGGTCTCTTCCAACCTGTTGATTCTATGATTCTATGATTCTGATGGACATGAGAGGGACTCGGATGTGAGCTAGTCCATCTTTGTGGGTCAATGAGGCAACACAAACCCTTGGCTGCTGGGAGAGGAGCCTGAGCCTGCCTGTACTGTGGACAGCCTGCTGAGTGCAAGAGCAGGGACTTGGTCCCAGCACTGCTTGCCTGCCAGGGAAGAGGACACACTGGTAAGATTCAACCCTGGAGATGCCAGGCCAAGTGGAAGATGTTCACCAAGATAGCTGCCTGGTGCAGAGCATTCTGCAAGCTCAAGGGACCTGCCTTTTCTCCCATTTTCCCAGGGAAGCCCTGCAAAGGCCAGCTTTGATGTTATTTGGTGCATGGTGGGGCCCTGCACTTGCAGGAGACAGGCTGGAGTGAGCCAGGGTTCTTGACAGACCACATGAACTTGGAGATGTCTGCTGGAAATACAGCAGCACTGGAGTGGTGTTTGAGGTTTTCTGGCTTCTCTGGAAAGAGAGGCACAGCCAGGCATTCTATACCAGGAGCTACTGCTTCGCTCTGCCAGCGTGTGACCCAGCACAGAGAGGTGAGAGTCCTGCCCAGCACATTTCCCATGCCAGGAAAGAAGAACTGGTTAAGTCCAACCATCAGGGCATCAAAAGGAGAAGGAACGTCATTCTTTCTCTTAGAACCACAACCCAGGGCACTAGTGGTTCTGCATTCCTTTTACTGGCAAAACTAGTGGCAAAAAGCATCAGGGTGACCAAGGCCAGTATCGGCCAAGTGACAGGGGACAGGACAAGAGGGAATGGCCTCAAGCTCCGCCAGGGGAGGTTTAGGTTGGACATTAGGAAAAAAATATTTCACAGAAAAGGTCATTGGGCACTGGAAGAGGCTGCCCAGGGAGGTGGTTGAGTCACCTTCCCTGGAGGTGTTTAAGGGATGGGTGGAATAGGTGCTGAGGGGCATGATTTAGTGTTTGATAGGAATGGTTGGACTCGATGATCCGGTGGGTCCTTTCCAACCTGGTGATTCTATGATTCTGCCATCACTTCAGCTCCTCCCTGTGCCAGGCTCTGCACAGAGAGGGACAAGTCCCCAAGGAAAAAGAGTTCAGTAGAAGTGGCTGGTAAGGATTTGCCACTGTACATTTAGAGTTGGGAATCCATCTACTTCAACCTGCAAGCATACCCCAGCTTGAGTAAGAGCAATGGTGGCAGTTTCGAAAGCACACCCAGAACCAAGATATCTGCAGAATATTAAAGCAGTGTGGGGATTAAAGCAGCGTAACCCCCTACCCCACCTGCAAACACACCCATCTACACAAACAAACACACCAGTGCACTTGCACAAAGGAGCTTCTCTGGGCATCGCATCTGCACTTCATGCTCTGTTATCCTGGGAGCTGCAGGTAACCTGGAGAGATAGCCCAACTCTGGCTGAGATCAGCTGAGGACTGTGTGGGCTGAGTAGCACGGCTGGATGCTGCAGGAGTGTATCTAAGTTTCTCTGGGTCCCCACAGGCTCTGCACACTCCCCGCCGGAGCCAGCACGGGGGTGTCTGCACTGGTTACCCCACTGGGTAGCAATACAGCCTGCATGCAGGAGAGCAGTGTGACTCTGGGATGCAGTGACCCCACAGGGAGGCAAGTGCACATGGGTTGAAACACATCCTGTTCTTGCGGCTGTGTTGGGAGAGCTGGCACCTGGCCCGTGCGGCCGCACTGGAAGCACTCCCAAAGACAGCAAGCAGAGTTGGGTTTGTTGAGCTCTGCTTGCTGCCCATTTCAGAGGTCTGTGGGCTCCTCTAGAAGCAGTGTACATTGCCCAGGTTTGCCGAAGGGATCTTTAGCACTGGGGCATTGGGGTCGGGGCAAGAAGGTCCTTGACATCACTGGTACTCGATGTCAGGCTGCTTGGGGTAGACATTGGCTTTGCTTTCCAGCCCTGGGACCTTACTGCTCCCTTACTTTTCAGCAGCTTGAAGTGTTGCAAGCAAACAGCCCCCATCTCAGAACTGCCCAGGTAGGTGCCCCTACACCTGTCTCCGCTGGCCCCCCACTCTCCCCTCACCCCTGGCTGCAAAGTGAGCCAGGCAGGTGGGTGGAAAAGTGACAGCTGGTGTTGTTCCACTGCAGGTTAATGAATGTCTCCTCCTCTCCCCACCACCACCTCCTCCTCCCCACTGCCTGCCAAGCACCCAGGCTCCTGGCTCCTATCACCCCATCAGGCTCCCATTAACAAAGGCGGCCCTGGAGAGTTTGCATAGAGACCTGCTCTGCCTCTAATCTAGGTGGGCTAATCGCCTCCCTGGCCCAGCCTGCCTTCCCTGAGTCAATATTTGCTCTGAGCAAACACAGAGCCGTGACAGGTGTGCTGGGGAGAAGGCTCATTGCCGCCAGCCCAGCCCTCTAGCCTGTCTCTGCTCAGTCACATCTCTCCGGCCCCCCGATCACCGACCAGCCAGCGCTATTTTTATCAGGGCTATAAAAGCCCCATCCAGCCGGCGTCACCCTCATTTTCTCCTCGTGAGCTGGAGGGGGAAGGTGAAGCTGCTCACCTGCCAGCTGCCAGCGTGTCACCAGAGCCAGGTGAGCTGCGGTAGCCTGTCACACCTGGGCTGGGGTGCTGCCTGCCTGGCTTGCGGAAGGTGCTGTATGTGGGGGGCAGCTCATGGGCTTCTCTGGGACAAGCACCCTGGTGGCACCACTGAACTCCTAGGAGGTAAAAGGATGGGTTGTGGGGACGCTGTCCTTACTGTCTTGTTCCCTTAACTCTTCTCTCCTCTCCCACCTGTATTTTCAAATCCTTTCTGCTCCCTTCCTTCATTTATTTTCTCCCTTCCTTCTTTATTTTGTTCTTTCTCTGTTGTCCCAGCCTCCCTCCCCACTCCACCGTGTCAGTTTAACCCGCCCTTGCTCTGTTTGGCTTTCCCATGCAGCAGGTGTCAAGCATCCACCTTTTTTGGACTTTACCCCCGGAGGAGCTGGTTCAGAGCGGCAGGTGCAGCAAGGACACCAGCTCCCAGCCTGGAATGACCTGGCTCCAGAGGAAGGATTGGGAAGGGGCTACCAACAGCCCACAGCCGAGCACCCCTCCAGCCCAGAGCAACTCTGCACTTGCCTGGCGTCGAGCCCCACGTGCAAGACCTGACCTGAACGTTTTGTTCGTTCGGCTCGCGTTAGGCAGGTCCAGCCCATCTGCAAGCGTGCGGCTGATGTGCACACACGCCGCAACACCCGCACACCCCTGCAGCGTGTCCCGTGCACCCACAGCCTGCAGCCCACAGAGGGAAAACCTTTGCTCGCAACTCATGCTGGACACGCAGCCTTCTTTGCAGCACGTGTGCCGGGGCAAACGTACAGCCCATGTGCAGAGTGCAAAAGGGACATGTGCCCAACGTGCAATCTTCACCCAAACACAGGTGCGCGGCTTATGGCCTGTGTGTGGCATGCACAAGAAGCGATGGATAGGCAGTGCACTTATGATACAGTCTGCACACAGCATGCACGAATATGTGGGACCTGCACATGCGCGAGATGTGGGACACGGGACTTGTGTGGCATTTGTACATGTGGCATTTCTGACACTCAGCTTTGGAGACCCATCTGATTGTGCCTGTGGCATGATGGGCACACATAACAGGCTAGGGACACACATCCCACCCGTGAGGCTGACCCTGCCTGCAGCAGCCTGCTGGGGAAGGGCAGCCTGGCCCATGGACCCCTGGCAGAGCTGAAGGGCTGTGGCAGCCACGGGAGCCCTGGCAGTGCTGCCCCACCCTGGCACAGTGCTGATCCAGGGTGGAACTTGCCAGACTCTGCCAAATGTCCAGGTAGGTCTCACCTGTCTTCTGGCGTCAAGGGAGTTTTCGATGCTGAGACAGTGCACATAGGGGAAGCAGCGCTGAGGATGGGGAAGTGTCACACCCTTTTCCACACACCTTACTCTGAGTTTGCTCCTGGGAGCAGCACTTCTCAGCCTTTTCAGGGACCATCTGCTGTGCACTGGGCTGCCCTGAGGAGGTGTTGCCTGCTGCTCCCCCTCATCTTGTGGGACAGGTGCCAGGCCCTGCGTGAGGCAATCCCTCTGCCTGGGCTTGCTGTGGAATAGTATGGGAGTGGATCTGGCAAGCTGAGGGCTCTCTTCCAGGATGCCCCTTTGCACTGCCTACCCTGCTCTCAGAGCACAGTGCAGCACTTGCCCTGGGCTCCTGTCCCATTCTATGTCCTGTACTGTCTCTGCCCTAGCTAGCATAGACTTTCAGAACCCAGGGCTAGTCCTACCTCCATGGAGATAGCAGGGAGTCTAAGAAAACTAGGAGGTGGGACAGCAATGGATCAGTTTTCCTGCCACCCCAGGACGTTACCTGAAGGGTGAAAAATGCCATGGCCATGTCTGCAGTTTCTCTGGCAGCCCAAAAACACTCCTACCTTGACATAGGGATGCTGGTCCCAGGTGCTCTGCAGAAGACACAGGTGTTTCTCATGTAGCACAGAATCCAGCTCTGGCCCCTCAGTGCTCATGGATGCTATGAGTTTACAGGAGATCCTGAGCCCTTCCTGCAGCCTCTCCACAAATGCTACGGAGGCTAAGCTGAGCCCTACAGTGTGGGGAGCCCAGAAGTGTGCCAAGGGACAGGATGATTCCTGCTGGTATCCCTCCCGGCCATCCAATCCACATACAGGACAAGGCTCAACAGCCCCTGCCCTGGAGAAGGAGAGTCCTGTTCCATCCCCGGGTTGCCTCTGCAAAGGATGGAGATAAGGCACCTCCTGGGCTCCCTGCACAGACACTTGGAAAGTTTCCAACAGATGGTCTGGGAAAGCACCAGAATCGAAGCTCATCTCCAGGGGTGCTGAGCTCCCTGCATTTCTGCAGAACCAAATGCCCATCCTAACCAGGGATCAGCCACCTCATGACACAATGACTGACCATCACAGTGGCCACAGGCCCTGTCTACAGGCTCTGTCTTCAAACCAGAGCCAAGTTGAAAAGCTGAGAAAGCACAACACATCCCCTGATACACATAATGCCCAAAGCTGGGATCAAACTGTGCACAATTAATAACACTGAGGAAAGCCAGACCCTGCTGCCCGTGCTGCTCCAGCTGCCGCACGTGTGTCCCCACAGTAACAGAGCCCAGCAGAGATGGTATCTGGTAAAGCAAGGCTGTGGAGGTGCTGCTCAGCTGCCTTGCTCTGCCTCAGTGACTCCACACTCTGCTGGGGTGCCGTGTGCCCTAGCACAACCCCACCCTATGGGACCCATGTTGTACCCTGTAGATAGCCCAGATGCTCCAGAAAAATATTTCTGGCTTTTCACAATATCTGGGCACTGACACCAGCAGCACATCTGTCTGCAGGGGAAGAAAGCTATAGCATCACCTCATTGCTCTCTACAACTACCTGAAGGGAGGTTGTAGAGAGAAGGGAGCTGGCCTCTTCTCCCAAGTGACAGGGGACAGGACAAGAGGAAATGGCCTCAAGCACTGCCAGGGGAGATTTAGGGTAGACGTTAGGAGGAAGTTTTTCACAGAAAGGGTCGTTGGGCATTGGAACAGGCTGCCCAGGGAGGTGGTTGATTCCCCTTCCCTGGAGGTGTTTAAGCCACGGGTAGACGAGGTCCTGAGGGACATGGTTTAGTGTTTGATAGGAATGATTGGACTTGATGATCCGATGGGTCTCTTCCAACCTGTTGATTCTATGATTCATTAGAAAAATGCTCCTCCCTGCCTCCACTTCTTCCCAGCATACTGTCCCTACTCCAGCTCTGCCAGCCCAGTGTCACCAGCATGTCATGACACCCATCAAAGCTGGGGGTGGCCCCAGGAAGACACGTGTCCCTGTGGACTCTGTGGCCAGGGAATGGCCCACTGGCAGGGTTAGCACCCAAGGGTGAGCTGATGCCCAAGCAGGGCAGAGGTGGGGACTTTAAACTCCCACAACTTCCATGTCAGAACTGGTGTCAGTGCCAAGGGCTGTGCTAGGCTGTCAGGGGATGAGGTGAAGGGAGGCTGCTGCTACCAGTGCTGTACAGAGCAATCCTCCCACCCCCTGGGCCTGTTGCCTGGTTTTGGGGACGTGTGGACCAGGACTGGAGAACTGCATGGTGCAGCTCTGCACAAGGAGGATTTGCATGTGGAAGGCAGAGTACAGGAGGAGCACTGGGAAAGCATAAATGCCCAGGTCTGCATTTGCATACAGGTGTAGTGGCATACAGGTGTGTGTCTGCACATGAGTACGTGTGTGCATTTGCATGTATGTGTTTATGTAGGTGCATCTGTGGGTGTGCCTGCACAGATCTGATGGATCTCACTGCTGCATCCACTGCCCTGAGCGTATGTATGGGCTTGAGAGTGTGCGCGTGCATATGTGTGTACTCTGGCTGGGCTGAACATGTGCATTGGCCGTGCTCCTGCCACACTCACGCCCCTATGTCCTGGTGTGTGTGCACCATGTGAGGGTGTGGGCATGAGCAGGGATGCAGCCTTGCTGGCTGCCTGCGTGGTGCTGCCTGCAGGCTGCAGGTCCTGCCCAGCCCGGATGGGGTGTGCCATCCTTGGGCAGACTCTGTGTTGCCGTAGGATGTGGCAAAGGCAGTTGGTTAACCTCTGCACCATAGCGCCCTGGGGGATCGGCGCAGGGAACTGCTGCTGCACCATGGTCCTGTGGGCACCCTTAGACCCCAGCTTTGCCCCACCCAGCCTATTCCCCATGGCTCTGCTATGCCTGGAGGAGACACCTGGGCTAGGCAGGAGCTCCCTGCCTTGGGAAGGTCACTCCGTCCCAGTGCCCCTGCGGGTACCCAGCCAGATTGAACACGTTCTGGGCTAAAGAGCCTGAGGCTGCTAAAGTGCATGCGGCTGGGCTAATGTTGGAGGTTGGGGTGAGCACAGTTGTTTCTTCCCAGCCACCCCAGCCTCCTCCTGGCCAAGGCCACAACGAGGGCAGGGAGCATAAGGAGCTGTCCTGGATCTGTGCAGGAGTCCTGCACTCTGGGTGCCAGGTTGTAGCTTCAGATACTGTCCCTAGACAAGGGGTACATCCCACACATTGCCCCCGTGCGAGTCCATGGCGAGAGGCAGTCTTCAGCCCTGCTGAACTGGCTGCTATTTGACAGGGAGGGTGGAAGGGAAAAGTGGATCCTAGGCATGGAGCAAGGCGAAATCCTAGGCATCCTGCAAGGTGAAACAACAGGAAGCTCTTCCCACCTCCAACCCATTCCTGTCTGTAGGGAGCATGGGGCACAGAGTGGATACAGCCTGACATCCTCCCCCCTGCATCCATAGACTACTAGGGTAAGGGGATAGGTTTTTCCACTGCCCCACAAAAGGGCTCTGAACCCCCATGAGAGAAGGGGACAAGGGAAGGGCACCGCTGAGTGACTCAAGGTGCTGGAGGAGGACAGACCCAGAGCTTGCACAAGTCCTACATCTCCAAGTATGTCAGCCTATCCACTCTTGGGGCCTCCAGGGAAGGAGTGAGCGATGGGAATCCCTCCTCCTAGCCAGTGGCCCCGGGGAGCGTGTGGGCAGCTTGCCTGGTTGATGCATGTTGAGCAAGGTGCCAGGGACGCTACTCCTTGCACAGCTGTTGCTGGCTTTGTGAGCCCCGAGGCAGGATGTTCTGTTCTTGCTGCAGTGTCTGGCTCTGCCCCCACCTGCACTGCCTTCTCAGAGCTGCTGGAGGAGGGGAGCTACCACTGCCAGGATTTTCACTTGCCTCCTGGATAAGCATGACTCTGGCGCTGGGGGCCTGGCATTACAGATGTTGCTGATGGGGGAGTGGAGGAGCATCACATCTGAATGGGACCCTGGCCTGGCGCTGGCTGAGCTGGCATCCCCTGGCTGTGGGGCTGAGGGGGCGTCCCAGCCCTGTCCTTGAACCCTGCACCCTCACAGCAACAGCCCAAGTGCTATAGGTAAAGTGCTGAGACCTGGGAAGTTGTGCTTGCCCCATGGCGCTCCTCCAAATACAATGCAGTGTACTGGAGGGGATGTGCCTGCAGCTAGGATGGGCTGGATGCTGAACTGGATGTGTTTCCCTGTCTCTGTTGCTGCTTTCTTAGGACTGGTCAGCAGTGGGCACTGTGATTGACAGGTTTCTCCAGGATGCTGTAGCTATGGGGTGCCAGGCTGGGATCATCTGGGGTAACAGGCAGGAGGCTGCATTGGCTAGCACCAGCAGACCCCATTTCAGGTCAGGGTTGGGACCTGAGGACCAGACACCACCTCCTCTGCCCAGGTGCCTGGCATCCCCACCTGAGCAGGGTCAAATAGGGTGGAGGGGACACATATGAGGCTGCAAGGAATCACCCACACTGGGGTCCCTTTTGGAGCAGCCTGGCTGGGTTTTGTCCCACTGTCAGTCCCGCACCAGGGCCAGGCCAGCCTGGGGATGTGGCAGTTGCCACCTGCTCACACCCAGGCTGTAATCCACAGGCAGGAGGTGAGCAGCTGGTGGAGCCTCCCTGACCTTCAGGTGGGATTAGTCCCCATGGGAACAGTGGGGAGCAGGCATGAGGCCAGAGCTCCCCCGGCAGCTCCTGGGGATCTAGCAAACCTGGCAGAGGCAAGGGACTGAGCACACCCCCACAGAGGGGGCAGCCCGCAGCCAGGGCCAGGCTGGGGCCAGGCAGTGCAGGATCATAGAATCATAGAATCGTTAGGTTGGAAAAGACCTTAGTCATCATCAACTCCAACCCTACCTTTCTACTACTAAAACGTGTCCCCAAGGACCTCATCTACCCTTCTTTTAAACACATCCAGGGATGGGGACTCAACCACCACCCTGGGCAGCCTCTGTCAGTGCCCGATACCCTTTCTGTGAAGATTTTTTTCCTTATGTCCAATCTAAACTTCCCCTGATGCAGCTTGAGGCCATTCCCTCTTGTCCTATCACCCATCACTTGGGAGAACAGACCAACACCCGCCTCTCTGCAACGTCTTTTCAGGTAGTTGTAGAGAGCAATAAGGTCTCCCCTCAGCCTCCTCTTCTCCAGGCTAAACAACCCCAACTCTCTCAGTCACTCCTCGTAAGACTTGCTCTCGAGCCCCTTCACCAGCTTTGTTGCTCTTGTCTGTGTCCAGACACATCACAGGACTTCAATGTCTTTCTTGTAGTGGGGATCCCAAAACTGAATGCAGTATTCAAGATGCAGCCTCACCAGTACAGAATCCAGGGTGGAGAGAATCACTTCTCTGGTCCTGCTTACCACACCATTTCTGATACAAGCCAAGATGCCATTGGCCTTCTTGGCCACCCGAGCACACTGCTGGATATGTTCAGTCGGCTGTCAACCAACATCCCCAGTCTTTCTCTACCAGGCAGCTTTCCAGCCAATTTTCCCCAAGCACCTAGTGCAGGACTCAGCACTTGACCTTGTTAAACCTCATCCTGCTGGTCTCAGCCTAGCAATCCAGCCTGTTCAGATCCCTCTGTAGAGCCTCCCTACCCTCAAGCAGATCGATGCTTCCTCCCAGTTTAGTGTCGTCGCAAACTTGCTAAGGGTGCACTCGACCAGCCTCCAACTGGATTTATCTCCATTTACCACCACTCTTTGGGCCCAGCCACCCAGCCAGTTTTTCACTCAGTGGAGTCTATGCCTGTCCAGGGCAGTGGCAGCCAGTTTCTCAAGGAGGATAGTGTAAGATACTCTGTCAAAGGCTTTACTAAAGCTCAGGTACACTACATCTACAGCCTTCCCCTCATCCATCAAGCAGGTCATCTTGTCATAGAAGGCAATCATGTTAGTTTGGCAGGACCTGCCTTTCATAACCCAAGCTGAGTGGGCCTGATCACCTGCTTATCCTGTATGTGCTGTGAGATGGCACCCAAGACAACTTGCTCCATGACCTTCACTGGCACTTGGGTCAGACCAACAGGTCTGTAGTTTCCTGGATCCTCTTTCTGGCCCTTCTTGTAAATGGGTGTAACATCTGCCAGCCTCCAGTCCTATGGAACTTCCTCAGTTAGCCAGGACTGCTGGTAGATGATGGAAAGGGGTTTGGCAAGCACGTCCTCCCTGTGGGCAGGGATGACCATGTGTCCCCTGGTGGCATTGTTGCCTTGGTGGGTATTTGTGGATGCATCTCTGGAACTGTGGGTGCCACAGGGCAGAGCGCGTACCCATAGTCTCACAGGAAAGGGATGAGTAGTATGCCTGGGGTGGCCAGGGTGCCTATGGTGGGGGCAGTGGGAGAGATCTGGACAGCAGGTCCCAGGAGGATTACCAATGGCTGAGGGCCACACGTGCATGGGGAAAGTGAAGAGGGTGCTGTGTTGAAGACCACCTCAGCAGGCTGTTTGCAAGCCCCAGCTCTTAGCAGGCACAACACTTGTGTAACCCTTGTGCTGTGCTCTCCACAACATCCCTGTCCTTCTCCAGCCATTGGCGACATAACTGAGAGGCCAGTCAGCATCTTGGCCCACAGTTCCCATCGAGATCGCTGCCCCACATTCTGCTCCCCCTGGGGACTCATCCTGCCCCAGCGGCAGGAGCTGGGGTAGGTACCCATCAAAGTCTGTCCCAGGAGAGCCCAAGTGCCTGGGATCTCTGTGGCCCCTCTGGGCAGAGATTGGCTGGCAGTGCTCGTGTGTATGTGCCTGTGTGGGAGTTAATCCCAGCAACATCTGCCAGGTTGTTTGCGATCCCGGGAGTTTCCGGCTGCAGGGAGGAGATGGCCGGGTGTGCGGGAGACACGTGCATGCAGGGCAGCTGGTGTGCACAGGGACTCCCCTTGCAAGGCAGTGCCTGTGCAAGGGGCTTCAGTAGCAGGTGTCTGCCTGTACACATGTCCTTTGCCACTAACAAGTCTCCAGGAGGGGACAAGTGACGCTGGGCACCCTAGCAAGACCCTCAGCTCTGAGGTTTGGGTTGCCGGCAAGTAGAAGTGGGAGTTATGGCTGGGATTTGCCAGTGCTGGTATGACCGTGTTCAAAGCAGCCCCAAAGAGGAGACAGGAAGGAAAGAGGAGTGTTTGCATCCTTGCAGATGAGGATGATTTCCCAGGTAAATGAGGCTAGGGGAGAAAGGGGAGCAAAAAGGAGTAGTGGGGTTGGCTGGGGGGAATGACATTCTGTCCCTGATCTAATCAGCCAGACCCTGCAAATAAAAGCCACCTGTTTCAGCCCTGGCAGCAGGAAGCCATCCCCAGAATAAACAGAGAACCAGGCAACTGGGAGAAAGACAAACAGGGGCCGGCACCAGCTCCATCTGCTCCCACTTGGCCCAGCCCCTGATCTCCAGCCACTTGGGGTGGCAGTGCAGCTCCCAGCAGGGCTGAGGGTGAGGAGAGAGGACCTAGCAGGATTCAGTGGGATGGCCAGGGCTCAGCCCATGGCATCACCCAGATGCAGGAACACACACAGCTGTGCTGGCCTGGTCAGCTAGCCTGGATACTCATAAGAGCAGGGGGAAAGACAGTGTGTTGCCGTGAGCCCTAGATGTTCCCCAGATGTGGCGTCAGCATCAAGATGCCCAAGTAGCACCTGTGTCACCTCCCTTCGGGGTGCTTTTCAGTCTGCTCAGCTCCCCAAGCTGTGCACTGTCCTGGGCCAGTGCCTGCAGAAGTAATGGGATAGAACCCCACGGCTGGGGACCATAGATGGCACGGTCTGGGCTTGGCATGGAGCACTCAGGTGAACTTGTCCTCCCACTGTGCTCAAGGGCTGCTGACTGTCCCCTCTGTACCCAGTGGCATGGAGAAACTTGATCTGTTTTGCTAGCGTAGGGAACTGGCTGAGACAGAGCAACATGGGGCCCTTATGAAATTAGCCTATGCAGGAGGACCTGGGTGAGTGTGAACCAGCATTAGCCAGTATTAGCAGCTGCCCTTGAGCAGAGTCTCTGCCTGCCCCCACAGCAGCCTCCCTGCCCCTCTTCCCAAGTGGGCAGGTATGGCTGGGAACTGGCAGGTGACCCATTCATGGGGATACTGGCTGGTGACAGGGACCACTTGAAGGCAACTGAGGGATTCCCTAGAAGACCAGGCTGCATCAGCACCTGGGGTGCAGCAGGGAAGCGCCCTTGGCATGGCCCCACATGGGTGGCCCTCAGAGCCACTGTTCTCAGACACAGCTGTGGCTTCCATGTGCCTGCTCCAAATGTACCAGGCTAGGGGAGGCGAGACACATTCCAATGTGTGGGACACAGCTGAAAAGTGAGGAAGGGGCACAAACCGCACCTGGGGCTGGGTTTCTCTCCTGTACCCCTCCCTGCATCTATCCAAAGGGTTGTATGGAGGTGACTGAGCTGCCTGCATCCACAGCACTGGTGCCCAACAGATCTTGTAGCACACTACTTGACGCCTCACGTAACAGCCCACAGCATCCCACGCATCCTGCAGTGCCCCGCAACCTGGGGTTCTGTAAGACACCCCACAGTGCCCTGCACCCCACAGCCCCAGACTGCCTTCACAACTCACAGCACCCCAAACTCACCAGTGCCTCATGCCTCTACTCACAGAGCTTGGACAACAGGCAGCAGCAGCAGCACAAGAGGCTCTGCAGCGTCCTCGCTCTGCATCTTGCTCCAGCTTCCCGATGGCTGCCCAGCCCTGTCCCCTGGCACTTTGAGGGATGTCCCCAGGCCACCACGAGCAAGCACCTCTCTAGCCAGCAAGCAGGACAGTGTCAACATGTCACATCCCACACAGATGTGTAACTTGGGGGTTATTTATTCCTCTGAAAAAAAAGAGGCCATGGCAGTGCCACAGAATGCAGCTGGTAATGATGGGGACAAATGCAGACAGGTGGGCAGAAGGAGGATGGGATGGGAAGCTGGACAGAAGGGAGGTTTGTATTGAGCCAGGCAGAGGGATGAAGCCACTCTGTGTCCTCTCCAGCCCCATCGAGGTGCTGGGTTGGGGCTTGAGCGCTGCATCCCAGGATCTGCTCAATAGCATGCAGCCCCTTCCCTCCTCGGGCAGAATCTTCATTCCTCCTTCCATCCTCTGTTCCCCTCGGTATCTCGGGGCTCTCCTCCCTTGCTACGAGCACCTCGATCGTCTCAAGCGGAGGGTCCCCTCCACAGCGCCTGTCCCCGGCCAAGGCCACCCACGTCCCTTCTCTGGAGACAGCTCCAACCGCTGCCAGGGTGCACCCTCTGCTGGGACCTGCCGGCATCGGCGCTGCCCTGCAAACGAACAGCAGAGCTGGGAGAGAAATGCTGCCCGAAGGAGACCCATGACCCGCGCCTCAAACCCCTCCCAGCTGTCACCCCCTCGGTCCCCTGTTCTTGCTGGGAACGGGGCAGAGATGCCCCAACACCCCTCCTGCTGCCCACACTGTGCCCTCCGTCACTGGCACTGCCATGCCCTCTTGGGATGTTCAGAACCTGAGGTCCTCTTGGGAAGGTTTGGGGTGCTCTGGGACAATCCTTGCCCAGGGTGGTTCCTGGCCAGGTGAGGGTGAGGAATGCCCAGCTTCACTGTGGGCTACGCAGGGCTGCTGCAAGAAATGCTGCTGCCAAGAGACTCGGCATTTCACAGCTGAGCTGGACACTCTTCGTTCTTCCTTTCCAACCTGTGTTGGCCTCATCTGGACGAGTTACTGGTGGGGGACCCTGGGGATGTCTGTGTGACATGGTGCAGTCCCAGGTAGGGCCAGTCCTGTCGCCCAGGTGAAGTACAGAACTGTGCCCCAGAGCTGGTGTGTGGGGAGCATGAGGAGCCCTGTACCGGGTGGAGGAGTGTGCCCAGAGCATTGCAAGCAAGGGACATATGAAATACTGGGATCCATCAGTGTTTGCTCTGGAGCCAACAAGGACCTCCAAAGGGTGCTGCATATCTCCCAGAGCCCGGACTGACCAAGCAGTGGCTACATCAAAATTTCCTCCACTCCTCTTGTTCATCCTTCTCCCACACCACTTGCCTCCCTGTCATGGAGCCTGAGTCCCTGCCCTGGCAGCTTGAGACATGCAAGGCAGAGCCTGACCGGAGTAGGGATCTGGAGTGGCAGAACCACAGGCAGAGGGGCAGATTCAACCCCAAGGAGCCCTGCATCCCAGCCCCAGGGAGCCCTGCATCCCAGCCACAGGACAACCCTTGCAGATAGCACCTGGAAAATCCCCACTTCACCCTGGCACCTCCTTCTCGGCAGCCTCAACCCTGGCAAAGGCTGTGAGTGCCCTGGGAAAGGCTGGTTCCCTAATCCATGCCCAAGCAGGGACATTGTCCGTGGGCAGAAAGGAAAGCGTCGCGTCAGGCCCTTTGCCCATTATGCCCTGAGCCCCTGCGCAAACACAGCCCAGCACTTTCATTGTCAGCCCTGTGGGACACGGGGGGGCCGCTCTCGCCACACTGCCTAACTGGAATGGACAGCCGGAGTCTGGGATGGGTGCGCACCCAGTTCCCCCCCATCCCCTGCTTGCTGACACAGCACCCTGCTCGCCTGCACCATCGGCACTTCGGTGCCCGGCTATAAAGGGCGAGGGGCAAAGCCGGCACCGGCACCACCACCTTCGCCTCTGTGCCCTGCCGACCAAGTAAGTACCAGGCTGTGAGCCCCCAAGCCTCCCCACGCGCCCCCTACACCAAACCCTCCCCTGCCATCGCACACTCTGGGGCAGGCCAAGCTGTGGGGTGCTGTGTGGCACAGCAGGGTGACCCCGTGTGGATGCTGGCACTTAGCTTTGCAAGAGCTGGCTGGTCTGCCCCAGGGCTGCACCCCACACCCATGTCTGAGCCGGGGTCACTGTAGCCCCCCTACCCTGGGTACAGTGCTACCGTTCCTGCCCGACCCCGGGAGTTGTGGCATGGAGCTTGGGAGAAGAGATATTGAGGCAGCCCTGGGTACATCATGAGGTGAGATGGGGCATTATGGGTGCACCTTGCAGCTTGGGGATCACTGGACAGTCACCCCATGGCACTGAGGGAAAGGGAATGGGAAGTGTCCCCCATGCCAGCCTGGAAAGGAGCACTGCTGGCACGCCAGACTCAGTGGCAGGCAGTGGGGGAGGCTGGGGGCTGTTGGTGGGCACACGCCTGGGGTGATATGTGGGGCTCTGCCAGCAGCTGAGCGACCCGCATGACCAGCAGCGAAGCCATGGACACCCTGGGGCAGTACAAGATCACAGTATGGGAAGAGGAGAGCTTCCAGGGCAAGCGCTGCGAGTTCCTCATGGAGTGCCCCAGCATCATGGAGCGCGGCTTCCGCAAGATCCGCTCCATCAAGGTGGAGTCCGGCCCGTAAGTGCCCTACCAGCCCCATGATCCTGCTGTTCCCAGAGGGCTATCAGGACCTGCTCAGGAGCCAGGACATCTGGGTCCTTCCTCAGCTCTGCCACAGCCTCACCATGAGATCTCCCACCCTGTGACCCTTACTGGGTGACTCAGTTTCCCAATCTGCAAAGCAGGCAGATCCTTCCAAGCCAAAGCATGGGTCAGAGGCAATGTTGTGTCTCTGGGGAGAGGGGTCCTGCTTGGAAGAGGGACATTTGCTGCTAGCAAGGACCCTGACCTCTGCAACAAACCCACACCCTGCCAGGACATCTGAGGGGAGAAGCCAGCCCTGAACTGAGCACTGGGGCTGTGCTGTACATCCCTGAGAGCTTTCCTCCTCTCCCTTCCAGCTGGGTGGGCTTTGAGTACCCCGAGTACCAGGGGCAGCAGTTTATCCTGGAGAAGGGTGACTATCCCCGGTGGGAGGCCTGGAGCGGGAACAGCGGCTATCGGACTGAGCACCTTCTCTCCTTCCGGCCCGTCAAGTGCGCGGTGAGTTACGGGGACCCCATTACAGGCAGAGCCTAGTCCCAGCAGCCTGGCATGGAGGGAGAACAGGGATGGAGGGCAGAGGAGGGACAGACAGGAGGACGAGTTCCATGGGATGTGTTATGGACGGGTGAGGTGGTGCCATGGGTGGAGGGGTAGCTGCCCCCACTGGCTCCCACCACCCTCCAGGGATGCTGGTGTGTTCTTCAGGCTAAAGGTTGAGCATGAGACAGTGTTCCAGTACATTCTGCTTGTGCCTCGGAGAGCCACCTCTCAGGTTGGGGTCCCCAGGTCTTGTACCCCTGCCCCAGGTACCCGGGGATGGGGAGAGCTGAGGGGAGCCTGCAAGACCGCAAGGGTGCTTGGGGTGCGGAGTTTGTCCCCTGCCTGCCTGGGGTACTCAGCCGTGCCTAGGCAGATGCAGCCTCTATCGCTCCATCTGCAGAGACACTGGTGCTGGCAATAGCGGCACGTCTGCGCCTCCGAGTGGGAGTGTCCCCCCCCCCCAACTTTTAATAATCACCAGGCAGATATGCTCGGGCTTTAATAAAGGGGATGCGATAAGATCACTCCTCACTGGCAGGACGCTCCTCGGTGCAGATAGATGCGTTGTGGGGGCTGGGCACGGGGGACAGTGC
This sequence comes from Coccyzus lansbergi, assembly GCA_033558105.1. NCBI lineage: Eukaryota > Metazoa > Chordata > Aves > Cuculiformes > Coccyzidae > Coccyzus > Coccyzus lansbergi. Next base: position 161,122 of record JAUMJK010001067.1, read on the forward strand.
CGCATCGCTCAGTGTCCCGGCAATTAACCCCTCGGTGTCCAGCACTCAGCAAAGCCCCGCAGAGCCAGGGGTACTGCTCTCATCAGCCTGTATTGCCCTGCAGCTTCTGGGAGTGCAAGGATACTGAGGACAGGAGCCCGTGTGGCTGCAGAGGATGTGTGTGGGGACCACCAGGACACCAGACCAGCATCTTCTGGGCACCTCTGGCATGTCCCAGTGAGGGGGTGCCAGGCTGAATGACACCCCCAGGCCTTGCACTGAAGCCAGACAGGGTCCCAGGCCTCCCATTGTGCCTTGGCATGTGTCCCTCTGATGCCACATCCCCTACCTGATGGGTCCCTTCCAACCTGGTTGTTCTGTGATTCTATAATTCTATCCCTGCCTGAACCACACCATCCGCCTTGACTCTCAGCACTCTCCCTCCACAGAACCACAATGACAGCAAAGCCATCCTCTATGAGGCGGAGAACTTCCAGGGCCATAAGTTTGAGTTGAGCGATGACTACCCCTCGCTGCAGGCCATGGGCTGGGGCAACAAGGAGGTGGCATCCATCAAAGTGAACGCCGGAGCGTAAGTCCCACCAGTGGGGAAGAGGGCAGAAGGGGTTGAGAGCAGGGGCTCAGTGAGCACCTCCCTCCTGCACAGCTCCAGGGATGGGGAGGGGGAACCCCAAAAAGAAAGGGTGTCAGCTGGTCCCCTTCCCTTGGAAATTGTGGGGTGTTTTCTGTCCCTTCCCTCTCAGGGCAAGAAGAGGGATGGGATAGCATAGGGTGGCATGGGATGGCATGGGGAGGCATGGGGTGGCATGGGATGGGGATGGAGATATTTCTCAGAGCTCTGAGGCAGGGGTCTGCCTGCAGGTGGGTGGCATACCAGTACCCAGGATACAGGGGATACCAGTATGTGCTGGAGCGGGACAGACAGAACGGCGAGTTCAAGAAGTACAATGAATACAGCAGCCAGGCCCACACCAACCAGATCCAATCCATCCGCCGTGTCCAGCACTGAGCAGGGGCAGGACCATGTGCCCCACAGCCTCCAGGCTGCTGTGCAATAGACCTCTATCCGGTAGCAAATAAAGGCATTTGTCAAAAAAAAAAAAAAAAATGGTGGGGGTCCTCCTGCTCTTCTCCTCGTGGGGCTGCCAGACCCAAGGGTCTCTCTGTGGGGAGGGAGACAGTGTGCCTGTCCCAGCCCTACTGCCCCACAGCTCTCAGCAGCTGGAAAGGGTTTCCCCTTCTCCAAGTGAGTTTGGATGCATGGCTACTTTCCACCCTGGGAGAGATCTCTGCACTCCACCTCAAGGCCAGGCACCATGAAAAGTGGGGGTGCAGAACAATTCCCATCCCGATGGTGCTCCAGCTGGGGAGATGGTAGCTTACTGGGAACTGAATGGGCTTATTGGGCAGAGAGTGGCTGGAGCCAGGAGGGGACATCCCGGGGGGCTTATACCTTAGTTCCTCCTCTGAGGCTCAGTGCCAGGGTAAGTGATTGGCACAAAGCCTGTGAACATGAGGTCCTCTCCCTCTGCACCATGATTTGGGAAAGGGAGAGGGGACCTTTCCCCACTTTGGACCTGTGGAGGACGAGGTGCATTGGGGTCGTCTGGGGTCGGGGGAACTTCCAGAAATGCAGCGGCCAGGGCTAGGAGCACTGGCTTATAAAGGTGGTGTGCAGGGGAGGTGTAAGGGTGCTGAGGACAGGGGCACCTGGCAGGGCGCTCGGCTCCCTGGTGCCAACACCCTTAGATTCTGGGTCCCCCCCACCCCCAGCCTAGCCACGCCAGCACATCCGCACCAGCATCCGGCTCCAGCTCCTCCCGGGCACACCGGGAGCCCCACCCAGCCTCCTCCATCCAGCGTCCTTTCCCGGTCTAGTCCTCCTCTTCCATCCTCCTACAGCTCCCCAGCCCTCCTGGCACGCAGGCTCCAGCCATCATCCCGAGGTGCTCCCCACACCCAGGACTCTGGGCAGCTCTAAAGCTGCAGGACAGCGGAACAGTGCTGAGTGGCTTGAGTGCCTGGGTCCCTGCCTGCTCACCCTGTTCCAAGCCTGCGGCTGTGGGTGCCCCAGAAAGGTGTTGGGCTGGTGGGAGACTGGGAAGGCTTGGGTTGTGAGGTCAGTGTGTGCACACCCATCAGCCAGGGCTGCACAGAGACCCCCAGCCCTGGCACGCGTGCGAGTGCTCACAAGAGTGCACACACACAAGCGTGCCCCTGCGTGCGCCACATGGCCCTGCTCTCCTTCTTTGTGCCTTTGCCAACGCCCCAGCACCTTGGGCATCCCCATCCTGCAAGGTTTCCCTGCTGTGGGGCTCCCCCCCCCCACCTCGCCTCCTCTATGCCCTCCGTGGCCCCACCCCGCTGGCCCCACGGCAGCGGCCTCTCCCCCTGCACAAACACATTCCTGCACACCCGGCCGGGTAGCAGCCAGCACAAGGCCACGTCAGCTCAGCTCTGCTCCGCACCACCGGCACACAGGTGAAGTTCTCCCGGGCACTTGCGCACGGGGCTGCAGTTGGGGGGAGGTGGGCTGGGGGTCACGGCACAACGTGGGGTCTTTACTGCTCTGTCCTGGTGTGGGGCGGAGGCTCTGGGTTGGGATACAGGGGACAAACTGGCTGCCTGCAGCCAAGGGGATGTTGTGCTGCTGCCAGCTGGGTGCTTCACATGGCTGGACTGTGTTCCCTGGAGCGCTACAGACCTGAGCCCTCACCTCCTAGACCCTCCATGGACCTGAAGCCCCATCCCCTGATTTCCCAATGGACCTGAATCATAGTGTACCCTGCACCTCCCATCCCGTGGGTCGCAAGCCTGTGGCCACATCTCTTAGGTCGCCAAATCTCCCCGTGGGCACAGGGCTCCCCATCCCCAAGGGCCCATATTCCCTGTAACTCCATATCCCCCAGCCCCCAGGTCAACCAAAGCCAGTCCCCTCAAACCCAACAGTGCACACCCACATTCACCCACTGCTTTTCCAGGGACCCAGGAGTTCCCATGCCCAGAGCCCCCTGCAGAGCCCCCACCTACCCTCCCCCCCAATCTCCAGATCCTGCAGCCCCGACCCTGCTCCTCATACTCTTCCCAAACTGCTCGCCCCACTCTGGGCTGATGTGGGATCCCTCAGCCCAGACCCCTGACTCCATACCCTCCACCATGCAGGTGTCCTGGAAGAGGATCCTGGTTACCAGGGCTGCCAGGGGAGAGGGGTTCATTGGGTCTGGCCCCCTCCCCACCTCACCCCACTGTTTCCGGGGCTTGTTTTCCGTTGCCTGCGGTTTGTTCCAGTGACTCAGGCAGCGAAAGCAAGTCTGGGAGGCTGTGGAGCTGCCGCCGAGAGAGCTGCATAACGGTTGGGGAGCTGGGGAGGAGAAGGATGGGGGGAGAAGCAAGGGCTCTTGGGCTGTATGATCTGAAGTACCCCACGGCAGGATTCAAAGGAGCTCAGGGGACAAGCTGGTGGAAGAGAAACTTTAAGGGCTGTTATGTCCAAACAGAATTGGTGGGGGAGTAACATGGGCTCTGCTCATGTCTCCCCCGACCTCCCCATCAGCATCTGCTCTCTGTCGCCAATGGAAATGAACAGCGAGGGTGGAGCACCTGGAGCCCAGCATCCCTGTTTCCTAAATTCTTTGGATACCCCCATCTAGGAAGAGCTGCCAGCCCCACTGGGCTGTGGCACCCCAACATTCCTAGGCACTCCAGCTGGGCGCTGCCCCTTGTGAGACACGGCTTCTTATTATGCAGGGCACATTTTGGCAGCACTATAAGTAATAACAGTGGCTCTGGCATGGCGGTATCCTGGTTTCCGTTGGATTCACGTCTCATGATGACCATTTTCAAGAAATTCATCCACGTCCAGCGTGAGAGCTCATCCTTTTACTAGACATCAAAGAAGGACCGCAGGAGAGGTTGTAGGCCGATGGGTGGCTTGGCTGTGTGGCACTGGGCTCATGTGAAGCAGGGCTGGTTGGAAACGTTTGTGTCCACTGCTGGAGTGCTACCAGCCACTTTGAGCTGTCAGCAACCCACAGTTGCACGACCAGCCACAAGTGATGGGGATAAACCTGGTCAGACGGCAGACAAGACCACCCCAGACCCTTTTCCGGTTACAAGTTCGTCCCCAAATCGCCCTCCCACCTTCTCAACACCCAGGGCTGTTCAGGACAAGCTGATGAAGATGAGGCCATTCAGGTTTAGGTGGTTGTTGGGTCCATACAGGTCCTAATAAAGATGGGTCAGGGATGGGGACAGAGCTGGGGAGACCAGGATGATCACAGGCATAACTGTTCCTGAGGCAAAGATGGCACCAAGAAGCCAGGGAGGTGGCTGAGCTGTGGTATGTCCTGGTGCCTCCGGAGACCTCAGACTGCGAAGGAATCCCATCACCGCTGTTCTGAAACCGCAGGGACACGGTGGGGATGCCAGCTGTCCGGCCCCAGGGCTCAGGGGCATGGGCAGGGAGGGAACTTGGGTGGCTGGGAGGGACGAGGCAGGTGGGGAGACGCAGAGAGCCCGGGTGACGCTGGCGACGCGGGGACCGGCCGGCCGAGGACCGGGCAGCGGGATGCCGGTGGCAGCGACGATAGGCCGAGTCCAGGCGGTCTCCAGGCAGTGTCCGAGCCCTGCTCCCAGCTGGGATGGCAGCGTCGTGTTTGCGAAGAGTTAAGGAGGCGGAAGAGGCAGGAAGCGGCCCGAGCCGCTCTCCATAGAAACCCGCGGCCGTGATTAAAGTCTGATGCGGGCCGATAGCGGGGGGGGGGGGGGCGGGGAGGGAGCGGGAGGGGGGGATGGGGGTGGGGGGTGGCGGGGGGGCAGCGCCCGCTTTAATTACAGCGGAGGAAATTGCTGGAGCCGGGGCCCCGAGCCCCTGCGAGTTGCCTGGAAACTGCCCCCACCCCCCCCACCCCTCCTCCCCCGGCCCCTGCCCGTCCCGCTGCCATTTATTCGCCATCAGCCGCTCCCTGATAAAGTGAAATAATAATAATAATAATAGGGGCAGGAATATTAAAACATGCAGCCCGCGGGCCGCCCCCACAGCTGCCATGAGACGCGGTGCCGGAGCGGTGCCACTGCTGCTCAACATGTACCTGCCAGGTACGGGCGGACCCCCCCCGGCCACTGCCCCGGCCGCAGCGCCGTGCGCTCGCACAGCACCTGACCCCCACCTGCCCTGCCCCACCGCCGCCCCGGGGCCCTTCTCTGCCTCGTCTCCCTCCAGATCCCACCCTAACTTCGCCTCTCCCTCCGTCCATCCTTCCAGCACCTCAGCCATCCCTCCTTCCTTCCTTTCAGCCACCCTCACAGCCTTCCACGCCCGCACACCCATCCTCCCTTCCATCCTTCGTCCGCCCACCATCTCCTTGTGCTTCCATCCCTCCAGACACCTTTCCATCCTCCCAACCCATCCTTCCACCCGTGCACCCGTCCCCTGCTCTTCCGTCTCTCCATCCACTCTTTCATCCTCCCAACCCATCCTTCCACCCGTGCACTGCTCTTCTGTCTCTCCAGCCACTCTTTCATCCTCCCAACCCATCCTTCCACCTGTGCACCCGTCCCCTGCTCTTCCGTCTCTCCAGCCACCTTTCCATCCTCCCAACCCATCCTTCCACCCATGCACCCATCCCCTGCTCTTCCGTCTCTCCATCCACTCTTTCATCCTCCCAACCCATCCTTCCACCCGTGCACCCATCCCCTGTTCTTCCGTCTCTCCAGCCACCTTTCCATCCTCCCAACCCATCCTTCCACCCGTGCACCCATCCCCTGCTCTTCCGTCTCTCCAGCCACTCTTTCATCCTCCCAACCCATCCTTCCACCCATGCACCTGTCCCCTGCTCTTCTGTCTCTCCATCCACTCTTTCGTCCTTCCAACCCATCGTTTCACCCACCCATCCATCCTTCCACCACACCCACCCATCCCTCTGTCCCTCTTTCTATCTCCGCTACCCGCCATCCCCTCTATCTACGATGCGTCCTGTTCATCTGCCCAACTCTTCCAGTCTCCGCTACCCGCCATCCCCTCTATTTACGATGCGTCCTGTTCATCTGCCCAACTCTTCCAGTCTTACCCTTCCTTCCTTCCTTCCTCTTATACTTCCCTCCATCTACCCATCCATTCGCCCGTCGTCCTTTCTGTCCTCGCATCCATCCACCCGTCTCTCCTTCCTTCCTTCTTTCCAGCCTCTTCTCCAGCTCTCTCCCCTTTTCTCATCCGTCTGCTCCCCAAACACCAACACTCATCCTGCCACCCATCATCCTTCCACCCCACCCGCCTCTTCTCCATCTCCCTCTCTCCTCCCTCCCTCAGCCCTCGGGATTCTCTATTCCTATTTAAAAGCTTCCCCGGCTGGGTCGGAAATCGGATTTCCTTTTTCCTGGACGCGTTTCCTGGCTTGGCGGCGGCGTCGGGGCAGGCGAGGGGGAGCGGCCGGGGGCCGCGGGTCGCCGTCCCCCCCGTCCACCCCCACCCGCGCCCCTTTTCCCTCCCCCCTCAGATCCAGTCGGGGAAACTTTGTTCAAAGACGGCAAGAGCCAGACGTGGGGATCTCTCGGCTCCGGAGTGCAGAAAGGTAAGAGCGTCGCTCCCCCTTTTTTTTCCCGGGACCGGCCCCGCTCCCTTTCCCAACACCGCAGCCGTCGGGAATCCCGCACGCCGGGCACGGAGGGGTCGGGCTGGGAGCATCCCGGGGAAAGCGGCGGAACCCCGACGGCCGGGAGCCGCCGTTCCCTTGCAGCGGAGGGGAGCGGGTGCCCGGCGTCCCCGCCGAGCCCCGCGATGGGGTCCCAGCTGGGGTCCTCTCCCGCCCTCCGGGGACTGGGAGAGGGGGATGAGGTGAGAGACCGTCCAGGTGGGAGCGGCCGGGACGGGGCAGGGGTCGGCTGGGACACGGTGGATAGCGGCAGCTGGAGCCGTCCAACGGGATAGCGGCAGCTGGAGCCGTCCGACAGGTCAAAGCCATCCAGGGATCCCCGGGAGTGGTCAAGGAGCAGCCTGGAGCCTGCTGGAGGGCACAGCAGGGCTGGTTATTGCGCAGCCACGGGCCCAGCGCTGCAGCGTTTGGGCCATGTCCCTTGCCTGCCTGCCAAGGAGACAGGGGTTTGGGTTGCTAACCCTTTCTTCTGAGCAAGAAAAGGGGAGCTCTGGTTTGTGAGTGGGATGAATCATAGAATTGTAGAATCGTAGAATCATAGAACAACCAGGTTGGAAGAGACCCATCGGATCTTCTAGTCCAACCATTCCTATCAAACACTGGGGACGAAGGTGGACTCAGGGTGGGGGTGGCGTGGGAGGGGGATGCTTTTGCCTCTGCACTGTGGACTCTGCCCAAGCAGCCCTCCGTGCTGCAGTGAGAAGGGCATTTTTGGATCCCTGGAGGCTTTCTTGAGGAGGTGCCGAGCACAGCACTGTGCAGCAGGCAGGATTGAGCCTCATCACTCCACCCAGCTGCACTTCCCAATGCCTCCCTGCCCTTCTTGCATAGGCTGGGGAAGTCCATAGAAAGTAGCAAGAGCCTAGGGTGGGGTCTGTGGGGATGGAGAAGGGATGAGGGCTGTCCAGGTAACCTAGAGGGGAGAAATAGAATCATAGAATCATAGAATCATAGAACAACCAGGTTGGAAGGGACCCATCGCATCTTCTAGTCCAACCATTCCTATCTAACACTAAACCAAGTCCCTCAAGACCTCATCCACCCATCCCTTAAACACCTCCAGGGAAGGTGAATCAACCACCTCCCTGGACAGCCTATTCCAATGCCCAATGACCCTTTGTGTGAAAAACTTCCTCCTAATCTCCAGCCTAAACCTCCCCTGGTGGAGCTTGAGGCCATTCCCTCTTGTCCTGTTCCCTGTCACTTGGGAGAAGAGGCCAGCTCCCTCCTCTCCACAACCCCCTCTCACATAGTTGTAGAGAGCAATGAGGTCTCCTCTCAGCCTCCTCTTCTCCAGGCTGAACAACCCCAGCTCTCTCAGCCGCTCCTCATAGGTTCTGTTCTCCAGCCCCACTTTGTCCCACTTTGTTCCCACTTTGTTCCCAGGATGGGGGATCCAGAAATAAAATGCCTTGGAATCTGCCTGGACAGAGATGTCTGTGCAAGGCTTGGTGGAATGGGGATGGATGGGGAATGGCTGTTCCCTGTTTCTTCCAGAGTGAGAACTGGGTGGGGGTGGGTGGGTAGCAAACAAAATAAGTGGGTACAAACCAAGCAGGAGAAAGTAGAATTTGTGGGGAACAGCTGAGCTGTGGGACAGCTGCAGAGGTTTGTGGGTGCTAAACCTCTGTGTGGGGTCCAAGCACCTTTAGACACAGCAGTGGCAGAAGGGCACAGGAACGAGGATGAAATGCAAAGACACTCTGCAGCGGGAAGAGCCTTGTACTACAAGGACTGGGGTTGGAAGCAGAGATGTGCAAGGAATCCTGCTCGGGAGGGAGTGTGGTGGAGTTGAGGGGGTCTGAGTAAGTGCAAGGCTGCCCTGAAGTGTGGCTGGGTCTGAGAAATGGCACTGCTCGCCACCCTAATGTCCAGGAACGCTCTCCTCTCTTGACCTCGGACCAGACTGAGTGGACTCTGTCCTTGCACTTCACCATGGGCATGTCCAGGTGTGTCAGGCTCCTGTGTGTGCACAAGCCTGGTGCAGAGGCATCTTGGGTAACCACCAAGGGTGCTCCTCGGTGCAAGCTGCAGGTGCAGTGGCCATGGCTCGGAGAGGACAGTTTTCCTCCAGAAACAAGGAACATTTGTGCCTGAGTAAAATGCACAGCATGATCCTGCCCTGCCCAGGTCTCTCCTTTCCCTATACCTACTTGCACCTGCACCCTGACTTCCACTCATCATGGAGACGTCCTTGCAGGGCACAGTGCCTGTAGAGATGGGCATGGGCTGTACTGTGTCACTAGTCCAGTTCCAAGCAGAGGTAGCAGCAGGGAATTCAGGTGCTGGGATGGATCTGGGATACTGCCAAGGTTCTTGGGCCTGCAGGTGAAAGAACCAAGCCAGATCCCCACGCAAAGCAAATGAGCAGGCATTCATCTTCAATAAGGTGTGAATGAGGGCATGCAGATCATGGGAACCCTGGATCCAGACCCATTGGATCCTACACTGACCTCTGAGCACTCCTACCCTTGTCCTGAGGTGCAGTGGCATCCTTACCTCCCCTTGCTTTGGGGGCAGGATGGAGCAGGACTGCTGCAAAGAAGCCATGACTCGTTACCATCTTCCATGTCTCTAGAGCAGGGGAGATGCAATGAGGTGCTCCTGAAACCTGGGTCTGGGAGGACGCAGCATAGCGTGGTGTCAGGGAGACCGGGTCACATCCTGACCCTCTCCTTGTGCCCTGAAAGGGGGCTTTAACCTCTCTGGGTCCTGGCCTTTCAGGCAGTGGGCAGATCCAGCTGTGGCAATTCCTTCTGGAGCTGCTCTCAGACCGGGCCAACCTGAACTGCATCGCCTGGGAAGGTACGAATGGGGAGTTCAAGCTGATCGATCCCGACGAGGTGGCGCGGCGCTGGGGCGAGCGGAAGAGCAAACCCAACATGAATTACGACAAGCTGAGCCGGGCACTGCGCTACTACTATGACAAGAACATCATGACCAAGGTCCACGGCAAGCGCTACGCCTACAAGTTCGACTTCCATGGGCTGGCCCAGGTGTGCCAGCCAGCTGCCCCTGATCACACTCTCTACAAATTTCAGGGCAACCTGGCCCCACTTCCCTTCTCAGGCATCTCTAAACTCAACCTCATGACCTCGGGGGTGTCACCAGCCAGCTTCTCCTATTGGCCTGGCTCCAGCCCATCCCTCTACCCTGGGCATGGGCTCCAGCCCTCTGCTCCATTCAGCGCCATGGCAGCCTCCCACCTCAACAACATGAACAACCATTACCATTAGAGGCTTGGCCACACCGGCAGACCTCCCTGTCTCCACTGGTGTGGGGCTGTGGAGCTCGACAGGGAGGGATGGGGGGATGGGATTATGCTGTGCTCTCTGTTACTCCTTTTTAGATTTGGAGAGTAGCATAGGGGCTGCGGGGTGCTTGCTGAGTGCCTGGGTTGGTACCCCAATGTGGGTGGCTGGAGGACAGAAGCCATCTAAATTTAGGGTGAGGACGAATCCATGATCCTGAAAACACACATGGATACCTAAAGCAGGGTGTGAATGGAAGGCAAATCCATCCAGGGCTTTCCTCCTGTCAGGGACCGTGCCTCCGCTTTCCTTTGCAACATGCCACCCACCCCATGAAAGTCCTTAGCTCTGCCCTAAGCCAGTGCCTGTCATCCCCTCTCCCCACAGAGAGGAGTCAGGAGCTGGAGTCCCAGGGCAGCTGTGACCATGGGTAAAGGTCCCACTGGGCAGAGATAAGGAAAAGGGACCCTCCTTGTCACTCCTTGGTCACTCACCTTTGTCTCCAAAGTTTTCCTTTCCTCCATCTTTCCTACACCTCTAGCTGACAGTGGCCTCCTCCAGACCTCAGGAGAAGCCTTATTCTGAATAGCAGGTGACCTGCATAGGTTAACTCCTGCTCAGGGCAGAGCTCTGAGGTTGGAGGTGCCTGGGCAGGTGGGGAACACTGCCAACCTTCAGGGCAAAGCCAGAGCCTGGAGGGAGCAGAGCTTGGTCTTGCAGCTCTGCCCATTCACCAGGCCCTGAGGACCATGTCACAAAGCAGGACAGTCCTCAACACGCTGCACATGAGCCCACGTCCTGTTGATCACTTTGAAGTTTTAATGCTCCTGTTTTACTGTGGCTCTAGCCCATTGCATGCAGGGCTGGGTGTGACACCTTCCACAGGTGCAGACATCCCCAGGGGCAAGGTTGGGTGGGAGATGGAGCACGGGGGAGGATGATAGCAGGGATGGAAGCCCCAGGCACCGATGAGCAACCTTGTGTCTCTCCTTCTGCATCCAAGGGTGTCCCTCCATCTTTTGAAGCAGGACTTTGGCCCAGTGGATGCAGAAATGCTGGGCATGCTGGGCTCTGTGCTGGCTAGGGGAGGCATCGGTCTTCAATAAAACAGAGAGGTGCTGTGACCTGTGTCCTCTCTTGTCTGCAGGGGTCTGGTGAGAGAGGAAACCACAGAGCAACCCACTCACCCATCTGAGCCAGAGCACCTACAGGGCTCTGATGGGGAGGATGCAGCCACCCTGCCTTATCCTGTACACCCTTTTTTCTCTGAGGATCACTTCTGGCTCTTACAGATCCCACAAGAGACAGGAAAGAGCGGGAAACCTCTGGGATTCTTGAAACACTTCTCCAAGGAAGCCACTTACCCTGTTCCCAGGCTGGCAAGGGGATGCAGCAGCTGGAGGCAGTGAGAAGGTGCGGTTGGCCTGGCAGGACACCTGCCACCCTCCATGGTAATTTGGGAGGTTAGGAGCCTCTTGGAACTCATAGAACCCTGTGGAACCAGTTTGGGGCAAGATACCAGGCCTGGCACAACCTGATCCTGTAGCAGGTGTTGGGCTGTACTATGCCTGAAGTGGGGAGGTCCTGAGCTGTGGGACCTGGACCACGTGTGATTAATATTGGAGTGAGAGGCAAAGCACTGCTAGTCTGGCTCCAGGAACACACCCACAGATCTACTGGTGCCCACACTGGCTGGTGTGGGCTCAGGGCTGCTCTCTGCCTGCCCCACCTTGGGGCTGTGTTTCTCATCCCACCCCCATGAGGGGTCTGGGGCACCGGCACTGGGGGCCAGGTTTACAGCAGGGATTCAACTGGTAGCCTAAAGGAGTGCGAGGCAATTACCCAGGCCATGGAGGGGTTGGCCAATCCCCAGCCCCTCTTCTTTCATCCTCTAGATCAGAACAGTCCCCACATTTATGGGTTCCCTATGGCCTTTTCTGTGTCCCTCCAACGGTCCGGTCACTCTCATGGCCTTGGTGGCATCTGCTTGGACATGCCCTCACTGTCCTAATCAGCTTAAGAGAGGGGGATCTGATGTCAGTGTCTCCTCTGCGGTTGGCTCAGGCTGCAAGGTGTGTGTCAGGCGGAGGTGGCTGATTCTGCCAGTGGGGAGCCCATGTATGGGAAAGGAGCTGTGAGTGTTCCTCCCAGGAAGCTGTTCCTTCTCCATGGTCCCTGAGTCTCGAACAACCTGGTCCCCAAGGACAGCAGGAGATTAACATGCTGGGGCAGAAGAAGTAGTTACTCCCATGCAAGCAACACTCAGGCTGAAGATCTCCCCCAGGCTTGGCCTTGCAAGGCCAAAATCAGGGAACTGGCTACAGCTGTCTCCCTCAGAGCTGGGGCAGGTAGCTGTGCCCCTGCTGGGGGAGCTGGCACTGGGTCTTAGGTAACTGCACAATGCAGGGTAGGACATGGATTAAGGAATGTGAGTCACTAGAAGCTCCCCCTCCACCATTCCCCTCCTATCCTCCCAGTCCCTCTGGCAGTACCTGCACCAGGGGAGTTCAGGTGAGCCCAGTTCCCTTTACATTCCCAGCCATGCAATCCAAGCCCCTGCTGGATCAGAGGCCAGACATGCTGGGGACAGGGGGGAGTTACCTACTGGGGAAATAGAGGATTACCACCCCCTCGTCACCACAGCGCAACAGGCTGCAACTGAGGTCTTGCTTCACTCTGCTCTGAGCTCACCTGGCATGATCCCCCTGCTCTGTCCCTGGAGTGCCACCCCAAAAGCCAGGAATCAGCCCTGGCCTCCCCTTGGACTGCAATCAAGAGAGAAAGTGGGGGACATCCATGCAGGACTGCACCAGTGATACTCTCACCTGCCTGAGGATGCAGCCAGTGTCACCATGGCAACTCTGGATGCTCCCATCCACGGGCCCTCTACCCTGTGTTGTGCTTACCTAATCTGGGGTGGGGGTATACACACAGAAAATCACACTCACCCCCTCAACCCATCCTCCCCAGAGCCCCATCTGACCCAGTCCGCCAACAGCGCCACTTTCTTCAGTCACTAAAACCACTGGCTGGGAGCAGACTGCAGCAAAATCCTGCCAATGGGTGAGCAGGGCCGAGCCCAGCACAGTTCCCAGTGGAGCATCGTCTCCAGCCATGACTGGGGGTGCCCAGCCTAAGGGGCTGCTGGGGGAGCACTGTCCCTGGCAGTGGGATGTCCTGGTTGGGTGGGAAACCTGTCCCAGGTGCCTGGCAGCAGGGTGCATGGGCCCAGTGCATCCTTGGGCTCCAGACCTACCTGATGGGACTCCTCAGGTGTTCTGCCCAGGGTGATATGGGGGAATGTGGTCCCAAAGGGCCTCAGTTTGTGATGGGAACAGCAAGGGAGCACAGAATGTGTCCTGGCAGCTCTTTCTGCTGCCTTGGCATTAAAGGCAGATGGGTTTTTTCCTCCTTAAAAAAAATATTTGGGTCTGGTTTTGCTTAGCCAGTAGGACGATAGGATTGAGCCCTAGCCTCAGCCTCTTGAGACAGGGGTGGGGAGCCTCTCCAACTCTTTCCAGCCCCACACTAAGGGATCAGAGGAGGGATGGTGTAGCTCCTCTCCTATTTCAGCAGGCACACATCCCCACTTGCTTAATTTCTCTTGCTGGAAAGAGCCTTCAAGGCACAGTCAAGTCACGTCTGCCCCAGGGGATGTGGGTTGCGTCCCTGCCCACAGCTGTTCCCTCTCCATCTCTCCAAATTCCCACCTATTTTCTCCTCTCTGCATCCCTGCTGTGCTGGATCCTTGGCTTGCCCCCCCTCCACAAGCTGCTGACTCACATTCTGTCTCCAGACGCCACCTTCCCTTGGCCTGGCTCCCTGCAAAGTGCTTCGTGACTTAGCGTGGCTCAGCCAGAGCCCACAGGTGCAGGCAGCTGGGGTCCAGAACCCCTCCTGAAACTCCAAGGAACCAACCGTGATGATTCCAAAAGATGCCCTTGCTAATACGATCGGGACTGGGGCCGTGCTGCCACAGTCACTACGCACCCTCCCACTAGCCTGGACTTCTCTTTTCCCTAGCTCTTGGATCCTTGGTAGAGGAGTTTTGTGCATTTCTGGTTTCTTCCCTGCTCGCTGCCCTCCCCAGACACAGAGATGCTCTGGGTGGGTCCCCAAACCTTGCCCTTGCTGCTGCCTACTCTCTACTGCCAGGAAACGGCTTCTGGAGAGACCATGTCCTGGGGCTGCTCCAGCCCAGCTGTACACTGAGACCTTGGGCTGGACACCACTGAGGGCAGGGTCTCGGCAGCAAGGAGGACTGGATTAATGCGCTAATGCCAGATTACACTCTAATGCAGGACTTGTGATGAGGGAGCTGCACCCAGTCCAGCCTGGGGAGCACTCACTCCTTGGGGTAGGCTCCTCATGACTGCCCCAGGACAAGGTCCCCCAAGAAGCTTGGTGCTCAGGGGTGACACAGGACCATGAGACAGGCAGGGGACACAGCACAGGGTAAGCTCCATGCTCAGCTCTCGGTGGGCTGCAGGTAACTCCCCAGCCAAGGCAGCTGTGGCCCTCCACTGTGCCAAGCCCCATGGCAGAAGAATTAACCATCGCAGCAGGGCTCCAAGGCACTTGGCTTCCCTTCTCCACCTGCTCCAGCTCCTTAGCACAAATCCGCACCCAGTCTGTGCTCCTCAGTCCCATACCCTTCACCCAAGCAATGCCACCAGTCATCTTTTGGCTACAGTGGGGACCAAACTGTCTCCTGTTCCACCTCCCTTCATCTCACGCCTGCCACTGGGCTACCCTGGGCACAGGCAGAGCTCAAAGCCTCTTGCAGGTTCCCCACTCCAGCCTAGATGTGTAACCCATCAGCTGAGACCTTCTGGTAGATGTTCTGCCCTTCTCTGGGTAAAAACATCCCATCAGCCAATTTAGTCTAGACCCTCATGCTCTCTCTGCCATTTGTTGCCATCTCTCTGGGTCACTTTGACTACATCTTTCCCCTTAGACACCCCACCAGCAGCTGTGACCAAAGTGCAATGGAGCAGGGAGGGGACCAGAAATCTGCACACAGTCACCCTCGATTTAGCAAAGCAGCAACAGCCTGAAGCTGTAACGGAGCCAGTGTCCAAGTACCTCCCACAGAGGCAGAACAGAGACCTCTCACTTCCATCTGCCTTGAGAAACGTGTTATCCATCATCCTCACAGCTGAATGGAGGAGAAGGGCTCACGTAGAAAGCTGAGCTGAGGCAGGTCCTTTACCAGCCGCATGGGTGCCAGGTCTGCATCATTCAGAGCACTTTCATCCCCATGGAGCAGTTCCGAGTCACTCTAGGGGATGCTGCCAACTCTTAATAGCAAGAGCACTGCTTCCCTTCCGCTTGTCTGGCAGGAGGAGACACGGCTTGCAGGTTGGCTGCTCCAGCCACCTATTGCTTCTCCATGTCACAGTGTCTTGGCCAGCATGTCCAGTGCACAGAATTTGCTCTGCAGACAGCAGTGGGGCAAGAGAAGTCCCACAGAGCTGCTGCTCCATGAGCTCCAGGCAGAACCCCCTCCTATTCACAGGTGATTACACATCCTGAGGATCCTCTGTCACCCAGTGTGCCTCCAGCAGCCCCACATACCCTTGGGAAGCAAGAGAAGGAGGTTATGGCCTGAGAATAGATGTCCCGGTGGCAAAAGGGTCTGAACCCACTGCAGGCTGCATCATGAAACTTGTGCCCACCTCCTCTGCTGCAATGTGGAGCAGATGGAGCATCCACTGTGAGGCACAGAGAGGAGTGTTGCTGCTGGAGAATTTTCAAACCAGGGAAGATCCTTCATCAAGGCCCTGTGGCGATGAATTTCTGGCTTGGTCGTGCTGCTCTACCTTTGAGCCCCAAACCCAATGCGAATTACCCATCTCTGCAACCCCAGACACCCCTGGATCCTGCAGCTGCCACTGAGGGAGGCTTCCCAGCCCCTCACAAGAGGGTCTTGGCCCCTCATCTGTTCCTCAGGGAGCACTGAGTAGCTGCAGGGGCCACAAGTTTGGAGACAAGCTCCATCCATCCCCCTAATGCTGCCCCTAGCTGGCCCCTGAGCCCAGTCCCCCACAATATCACGCAGAGGCACAGGGGTCCAGCAGATTAAAGCACATGGCTTTTGAGAGGGGGAAACACCAAGCTCTCAAGCCTGTCTGAAGATTCCCACCCTTCATACCCACCCCACCCCAGCTTGTGTCATGCCCCCCCTTTCTTTCCCTTGTGGGGAGCAGGAGGAGGGAAGGTAAGGTTGGTGCTCCCACTGCCCTGATGAGAACAAGGTCCTCTGGGGCACATTAAAACAGACATCCCCCCACTCCTCAGTAAGGCTCTGGCTGAGCCACCAATGCGTATTTAAATGCATGGGAGCATCTAAGCTCGTGTCTCATTCCTTGACATTTCCAGAGACTCCAAGCTGTCTTCAATTACCAGTCTGCAATTAGCTCTTCCTAAATCCCCCAATGAGGCCTAGCACTCTTAATCAATGAAACACAAGGGAGGAGGGGAAGGACACGGCCTTGCTGCAGCTGGAAGCATTTTAAAAGGCTGCAGCTTGAGGCCGGAAGGGCCCTCAAAGTGCCTGTATGGGGATCTGTGTGGTGGGAAACCTCCACCAGTGCTGGTGGGTTGTTCAGCTCTGGAGAAGAGACTCTATAAAGCTCCATGGCAGGGGGTAGGGGGTCACTGGACAAACGCTCCTGGCTCAAGGTGGAGATGGCTGGTACCAATGGCTTGGATGTTACTCTGTGATGCTGCAGATGTTTCTTGCTGGATCGTGGCATGCTGCTTCATCTCCCTCTGCAAAATGTCGATAGGGAAGAGTCAGGGCTCAACCAGTAGCCCCACAGGAGATCTAAAGGTCCAGTTCTACCCCTGTTTAACCCAGATTAAGTCAGAGCTACTGCCTTCCCCAGCACAAGACATGGATAAGGCCAAATTCGGGGGCAGGGGAGGGAGGTGTGTTTTGGACCAGACAGGTCACCACAAGGTCACTCAAATATCAATCTAAAGGCAGGGAGAAGAACACCCAGCAGGGACAGGGAGGTGGGGAGCATCACAGGTCTAGGTGGGTTTATGCAGCCACAGAAAAGCCTTGCACAGCACCCTACCAGGTCAGCCGCCGTCACAGGGACATCTGTGCTGTCTTCCTAGCAGCACAGCTTTGCCTGAATGAGCCAGATTGGGCCTAATTAGCAGCTCTGCTGATGCACACAAAGGTAGAGAGAATCCAGCTTACCCTCCATGACCTGCAGAGCCAGCACAGCTCTTCCTGGCTCAGAGTAGGCTGACTGCTTGGCTTAGAGGAACTGGGGAGCACTGGATGCAGACCTCAATAGGAAAGCACATGCTCTGGATCCTGCCATAGAAACCCCAGCAAATTCAGTAGCCTGAAGCACAGCAACTAGCTATGAGAAAGTCAAAGTCTTCTCCTTCTCCATCCCTCTCCCTGGGGGTCTGCAGAAGCACAGGGCTGGTAACTAGGCTAGCAACACGGCTCGTATAGCCTGCTGCTGCTGGGGAAGTGAGCCCAGCCCTACAGTGCAGAGAAAGGGAGGAAGGAAGTGAGAAGGAGGAGAAATGTGAGGGAAATGGAGGTGACATAGGCTGTGGGATCTAGATAGACCCAGTGCAGCAGACAGGCATCAGGCATATCCAGCTGGGATGGAGGAGGCTAGGAGAGCTCACAGGGAGCCAAGGGGCACTTAGGTGGACTAGGACTGGCCTTGGGCACAACAAACAGGGGTGAAATTCTGACTCCCAACTCATACCGTGAAGTAAAAACACCTCTGTGGACCTGATCCCACCCAATCCCTCTTGGGGAGGACAGGGAATATGACTGTAAGCTTGGGGTGCCCCCCCACCCCACCCCCCTGCATCCCAGTGCCCAGCAAGTCCAGGGAGCCACCTCCAGGCCTGTCCAGGCCACCTCTTTATTCTCCAGTGAAGCAAAGCAAGAGGAGAGGGACATCCCCTCCCTCAATAGCAGCCCCCTTCCCCATGGGCTCCCTAGGCCTCCTCTTTCCCCGCAGCAAGCCAAGGCAGAAAAGCGGGGCGAAGGGGGCGCTCACCCCACCAGGGCCCTGTTTCGGGGAGGATGGGGTGGGGGTGTTACCCGCGGGGAGACGGGGTGTGCACCCGCCCCACCCCCCGCCCAAAGGGGCTCAAACAAAGGGGTAGGAGGGCGGCTCCCATGCCGGGGGGGTGATGGGGGGGATGGGGGACCTAACCCCTCACGGGGGGGGGGTGGGGAAGGTAGCGCCCACGACACGAAATCCCGCGGGGCCCCTCGGCCCTGCCCGTCAGCCTTTGTCTGCTGGGGCGCGGCGGCTTCAGCACCGCGGACAGCGCCAGGACCACGGACAGCTCCGGGGCGGCGGGGGAGGGGGGGGGGGGCAGTTCGTTCGCATGCACCGTCTGCCCGGGACCCCCAGAACCTAGGAGGCCTCCCCTCCTACCCTCTGCCCCCGACCCCCAGCTCCGTTCCTCTCTTTTTTTTTTTTTTTTTTTTTAATAGGGAAAACGCATCCAAGAGCCTCTGCTGCGCCCCTCCATCGCGTAGAGGCGGGAGCGACCCTATCCACCCTCCCGGTGTTTTCCGGCGTCTCGGTGTCCCGGAGCGCAGCCCCCAGCTGGGGTCGGAAACGGGGGAGCGGCCGGATCCGGAGCAGGGAGGGTCCAGGCAGCGTCTCTGCGGAGCTGATGGCCGGGGAGGGGGGGAAGGCGAGGAGGATGCGGGGATTGGCGGGGATTGGCGGGGGTGTGGGGGAGGGGGAGATCCGGCAGTCCTTCGCCTCCCCCGCCCCTCGGTGCGCGGCCCCTTCCGACCCCGGAGCCGGAGGCCCGGTACCTCCCTAGCGGTCCAGGCTGATCGTCCAGTGCTTGGACCCGTCTCCGCCCTCGCCCTCGCTCTTGAGGTCCTGGAAGAGTTGCGTGAAGTAGTGCGGGTCCGCGTTGATTCGCAGCATCTTGGCGCTGAGGCGCTGGATGATGCCCAAGCAGCGCTCCCAGAAGCGCCCCTTGTCGCCCTCCACCAGGAAGGGCTTGAGCGGGTAGGAGATCTCGTTGCCCATGTAGGAGTAGGCGAGATAGAGGCAGGTGAGGAAGGCGGCCTGCAGCTCGGCCTGGCTCCCGATGTCTTCTCCCCGCAGCGCTTCCCGGCACAGCAGGTAGACGAACACCAGGTTGGCCGGGGTGATGAAGCCCTGGTCCTGCCAGCCCTGCAGCAGCAGCGAGCGGTCCACGCTGCGGAACCAGGAGATGAGCTCGCCGGGGCTCAGCTCCTTCAGGCGGTAGCAGCGGCGGCACACGAAGTCCCCGAGGCAGCGGAGCAGCTCTCCGGTGGACGCCTGCACCACCACCCTGCGCGGGGAGCCCGGGGCGCGGCCGGCGGCGGCGGCGGCGGGCGGTGGAGGCGGCGGCGGCGGCTTTCCCCCTCCGGAGCCCGGGTGCAGCTCCTGCGGCGCCGAGGGCACGGTGGGCACCGGCACGGCCAGCGGGCCCTGCTTGCCGCCGCCGTCGGCCGCCCCCGCCGCCGACTTGCGCAAGTTCTCGCGGTTGCGCTGCACCACCAGCGGGTCGGGCTGGCCCGCGTTCCCCGCCGGGGCCCCACCGCCGGGCTTCGGCGTCACCTTCTTGGTGCTCTTCTTCTTCTTGGCCGAGGCGGCCACCAGCCGCTTCCAGGTGAGCGCCGAGATGAGCACGCCGGGCCGCTTCAGCCGGCTCTCGCCCTTGCCCGGCAGCCTGCCCGGCGCCTTGTCGGCCAGCAGCCCGCCGCCGCCGCCGCCGCCGCCGCCCTTGCCCGAGGAGGCGGCGGGGGAGAGCGACAGCACCGTGCCCATGCTAGCGCCGAGCCGGACGGGCTTGCGGGGGCCGGAGCGCCGGCACCGCCCATAGGAGGCCGGGGGCTGCGGGGAAGGCGGCCGGTGCGGCGGTGCCCGAGGATGCTCCGCCGCGCCCGCTCTGGGCGCCGCGCCCGCCGCTGCAGCTCAGCCGCCGCTCCCCGCCCCCCTCCCCCCGGACAGCCAATCGCCGCCGCACGGCGACCGGGGCCGGCCCGCCCCTCAATGGGGTCGGCGGGGAGGGGGCGGCCCGGCCGCGGCTCCATCGGGCGGTCGCCGCCCTGCCGTGACCTTCAACGGGGACCCCGGCCGGGGAAGAGCTGTCGGGACCGTGCTGTCCCGGTGGGAGCCCGAAGGACGGGGGGCACGAGAATCAGAGAATCATAGAATCACAGAACAACCAGGTTGGAAGGGACCCATCGCACCTTCTAGTCCAACCATTCCTATCAAACACTAAACCAAGTCCCTCAAGACCTCATCCACCCGTGCCTTAAACACCTCGAGGGAAGGTGACTCAACCACCTCCCTGGGCAGCCTATTCCAATGCCCAATGACCCTTTGTGTGAAAAACTTCCTCCTAATCTCCAGCCTAAATCTCCCCTGGCGGAGCCGTGGCAGAGGCTTCTGAATCTGGCCGCTCTCACCTGGGTCCTGCTCTGTATTCTTACCTACAAGGCGGAGATCAACCATCCAAACCAGCAGAGTGATGCTGGGGGACAGAGCCCTGGAAATGCCAGAGGGGATGAGGAGGAGGGGTGAAGGTCAAGGATACTGCGAGCGAGCGTGTGCTGGGAGGTGACAGCTGGAAAAGGCTTGGGGGTGGGTAAAGGCTGGCTGTGGCTCAGCAGCTGCCACCGAGAGCCCCAGCTCTCATGAGAACGAGCCTGAGCCTGGGCATCACTCTGGAGTGTGAGCATTGAGTCCCTCGCCGGCCCTACCTCTTCCCAAGGAGCCCTGGAGGGGAAATTTACCGCCATGCTGACGGTCACCAGCAACCCTCCAAAGTCAGGGACCCTGGAGAAAGGTCTTCAAGGCAAGACCAGCCAGCCCTGCTGCCCAGGGCTCCCAGAGACCTCAGTGGAGGAGGGAAGAGATGCTTCGCTTCTGCATCATTGCAATATGCTATGTGATAAACCGGCCATATGCACACAGGCTGCTTCTCCCCCTTCGGATCCAAGCACACTGTGGAGGGAACCTGCAGCCATTGCTTGCTGCCTCGCTGCACCCTGCAGCAAGATCCCCCTTGTTTTCCTCATGAGCTGGAATCCTGCAGGTCTGATTGCTACAGTAGGTGCCAGGCATCCATTAGGAAAAAAATGCCCCACGTGCCAGGACTATTCTTGTATGTAAAGCACCGGGAGAGGCAGACGGGAAAGATTTAGGGAGAACGTTTCAATGATGCATTTTGATACAGCATTTTATGTGTGAAATGAACACACGGAAGTGCCAGGATGTCGCTGCTGCCGGATGGATCACAGCTAACAGGCGGTAATGAATGATCAGCCGAGAGGAGCTAAGCCAGCCTCCCCCATCCCCGCTTCCTCTGGTACTGCTGATGCTGGAGGTGTTTGCAATGAAAGCGCAGGCTCAGAGCTGGGTTTCAGACTTTCAGCCGGGCCTCCCACTGCCTGGGGCTGACAAGACACATCTAGGAACAGGGCAGACGCTGTGCCCTCTGTTGCATAGCAGGGGAGAGGGACAAAGTCCCATTCCCACGTATGCCGAGCTGTGGCCAGCCATGTCCTGGCATTTCCTTGCAGGA
Source organism: Coccyzus lansbergi (assembly GCA_033558105.1). NCBI lineage: Eukaryota > Metazoa > Chordata > Aves > Cuculiformes > Coccyzidae > Coccyzus > Coccyzus lansbergi. The sequence continues at coordinate 182,600 of JAUMJK010001067.1, forward strand.
GGCTGTGGTAGGTCTGCAAAGAAGGTGCACACAGACCCCCTAGGCACTGATGTTTGCTTTGAGAGTGGTCAGAATCGAAGTGGAGCTGGGCCAGCATCAGCTACCCAAGGGCAGCTTAAGCTGAGTTGTAGGAACAAGAAGGATTTAGTAAAGGGGTACAAATACAGAAGGCGAAAATCACGACAAGTTTCTGGATGAACCAAAAATCAGCACCTTTAGATATACAGAGCTGGCTTCAATCTAGCCAAGAAGATGGAGCCCTAAGGAGGGAATGGGAAGGAGCTTGTGGTCTTTGCTTTCTTTTCATGCTTGAGGACTGATTTTCTGGTGTGCAAATGTGGTGTCATCAGAAACGCACAGCTGAATTTTACAGGTGAGGAAGCAGAGACCTTCCTGCATATTGCTTACTCCTGCTGGAGCAGAATTGCTCTTAGATTGCTTCATCTGAAACACATGAAGCTGCCCCGCCCTGTGTGAGCTCTCCTAAACTGGCTTCCCTGAACTCATTAAGAAGGGGCATTTGTATTAGGCAGTGAAAAGCTGGGTTTTGCAGCCTTTCATGCAGAGGAGCAAGCCAGAGGCCTCTCCTGCCTTTCCCCAGCCCAGCTTGTGGATCCCAGCACTGAACAGCTCAGTGCGTGAACACCTCCTACCACACCCAGGAGGGGAGATTTGGCTGAAGCCTGTTTAGAAATCCATCCCAGGGCTGTTAAGTGGTGCAGCTTGAGGCTTCAGCTATGAGGGGCAGAAGAGCTCCAGGGCCAGTTATTTCCTTCTTGCCTGCAGCTGCCAATGTTCTACTGTAGGAGCAGCTCTGGGGTAGAGGTCTGTGAGCCTCTAGCCTTTCCCCAAGTCAGCACTGCTTCCTGCAAGCACTAGGGAATTACCCAAGTCCTACAAGAGCCGAAAGATGTTGCTTATGCAGGTAAAGAAGGAGCTTTACAGCTTACTTGGGAGGCAGCCGCCATTCCACGTGAAAGAGGAGGATCTTTCCCTCCCTCTTTAGTTTTACGCTTCAGGCTCCAGCCCTAGGCCTGGCAGGCTATGCTGCAGCACAAGCTGTGTTCTTGGGGCCATTTCTGCTTGGCTCTTCCTCTAGGTGGTGGTTGAAATGTTCAACTGCCAGGGAAAGGCACAAAGCAGGAGGAGAGGGCGGCACTTCCCTTCCCCAGGGAACTGGCGTGCCCACCCCAGGCAGCTGGAATGGCACTCTCCTGAATGCAAGGGAGAAATGGAATAAGGCTCCAGGCACTGTGAGTCTCAAAGGTGCTCTCAGCATCCTGCCTTTGGCCAAATCTTCAGCTGCTTGTGGTGGGGCTTTGTTAGGGCACTGTTGGCACACACAAATCCCCTGCTGTTACGGGTCACTTTAGCCAGGATAACATGTACCTCAGCTACATGCTAGCACCAACAAAGGGATGCTTTCCTGTCCAGGTGTCTAATTTGGGCTGTGTGAAGGGATATCCCTGTCCTGAATCTGAGGTGTTCCAGATGAGGAGATAGAGTGCCCTGGTATCCAGCACAGGCAGGGAGACAGCAGTACCAGGAGAGAGAAGCAGGAATAAAACCAGGCAGTACTGTGCAAGAGCTCTCAAAAAGCCAGCATTGACCTGCAGAAACGACACAGTTCCCTGTAGGTGTCTGGCAGCCAGTCTCCCACTTTGCTCCACCCGAGCTGATCCTCTCGCTGCACAAACCTGTGCAGCTCTGCCTGCCTGGTGCAGGTGGGAGCACGGATGCAGGTCAAGCCTTGATAAAGCCTGTGCCAACCATCATGTTTTCTCCTAGCTGTGTCTGCTTGATGCTACCGTGGTGGGACTGTGCCTCAGAAACGCACAAGCTCCAGGTTTGAGGCAGGGCAGCTTTCCCAGCACCCCCAGGTACAGGAAAAGACATTTTGGAGGGTCCTACCCCCCAGTCTGATCCCAGTTTCCCTACAAGTTGCCAAGCTATTGGACACGGGCCTTGTGAGGGGTCCTGGGTGAAAGCAGCTGGCACATCCCCCTGCCTGCTCCAGAATGATGAATGAACACGTTTGTTGGCTGGCTGGAGCTGTTTTTTTAATAGCTCTCTTGCTGTGCAGTGGTCTGTCTGCACTGGCAAAGACAAGCAGGGAAAAGGACAGTCTCCATGGCAGTGGCTGGCCAGCCAGCTCCTGTGCTATGCTGCTTTGCCCATGGAGACAGAGCTCACAGGTTGGGGACATCTCTCAGTGAGCGGGTCTGACAGCTCGGGTGCTCCCCCTCCCAACCCTGTGCAGCAGGCTGTCAGCCTCTGGCAGAGCTCCTGCCAGAGCTGGGAAGACTCAGAGGACCTGACTGGCAGGTTGTCTGCAGCGCCCAGAGAGAGGAAACCTGCTTGTGCTTCCGAGTGCCCCAGCACAATCACCTCTCCCTTTCCTCTCCTTGATCCCCCTACACTTTTCCCCTTCCCAGTTTTCAAGGGAGAGAGGCTACAGCTGTGGCTCCACAGACACTGATGCTGATCTGGGGTCACCCTGCAACACCCCCTCAGTGTGGCTCGGGGATGGGGGCAGTGCCTGCCTAAATGGCTGGGTAAGCTTGTGCAGTTCCTGCTCCGAGATCTGCCCTGGGTTCATGCAGCAGAGTGGAGCAGAGGAGAGCTGAATCGAGTAGCCCTGTTGCAGCCCCTGGAGAGAAGCTATTTTTGTCTTGCCGTTCGCTGAATGGCTGTGCTGGGGATGGCTCAGAGAGCCAGAGAAACACAGCTCCTCTGGCTGGAAACCGTGCAAGGCAGAGCCAAGCCTTGAATCAACATGGAAACACATCTCTGTTTCCTCATCTGTGAGCACAGAGAGGGGTCCTGGCACTCAGCAGCCCCCGGTTTCTGGTGGGGAGGCAGGTATCGCTCACTGGCACAAAGGCAAGTATGGACACTGCCATTAGCATTATGCTTACAGCCCAAATGCATCCCAGAACTGCTGCCATTAAAACCTTTAAGAGAACAAAGTCTCAGATCTGAGTGGGACAGGAAGGTATAACTGGGTAGTCCCAAGCATAGCCGTGGGCCACTTGAATGCCTGCCAGCACATTCCTGCAGTCTCATGGCAAAAGGAAACCCACAAAATCACAGGGTGGTAGGGGTTGATGAAGGGGATAATGAAGGGGTTGTATGAGCCCGGGAGGCTGCAGTGGGTGCAGGGTCCTGGGCCGGACTGTGCCATCTCTTGGCCACCCCCAAGCTCTCTGGGCAGTCTGCATCCCCTCTCCATCTCCAGCTTGAATGGAGCAGGGCACAGACTTGCACCAGCAGCTCCATGACCAGCCCATCACAGCAACCTTTTGACCCCAACCCCGCAAGCTGTCAGGGGCACTGGCATAGCTGGAGGAAGCTGCCACTTATCTGAGAAAAAGTGTCTGGTTGCTGTGCTGGTGGTGGTGGTTCCTCAGCAGATACTTTTCCTTGGAAACTGGAGTCAGAGAGAGACCTTACTGGAAAGTTTTGGTTTCAAAATGGCCTTAGAATGAGGCTGTCTTATTCACAGAATCACTAGGTTGGAAAAGACTCATAGGATCGTTGAATCCAACCATTCCCATCAGCCACTAAAACCATGCCCCTCAGAACCTCATCCACCCATCCTTTAAACACCTCCAAGGAAGGCGACTCAACCACCTCCCTGGGCAGCCTGTTCCAGTGCCCAATGAACCTTTCAGTGAAAATTTTTTTTCCTGATGTCAAGCCTGAACCTCCCCTGGCGGAGCTTGAGGCCATTCCCTCTTCTACTGTCCCCTGTCACTTGGGAGAAGAGGCCAGAAGATGTTCCTCCCTGCTGTCTGTCACCCATCTGTGAAGACCCAGCAGCTCCCAGCCTGCAGCCTGTGCAGAAGCTGGGGGCATCTCTGTAGCCTCCAAGCCTCCTGGCAGTGGAAGGGTTGTGGGTGAAGGGATGGAAGCGATATCACAGGGTAGTGTGTTCGAAGAGCATCCCAGAGTAGGGAGAAGGGGGAAGAGGAAAGAACAGGATGAGGAAAAGGCCTGCACAAGTGCTTCTCCATGGCAAGCAGCAAGGATTTTCTAGGACCATGTAGGATGTGGGTTGCTGAGCCCATGACTCCTGGTTTCCAGGTCATACTCTTCCTGTACCTCCCTGGCTGGCAGGAGCTGAGCAGTTGGGCCCCTCAGGATTGCTTCCATGTGAGAGTGAGGCAGCTCCTTTCAGGTCCAGGGAGGTTATTCTCCCTCTGTACTCAGCGCTGGTGAGACCACACCTAGAATCCTGTGTTCAGTTCTGGGCCCCTCACCACAAGAAGGATGTTGAGGATCTGGAGTGAGTCCAGAGAAGAGCAACAAAGCTGGTGAAGGGGCTGGAGAACAGGCCTTATGAGGAATGACTGAGAGAGCTGGAGTTGTTTAACCTGGAGAAGAGGAGGCTGAGGAGAGACCTCATTGCTCTCTACAACTACCTGAAGGGAGGTTGTAGAGAGGAGGGATCTGGCCTCTTCTCCCAAGTGACAGGGGACAGGACAAGAGGGAATGGCCTCAAGCTCTGCCAAGGGCATTTTAGACTGGACATTAGGAAAAAAAAATTCACAGAAAGGGTCACTGGGCACTAGAACAGGCTGCCCAGGGTGGTGGTTGATTCACCTTCCCTGGAGGTGTTTAAGGGATGGGTGGATGAGGTCCTGAGTGGCATGGTTTAGTGTTGGATAGGAATGGTTGGACTCAATGATCCAGTGGGTCTTTTCCAACCTAGTGATTCTGTGATTCAATGATACATTCAACCTCCTCCTGTAGGCACACAGGAGCTCCAGCATGCGAAGGCCTGCTCATGGGAGCACAGCTGGCTCTGCACCTGCTGTCTGGTTGCTCACTGCAAGGGTTGTGTGTGTGCAGAGATGCATTTGTGCATGTGCAGCAGCGTGTGCATCCACAGGTTGATGCTGCCTCAGCATCCCTGAGCGCTGGCACGGATTGCACCCTGGTGGCGAGGCTGCTATCCCCCGCCTCTCTTTCCTAGTAGTGACAGGGAAGGCAGGGCCATCGGTTCCAGGTCTTGGGGCACCTTGTCCCGACGTGGTCGCCAAAAGGACCTGGTGACACACATTTTGGGGGGGAAGGTGGGTGCCACTGCCCACCAGGTGGAGCTGCACCCCATGTTTTGCTGCTGCTGGGGCTGCCCTGGGCCAGTCCTTTTCTCCTGCTGCTTTTCCCTGCCCTGGCAAAAGAGAGATCCTGACCTTCACCAGCCCTCCAGCTAGTCCACACGTGAAGGACACGCATGTGCATCCCGTACACACAAGTGCTGACCACCCCCCCCAGCCCAGCGGCACAGAGAAGTTGACCACTTGCAGGTAGACAGTAGATATTGACCTGGTATTTTGAAAGTCTTCCTCAACAGCCACACGAGAGGAAAATGGGGAGATTGTTCTCAGTGGGTGCTGAGCACACGACTCGCTTTTTTCTGGTGCTTGGGTCTGACTGTATTCACTGCACAGATGAGGATGGGGTCAGTCCCAGGCCCTATCACACTCTCCAGGTAAAGCAGATCTTGCCTGTGAACCCCCAAGGGCCCCTGATTCTCTGGAGATGCTGCAGGCCATGCCACCAGCTCTGCCATGACTGTTCATGGGATCCCAGTCTGTGTGTTCTGTAGTCACAAGCTTGGAGTACATGTCCTGAAGCACTGCAACTCTGTGAGATGCAAAGGGCCATGAGGGTAAATCCTTCACCTGCCTTCTCACTGAGTCTGTGGGCCTTGGCTCATGGCTGCCGAGGACTGTCTGCCTGAGGTCCAGCTGCTCTGTACCTTGACTCGGAAGGATCCAGTGGTAGGTGTTTCTATGTTGATACCATGCTATCTCCAGGGAGCCACCAGCCTCTTCTCACAGCCCTAGACCTGACCCATGAAGCTGAGACATGGCATATGCCCTGGTCAAACCATTCATCATCTTCTGACTCCCCCTGAAGTTTGCCAGCCACATGCAGGGGGAACCACTATTGTCCCATCACAGACAATTCCTCCTTTCCCTACAGCACCCCCAGTGTATGACAAGCAGAAAAAGGGGACTGGGCAGACAGGGCGTTGGAGAGAGTATCCCTGTCCTTGGTTGTGGCCAAGATGGGGCTCCAGAGGAGGGTCTGCTCCTTGCCTGGTGGGATGCTGTCAAGTCTGGTCTGTGGTGGAAGCGAGAGAGGCAGCTGTACAGGAAATAATCATTGCTTGTTCCAAGATTAAATCACTGGCGGGAGGGCGAGAGAGGATAAAAGGAGCCGTCTGTCGTTAGAAGGAATATTAACCCAGCAGCAGGCCGGGAGGGAGGGAGAGTTTTATTCCCTGCACTTGCTGACTGCCAGGCCCACTGTGCACACAGGGCTCTGCGCTGACAGCATCTCTCAGCAGGGCATGTGCCCTCCCTCCCTGACTCAGCCTTCCTTGTGGGTCCCTCTCCCTCCCCTGCTTGAGGGAGGGATGAGATGATGCTGCAAGCAGGGGCAGAGAGGGGATCTTTCTGAGAAGTGGGGAAGCTGAGGCAGGATTGTGCTGTGTGTATGACATCACATGGAGGCACTGAACTGCTTGGTCCCTCTGTGCATTCCTCTTGCTCTACCCAGACCAGGTCTTCACCCAGTTCCTCTGGATGTGCTCAGCATGGCACAAAAGGTTCTTGTTTGGTCTGGCCCTTATCGCAGACCTGCCTTGAGGTCCTTCAGCACAGGAGTCAGGCTGGAGCTGGAGCAGGTGGGACCAAGGAGCAAGGGAGAGGGAGGAGGGAAAACAAGAGACCAGCTGCAAAGGGGTGAGCCAGTAGGGAGATAAGATAGAGGGAGAAATGCAAAATATGATGGGCAGGCAGGAGGGAATGTGGGAAATTACAGGGCACCTTGGGTCAGCCTAGCTGGGAGAGACACTTGACGGGGCAGACCTGCTGGGGGTGCCAGCCAACTGTGGTGACAAGCTCTCAACACTGCTTGTGGCTCTTTGCCCTTGGACTGGGACCTGCCTTCAGGTCTGGGAGTAGCTGAGATGAGACCCCCAAGACCCCTGCGCCCTGGTGACACTCAGCTGCCCCAGGGATGCTGAGTGGGGACCGACCATGGCCCTGGGGAGCTGATGGGAGAAGAAGGGCTTGCTGCTGGCTCTGGGAAGATGGGGATGGCGGTGCCTTCACAGCCCAGTTGGGCAGTGGCCACACACCAGCCAAGCTTGGCAACCATGCCCAGCTAGTGACCTCCCTCCGTGCCCCTGACAGGCTGTCCCAGCCCTGCCACTGCGGCTGCAGTGAGAAGGAAAGCCGTGCTCCACTGCCTGCCTCAGGGCTGCAGTTTATGAGCTCTTCCATGCCAGGATAAACAGACCCACGGGGGCCGGTGTTTGCAGCAAGCGGTTCATGAAAGCCTGCGGCCCTGCGCCTAAGGCTTCTTTCCCTTTGATGAAGCAGCCCCCAGTGGTTTCCCTAGCAAGAAGATTCTGGCTCCTTTCCCCTTGCCCCCTTTATTTCTTCCACAGCCCATTCTCGCTCCAGTTGAGGCTTGAGTTCAGATAGGAAGATGAGCTACCCTTGGCTGCCTCTTGCGGCCTGGTGGTATGTCACAATGCCAAGACCTCCCCTCCATGCAGGATGGCACCGCTGCTCTGGTGCTCAGCCTTCCTACGTGGGGATGCCTGGCTTCAAGCAAACTGCCTGAGCCTGGCCTGATTTTGCTGTAGCAATTTTCTTTATCTGCCTGCTTCCTCTCTAGGAAAGTTGTTTGAGAAAGGCCAGTGCTGTCAGGGGCAGCCAAGGCAGTGGTTTCTCCCTCTGACATAGCTGATGGAGCTGAGCATGCCAGCACCATTGCAGAAAACTTGTTGCATCCTCGGGTATGCATAGATGGTGTTGTCAGCACCAACGGGTGCCGCTGGTCATTGTCCATCCCCCAGGGTTTGCTGCACCTGTGATTTCTCACTAGGGAAATGCTGCCATGGGACCAGCTCTGTGGTATCAGGCGTGGGCTGAGATCTGTGGGTGGTTTGTACGCGTGCCCCAGCACCTCCCACTAGCTCCCATCCACTACACTCTGGACAGGAATCTTGGAGTGGATAGAAATCCTCAAAACTTGACCGAAGCCTGGAGATCTCCACAGGCTTATGACCAGGAAAGGTCCGGCCGAGCTGCACACAAACCCCAGCAAGCAGCTGTTGCCAGGATGCTGCGATTTCCAACCCGACATCAAAAAGCAGCTGGGGATTGGCCTACAAACGCTCCCACACAGCACATCCTCTGTGTTTTATGAGTGGTGTTTTACAACATAAGTGCTGCTATATTAAACCACGCATCTAACTGGAAAAACAGGAGACCGCGAGGCAAGCACAGCTGCCTCAGTGCTGCCTCTGTAAGTGAGTCCTTCTGCTCAGACTCTCTCCAGCCTCCCTCCCCGTGCCCAGCCCAGCCCTGTGGGAGGAATGGGCACCCTGCAATGCACAGTCAGCCCTTAGCTTTTGGGACAGGGTATTACAGTGGCGTATTTTCCCACCTGCTCCTGCAATTACTTGGAACTGCAAAATGGGGCCAGTCCCTACGTTTTAGGGCAAACCCCTTGCTGGCGGCAAGGATACCAGGTGCTTTGCAGGGGGTGTTTGGCTTCAGCTGGAGTTCCTGAGCAAAAGTTGAGCGTTTGGGGAAGGTCAGCGAGGGAGAGCCGAGGGAGAAGGTGGTCTCCTTCCCGGCGGCTCCAGGAGAGGGTGCTCTGTGCCTGCGGCTGTGATGAACCCTCCCCGGCGCCTCCCCGGCATCCTCGCAGCCGGCTGGCCGGGGCACCGCTCCTCTCCCCCAGCCCTGGGTGCAGGGCGAAGCCGAAGACTTGGACCAGAAGCACCGGCCCTGCTTTTGCTCCTTACTACCCCGCGGAGTGAGGATTTGCACCGGGAGGCTGGATTTTCAGGAGGTCCCATCAGCGGACCCTGACCTGCATCCTTCTCCCTCCTCCGTGGGGATGGATGCAAACCCTGTGGCCGTGCTTGCTCCCTGCTTGAGGACGGCGGAGAGAGCAGCCCTGGACGAACCAGGACCGTTGCAAGAGAGTGGTGGAGGTGATTTATGCTCCTAACATTTCTCTCCCAGTCGCGCGGAGCTTTTAATAAAGAGTGAGTGATTTATGGCTCCTTTTAAGTGCGAAGGAATGTTACCTAAGGCAGTCTGCCCCCGACATCCCTGCCTTGTTGTCTCGCTGAATCCCCAGCATCTGGGCTAGCAGAAGGGGAGAAGAGATTGTCTGTGGCCCCATCTTCCCATGAAACCTTCCCCAGAGCCAAAGGTGGCCCCAGCGTTTCTCCCCACTGCTGGCAGCAGCAGTCCAGGAATGCTTATCCACGCTGGGGAACCGGTGCTGTACCCCCTCCAGACAGCCCCAGATCTTGCTGTGTGCAACCCACACATCACCCTGCACACAGCAGCACTCCAAGGAAAGCTTCTACCCTGAGACCCCTCTGTTCCTCTCTGCGAGGACTCCTGTGGTGGCCTGGGGACAGGATGATGGATCCATGGCAGTTGTCATGGTTACTGGGTATTAACGAATGTGGGCTTGAGCGCTTCCCCGCGATGAGCAGCTCCAGAAGAGAAGGGCTGCCTTCAGCCCATCCAGCTCCAGTCTTTCCGAGGAGGCTTGGCCGAGGACCCACCTCTACCCCCTCCCCAGCCCCTCCAGACCATGATCCAGTATTAACCAGAGACCACCGTAAAACAGAGAAATGGCAGCAGCTTGCAACTAAAGGGGCTCTTAGAGACTAAAAAGACTCTGGGGTCTCCCAGAGCAGTTCAGGAAGGGGACCTGTCCTTCCCCCTCCCAACTCTGCTGCCTAGAATGGGCTGGAGAAGGACACTGGGCTGGAGGAGGACACAAGGCTGGGGGACATGGTGGCCAACAGATACAGGTCACTGCAGAACCACAGGACCTTGCCAGCCAGCCCTTTTCCCCTCTGGAAAAGGCTAATGAGTGAGGAAAGGGGATAAGAGCAGGGACAGGGGGAGCATCGCGCAGACAAAAGCCACCCAAGAGGCTCCCAGCTGCTAATGAAGATAAAATGCCTGGTTCCTTTCCTTCTCCCAGTGAAATCTGGTGGCTAAGGTGGGGAAAACGCTTTCAAGTGTATTCATCTATAACATGGCCTGGGAGGCAGGGATTCCAGCAGCCAAGCAGCAGCCGGCCGAGACACTGATCTCACAGTTCACACATGTGCAAGCACACACACGTGTGCAAAACCACACACCCAGCCATGCAGGCTGCACACAGTGTGTATGAAATACCCACAGAGCACATGCACATGCACGGAGACATCAAAAGCCCGGTCTTTCTCTGCATCAAAACCGCAACAGTAGATGAAGGCATGTGTTGAGCAAAACACCCCCTGCCCACGCAAAGAGCCTGTGCCAGGCTGCCAGATCCCACACGTGCCCTGGAACACACATGGCAAGCGCAATGCAAACACAGGTGTGTGGCGTGCCAAGGGTGCTTGCCTGGTACCGGCGTGTGTGCGCACACACTTGCACACACATGTACACACGTGTGCGTGCATCCTTTCCCCATCATCAGGCCTGGCAGTTGTGCAAACGCAACCTGTACAGTGCAGCTGTGGCGAGAGAGGGCAAGTGGTGCCCAAGGGGGTCCTGGGGTGGAAGCACTTTAGGATCATTGCTGTGTTTCAGTAAATGCGTGGATCACTCATGCTGTGGGAGAGCATCCAACCCATCGGGTCTGTCCCAAGCCCTTCCCCTGCCTGCTGTCCCACAGCCCAGCCCTTGAAACTCTCCTTAACCTTCTTCCCTGCCCTGACTGCATGAGATCTGTAGTAAAAGTCCCAATGCTGTCCTCTGCCTGGAAGCTCCTCTAACCAGAGCCCCTTCCACATGCCTAGAGCAAACAAGCCAGGGTCAGTGGGGCTGTATTTCCAAAGTGCCCATCACCAGGCTATCTGAGAAGGATGCTCTAAAGCCCCACAGTGAGTTAAACAAATGTAGAGCTGTTGTCTGGCCCTGAGGATCTCTGCCATGGACCAGCCCACATCCAGGCTGTGAAACACGTAATGCAAAGGGGCAAACTGTGTGCCAAATCCTGCCGGGACTGTCCCTGACCCACTCTAACTCCTAAACCAGCAAGAAAAGTTTTCCTGGATCATTGTGAGCTGGCCCAAGCCAAAATGACACCAAAAATTCCCATGGGAACAGCCCTGTTCCTGTGCCTGGGAATGCCCTGGGATTGTTTGTTTTACAAGCGCAGTAACCAGAGATTCCCCCACTACTTTCCTCTGGAGGCTTTGAATTAAGTGCCCTGTTTACAGACAGGCAGCAAGGGAATAGGTGGCATGTGGGGAGGGGGAGCAGCTCCTTCCCAACACATTTGGCAGCAAAATGTACCCCCAAACCCACCAGAGACCCTCCAGGCTGCATTTGCTTGTAGCCATCCAGGAATATAGAGGTGTTGCAGAGAGAAGCTGGATCCTGCCCTGCTGATATCTTCCTGCCTGTTTTGGCACCACATGGGGGCCATACCTGGCTAGACCCTGCTGATTTGTGCAGTCAGCTGCCAAATCATTTGGGTAAGGGCAAAGAAGAGGTGCTCCACTCCTCTGGGACAGGGTGCAGGGGAGCACAGCTACTGGAGGCAACTCTGACACCGTTCAGCATGGCCAGCTGGGGCAGGTACAGTGCTGTCCCACTGCACCCAGCTGCTGACAGCAGGCTCTTAGGTGCCTCTCAGCTCCTGGGTTTTAATTCATATGGATCTGCTTGGCTGGGGCAAATAAAAAGTGGCTGGGTAACTGCATACAACCCTAGCAAATAATAGGAAGGGGGAAACAGGGAGCATCTGGGAACATCTTGGCTTGGGGACAAGACCTCAGAGCCAGGGTTCAGAGGACTGGAGTCAGAAAATAGCACCCAATGAGAGCTGAAAGGTCACATTACCCCAGCAGCCTGGTATGGAGGGAGGTAAAGCCAGGTCCTCACAGAGCCACCTGGGGTAAGAGTCCATGCCATGCTGTGGTCTGTTAAACTTTGACATCATCTCTATCACTGGGCGGCAGGAGGGGAAGAAGTGCCTCCGTGTACTTGGGCAGCCCCCCCAGGTCAGAGTGGTCCCTGAGGCAGTCTATAGGGGTCTCCTATAGCTATGTAAATGGGGGTCCCTGTAGTCAAATCAGCAGGGACATTATAACTTTATAAGAAGGACTACTATAGCGGTATAAGAAACACAAGAGACAGCTGTGGCACCCCCACCTCTAGGTGCAAGGGGGTCCCCAGGTCTCCCTCCCTGTGGAAGATGAAGCACCATCCCCTCTCCATGCATCCCAGCCTCTCCCAGTATCTCCAGCCTCACCAGCTCAATGCTGCCTGGCCCAGATGTGCTGGGGGGAGGGAGGGAGCAGCCCTGGCAGATGTGGAGCATTCAGGCCAGATGTGAAAGGTACACTTTGCAATGGCAAGCCATGCAGAGGCTGCTGAGCTGGAGGCCTGTAGTTATCTGGCCACAACATGGCACAGGAAGAAAGGACATTCTTCCCTTAGGAAAGAGCTTATGCACATGGCGTCATCCCCTCGTTATTAGGAGGAAAGCCACAGGGAGGGTGTTCCCAGCCCCCAGCCCCCCCCCCACCATGGGCCAGGCTGGCCTCAGGAAGGGTGGTGGGATTTGGGCAGGGAGCAAGGGGCTTGTGGGATAAAGCCTTTGCCATTCGATCTCTGAATCTGGGTTACTCTCATCCTCTTGGCTCGCTGCTAGGGCAGGAGCCATCCTGGCCTGGATTCAGCCAACTCAGCACTTTGGACTGAACCCGGCTGTCATCGAGCCCAGGCTACAACTGAGCATGCCAGAGCCTCGGCAGATGCTGTGGTACGTGTGCTTTCACGGGCCATCCTCTTTTGGTTTTCCTGGGTGATGGGGAAGCTTATGGCAGCGCCAGCTGGAAGATATTCCCATCCCAGCAGAGGCTGCTGCCTGCCTTGCCAGGAGAAGCCAGGTTTGAGGAGTTTCCCTTCCTTGGGAGATGTCACTGTCCTAGCCCAAGGCTTTGAGACTTTAGCTGAGTGGAAGAGACCCCAGCTGGGCCATGGCATCAAGATACTCCATGCTGGGAATGGGATATGTCCTCTGTCTCTGCTCACTGCCCAGCAGAACTCCTGCTAAGCCAGCAAGAGATAGGCATGTCCCAGTCGCCCGGGTATCGCACATCAGCCCAGCTCTGCAAAGGGCACAGATGACACCAAGCCTCCGAGAATGATTTCCCTACTAAGAGACCATGGTGCAGGGGAACCAAGCCATCCCACCAGCCCTGATAGTGGTCCTCCTTTCCAAGCTCTGCCCAGAGCTCACCCACAGTCCTGCCATGAGATGGGGCATGGGATGACAGATATGGGACAGAACAATTTGGCTTCAGAGATAGAAATTAAGAGTTCAGAGGGATTTGTAAAGACCAGGGAAACCTGAAAAGAAGACCGAAGGGTTTGTTCCTGACTCTGCTGAGGGAGGCTATCAGCTGCCAGAGCACCAGCAGGAGGAAGACTCCGTGATTCAGAGAAACAGGGTTTACAACAGGACTTGTCTAAAGTCAAAGGATGCTCCATTTGTCATCAGAAGGACAAATCATCGCTTATCTTTTGGAGCTGGTTTTGTCTTGTCCAGAGTAAAGATACCTTTGTAAACTTTGCAAAAACCATGAGTGTTTGGTGTTTCATGATGTGTGTCCTGGGCAAACCCTGAAGTGATATCCATCCATAGACTCCAAGGTCTCAGAGAGAAACCAACCCAACTCTCATGCCAGTGTTTCCAGCAACCACAAGCCAGCAGTGATGCTGGGTGTCGGGAAACATGAGAGCACGTGTCTCCTGTCCGCACGAGTGAGAGCAGTGTGTGGGTGTTGGGACACACCTGGCCAGAAGAATCCCAGCAAATTACTTCTCCTTGATGTCTGCCGGTTCGTCATGTCAGAAACACGGCATGCAAAGGGCTTGGTTTTGAAGTAGCGCCGAGGGATGCTGGAGCCGAGTTGCTGCCAACTCACCTGTCACTCCTTGCACTCTGCCCCAGGGCTTGCAGGATGGGGGGAGGCAGGTGCTGGAGAGTCAGCTTGGCCACGGAGCCGTGGCCGAGGAAGTGAACAGGCATGGAGCTGCCTCTCTCAGGCTCCCAACTCTGCCAGGTGGTATTTGGCTGTGGAAAGTGTGAGGACTTCCAGCCTCAAATGTAATTTTTTTTCCCCTGTGACTTGCATGGACGGCTTTTCAGTAGTGGGGAAATTGTCCTGAATTGGAAGAACTTACTAGGGGGAGCACAGGATTGTGGGCTGGGGTAGACATGCTCACACCTGCAACCAACCCAAAAGCCAGAGGCCGGATGTGTTGTGAAGGACCAGCAGGCAGGAGACCTGCAGAACAGCCCATCCGGCTCGGGGACCAGCTCTGGAGGCCAGGCAGAGATGAACAGCAGACAGTGAAGAGGCCAACGGGCTGTGCCTGCAGAAGTGAGGATGATCAGAGACCACTGGGCTCATAGCAGCAGTTTAGGGTGGTGTCTGGATGCCCTGAGATGCTGTGTGGCCTCTTGCAACCCATGAGGCCATTGCACAGCATGAGCACACCATTGTGCTTCTCCTCCGCTGCATAAGCTAGCAAAGCTTTGGGGCAGGTGAGCTTGGAGGGGCTGATGTACTCCCTGCTAGCCAAGTTAGGAACCTGTCTCAGACTGGCTTTGAGCACAGGGCCCTGCTCAACAGAGGAGCCATGGGGCATCTCTCTGTCAGAGACCTCTCTTGTGCAGGCACAGCTGAGGAGCAGATGGAGACTGGTGGGCACGGACCCAGGCTGAGAGAGGAGACATACTGCTGTGAACCTGAGTCCCAGTCTGACTTTGTAGGGGTAAGCGTGTTAGCAGGCCAGGTCCTTGCCTGTTTTGTGGGGTTTTAGTGCAGAGACACGTGCTGTGTCTGGTTGGTGGGAGGGGATGTGTTGAGGATGAGGCAGGGTGATTCAAGAGAGCTCACAGACTGAGGCCAGCAATGCAGAAGGCAGGGCAGTGTGAGCAAGGGACATGCTGGTGAGTCTTGAAGACACTTGCTGGTTTGACTGGGGCACTGGCAAACAGGGTGATGGCATCACTGCTGACCAGGTTTGCAGGTGACGCACAGACTGAAGGTACTGGCAGCAAGCAGCGCAGAACCTGTCTGTGTGTCTGAGCATAGCACGTGCGAGGCAGCACTGGGATGAGGACAAGGGCAGGTTATACCTGCAGGACAGGAGGCTCTGCTTTGGTGACGTGTGGTGGTGGAAGGGGCTATGGGTGCCCAGGAACAAGCTCTGAACTATGGGTACCCCACAGACTTGGCTGGAGCATGCTCAGGGGAGCTAAGGCTGCCCACAGGGAACAGTTGTCCTTTGGTGCATAATCCCAGTGTCTGCTAGACCCTAGTGCCAAGGAGATTTGACACAAGAGAGACCTTGATCTGTTTGTCAGAGGCAGCAGTGGGTCTGCCCTTCTTGGCTGGTGGTATTGCAGGCAGAAATATTTTCCCCTAGCAGGGAGGAGCTATGTCTCAGCATCGTTACCATCATCGAAGCTGATGAAGGGGCTGGAGAACAGGCCCTGTGAGGAAGGGCTGAGAGAGCTGGGGTTGTTTAGCCTAGAGAAGAGGAGGCTGAGAGGAGACCTCATTACTCTATACAACTACCTGAAGGGAGGTTGTGGAGAAGAGGGAGCTGGCCTCTTCTCCCAAGTGACAGGGGACAGGACAAGAGGGAATGGCCTCAGGCTCAGCCAGGGGAGATTTAGGCTAGAGATTAGGAGGAAGTTTTTCACACAGAGGGTCACTGGGCATTGGAATAGGCTGCCCAGGGAGGTGGGCACCTTCCCTGGAGGTGTTTAAGGCATGGGTAGATGAGGTCCTGAGGGACATGGTTTAGTGTTTGATAGGAGTGGTTGGACTTGGTGATCCGATGGGTCTCTTCCAACCTGGTTGTTCTATGATTCTATGATTCTATGATCTCTACCGGGTATGGGCATGCACATTGAGGCTTGAAAGCCAAAGGATCTTGTCCCAGTAGCCAGAGCCAGTCTCCTGCCAGACTAGGGGCATCTTTCACCTGCCCAGTGTTCTTCCAAGGGACTGTGGGATACCACAGTGGATGCTATTAGCTCTCAGCAGCCCTGTGCCCTGGGTGTGAAGCCAACACGGACCAAAACTTCTGCATCCAGTGATGCTTTTGCAGGTAGTCAGGACTGTGATCAAGATGTGGGGGTTACAGCTTCCAGCCCACTGCTGCTGACTCAGCCTGTGTTCCAGGCAAACACTGTCCAGGACACAGATAGACTCCAGTTCAGGGGGCTTCACCCCTTCCATAACCCCACACCATGCGCTGTTTTCTCTTGGGTTTTCAAGGCCACTGTTTCACAGGGGGGCTGGCATCAGCAGTTTGGGGTAGACCTGATGCCACCCCACAGTGCTCCTCTCTGCTCTCAGTGTGCTGCTGAGGCACGGCTGCTGGGAAAAGTTTTGCAAGGCTCCGTAAAGCAGACACCTGGCTCCCTGTCATCAGAACAGCATGAGCTGGTACCTCCCAGCCGCGAAACCCTGGGGAGATACTGAACAAAGCCCAACTTGTGTAAACCCAGCCAGACCTGGTATGGTGTCTGCCATCTCCCTGGCCTCCTGCCCTCCCCGCTTAGCCTATCTCAGCCCACATTTAACAATTACCTCCTCCCAACACAGCTCCCCAAGTGTTCTGAGTTGTGTGGGCCAATTCCCCACTGGCAACACCCTGCTGCTTCCCAGGAGTTACGTCAGCAGGGAGTTAGACCACGTGCATCCTCCATGCAGCACCTGACAGTGTGGCAGCCAGCACCTCCCCTGGGCCTCCCAGAGCTGATGCTGAGCATTGTCCGAGAACCCCCAAGAGGCAACAGCATTCCTGCTCTCCCCCAGCAATGGAAAGATGATGCCCTGCCCTAGAATCTCAGGGAAGAGTGTTCTAGAAGGTTAAGTTACCTAACCTGGAAGTGATCCAGGGTGGTAGATTTAACACCCTGACTCTGGGTGTAGGAAATCATCAAGCCATCAGGACATAAGGCATAACTTTGTGTCCAGTGCCTCTATTAATGACTCCAGCGCTGGTCAGTACCCTTGCCAAGGTGAGCTGAGGTAGTCTACCCAGCCATAGCATGCCTGCCTCGGCTAACAGCCTGGCACTGTAAAGGAGATGCCTGGAAGCCACCACCCATGTGCCTAGCACTGTCCCTTTGCTGCTGGCATGCACAGCTTGGCACGTGGTAGCTGGGCGTTACAGCCAGTAGGAATCACTCCCACAAAACCAAGCGTCTCTCAAAGCATTGTCACAGCACGTCCTGCGAAAGCCATACCTGGACCTGTGCTCATCTGGCATGTCACAGCGCTGGACTTGCCAGTGCTCAGCCAGGCATCCCCGTGGAGTGACCACATCAGCTGTCCTGTCTTCCCCTCTCCCTACACAGATGCCAAGTTTGTACTGGCATGATGGGAGAGAGCGGCACTGCTCCCAGCACCAGCAAGACATGAACCACCTCCTCCCACAGAGGGACCTGGCTGGGCCAGGCACGGCACAGGAGGCTTTCTAGTGACACCAAGCTGATTGAGCAGCAAGAACGCAACGTGGAGAGGAACTGAGGAAGCACGCGGTGACGGTGAGACAGTGCTTAGGCAGAGGGGCCCAAAGCTTGGGAGCATCTCTGTTCAGAGCTGCATATCAGGGAGCACTGGAAGGGCTGGGAGGTGAGGCAGGGAGCGAGGGTCTCCTGCATTCATCTCTCCCAACTGGGACAATCCTCCTTCGCTCCATCACCTCTTGCAATCCTCTTCCACCCACACAGCCTCTGCTGCCCATTGCTCCCCATGCATCTCCTCTCCTCTTCAGCAGTACCCAAGGGACCTCTGGGTAGGGCTGAGAGACAGGAGCAGGGCAGAGGATTGGGGAACACTACAAGGATGGAGCATCCTTGTGCACAGAGTGGGACATCCCACATGTGATAGTCTGGGCTTGCTCTGCAAGAGGTGACATCACCTGGGATCTTCTGGTCACCTCTTCTTGATGGCAGCCACATCCCTCTGATTGGCTTCAAAGGATGCCAGTCACTGAGGTATCTGAGCACTTGCTCTTGGTCCATTGATTCTGGAGCAGCCACAGCCCTGGAATTGGTGGTGCAAGGGAGTGAGATGAGTGGTGATATGGTCCAGGACGGTGATGAGGCTCCGTGTTTCCTGCTGCCAGCCCTCCTAGGCATGAGATGGCTCTTTTAGCTTCTGGATGGCTGGTGCCAGCCTTGGTCTGGGTCTTTGATATTCTCTGTGACCTCGCCTGTCATGGTGAAGGAAAGGGAGTCAGCTGGCCTAGGGCCTGGGAAGGACAAGGAGACTCAGCTACCCACCAGGAGGTGAGAAATGGCCTAGAGCTGGTAGTGCAGCGAGGTGGGGTGTTGCAGGCTGCCATCTATTATTCTTGCCCTGCATCAAAAGGCCAAGATGAAAGTGTCCAGCCACAAATCTCACCGCAACAACATGGACCCCCCCCCTCCTGAAATTACTGCTTCCCTTAAGGAGGTTACTTTTGCCTCCTCGATGGAGGAGAAAGCCATGTTTACACACCAGGTTTCAAGCTCTGCTCACCAGCTGCCTCACTGTAATTACAGTCTTAAGGAGGGAATGAGTTGCTGGGGCTTGGTTCTAGGGTGTTTGCTTGTTTATTTGCAACCCCAGCATGGGGCAGCTGGTGAGGGAGGGCTGCTCTGCCCGCAGCTCGAGAGCTGGGCTTCTGCCAAGCCTGGCTGCCTGGCCAAGGGTTGCTGCGGTACCTGGGGAGCATGGTCCAAGCCAGACCCAGCAGCACAGGGGAGAAAGCTGCCTGGTGGGAAAGGGCATCTCCTCAGAAGGGCAGGGATGGAGATGAATTATTGATTATTATATGATTATTCTCCCTCAGTACTCAGCACTGGTGAGGCCACTCCTTGAATACTGTGTTCAGTTCTGGGCCCCTCACCACAAAAAGGATGTTGAGGCTCTGGAGCCAGTCCAGAGAAGAGCAACAAAGCTGGTGAAGGGGCTGGAGAACAGAACCCATGAGGAATGGCTGAGAGAGCTGGGGTTGTTTAGCCTAGAGAAGAGGAGGCTGAGAGGAGACCTCATTACTCTCTACAACAGAAGGTTGTAGAGAGGAGGGAGCTGGCCTCTTCTCTCAAGTGACAGGGGACAGGACAAGAGGGAACGGCCTCAAGTTCTGCCAGGGGAGATTTAGGCTGGAGATTAGAGAAGTTTTTCACAGAAAGGGTCATTGGGCATTGGAATAGGCTGCCCAGGGAGGTGGTTGAGTCACCTTCCCCGGAGGTGTTCAAGGCACAGGTAGATGAGGTCCTGAGGGACATGGTTTAGTGTTTGATAGGAATGGTTGGACTCAATGATCCGATGGGTCTCTTCCAACCTGGTTGTTCTATGATTCTATGAATCCTCAAATCCTAAAGTGCTGTGACTGTACCACCAGGAAGCCTACAGCAGACTTAGGCGGTCAAGACGCTCCATGAACCACAGCCAGCACAAACTGATCACGGCTGCAACTCTGCTCACAGCCTGAGCACCCCCTTTAGTGTGCATGGGCCGAACAGGAACAATCTTATTCTCTCGTCCCCTCTCCAGATTCTGGTCCCCACTTCAAGTGACACATTCCTGCCTCCCTTAAGCCTTGATTTAGTGCTATGCTTTGCCACAGGCCTCATCAGTTGTGGGGGATTCACATCCTGAGATGCCTCCAGGGCATCTCTTCAGGGCATCCCTTCTGGCTCCCTCCAGCAGCAGCACTAGGCTACAGAGACAGCACAAGAACCGGAGTTGCTCTAAGTTTGGGTGAAATGTGACATGGAACTGGCACCAGGAACAGAACTTCTGGGTCCTATTTCCATCCTGGCTGTTTCTTGCTGTGTTACCCATAGATGCTCACGTGAGCTGGCACAGCAGCTGACAGCATCTGTCTTTCAGACAGGTTGCACAGCTGAGCTGCCGGCTGAAAAGTGTTTGCAGAGAAAGACTCCTTATCATCCAACACATCCTGCATTTCCTATTGCTGCCAGTGTCCTCTTACAGCCCAACCAACACCAGCTGAAGGGGAGCCCCTGCAGTATCTGTGATATCTGCCAGACAGCCAGGGCTACTGCCCAGGGACCTTGCAGGAGAGGTTTTAGCAGACAGACACATCAAAGCCTGTTCAGGACACTCCATTCCACCACAGGCTTTGGCACCCATGAACAATGATCATGACACATCATGACAGCACAGGTTGCTTCTCCTTGTATAGCTGAGCCAACAGTGTGAGTAGGCTGTGTAGGGGAGAAACAACAGCACTGACTCCTTCCACTTCACAGCCACCTTGGGCTTGCTTTGGGTCCTACAGCTGGAGGAATGTGGCAGAAGTCTTCTGCTGATTTTGCAACACGGTCCCCTGTCACAGTCCCCACCTCCTGAGGACAAGTGTCCTCAAAGGCTCCTGACCCGTCTGGCTCAAACACCTCCAGCACTGTAGATTCCCAGGTCCTGGCTAAAAACACTTCAGTGTTCTAGCTGTTGGATTTGTGGCTACTATCTAGCCAAAATGTCCAGAGTCTGAATGCCCAGCCCTTGGCTCTCAGGAGGTCTGGAGTGCACCTCTAGTCAGCACAGGGCTGCAAACACCAGCCCAGACCTAGCTTTGCTCTGAGACATTGCTCAGCAAAATCCCCTTCCTTCAACAGATACATACCCCAGCTGTTCTAGGCAGAGGGTTTGTTGTGCTGGCAGCATGATGGTGTGGTGCATCCTTATTTTCAGGGAGCTGTTGCAAACAGCTGGAGTTTCTGGCTTTGACTTTTTCCCTTATTCTCTACTTGGGGTCAGTCCTTTAGGATAATTCTGGAGATATATGCATCAGTACCTCAGCTAAGAGCACAAGCAGAGTTGCCTTCTTGGGATGACAAGTCCTCCTGCTCTCAGACAGTGTGATCAACAGAGTGGCAGAGGGGTTCAGCCTGCTCTGAGCAATAGGATCCTGCAACAGCAGGGGCACAGAGAGCTGTGTGTAAGAAGAATGGATGCATCTCACATGGACATGTCACCATACATGTGACATGCAAGCAATAAATGAGAACAAGTCACCAAACACTGCTACTTGTTCTTTTTATTCTTTCAGTGCCTTGTACATCTCCCGATTTCTCATGCTCGATAGCTCCCTTGGCAGCTCATACAAGCAGTGATGCTAAGGGTAGAGGGACCCAGTAAAGCCACCCAGCCCACTTCCAGCCCCAGACCAGGCCCACTCACATCCCCTTTGCCAGGGAGAAAAGGGGTATTCCCCCCTGCAGGACCCGTGCGCTACGTGCAGGGTGTGATGGGGAGGTGGGTCGCTGCCAGGGGGGAGCTTGCCGTTCACCAGCATGAGTGGGAGGGTGAACTGGAAAAAGCCTCCTCTCCCGGTGGAGCACCATCACCCAGGCTTGATGAGGCGTGTGCTACTGAGCCACCCGTACACGCCTTGGGTGCCTCTAACTGCCTGGGACAGGTATTCACGGTCCGGTGAAGCATGCCCTATCATGCCTTCATGCCATGGTGCTCAACACGCTCCTCCCCTCCCTGCAGCTGCAGCCGTACTGGAGCATTCCTCTGGGGAGGGCTGGCTTGGACTGGGAGGGATGAGGGGCTGCAGATGGCTGTCCCCATGCTCCCCAAGTGCGCTGGGCACTTCCCCACCACAGCGCCTTCATCACCTCTTCAGCTCAGTCCCTTCAGCGAGAGCCCAACTGCAAGCACGGAGGCAGCGCTCCCAGTCAGTACAGAGAGATGTTCCCAGGAGTAATTTCAGGGCTGCTATGCAGGCATAGGGAGCAGTTTGGGATGACTGCACCCCTTCTTTCATGTGTGTATGCTTGAAGGTGGTGCGACCTTCCCTGACTGGTGCAGAGTGGGAGCCAAACCTGGCAGGTGCAGGGATAGCGCGTTAACACTGGGATTTCTTTGCCCCACAGGGACTCCGCTTCCAGCTCCTTGCTGAGGGTAGATGAGAATATGGGCAAGATGGGGTATTCTGGAGGGATTCAGAGCAATTCCAGGTGTAGGTGAAAAAACTGAGTGAGATGGGATCTCCCAGAGAGTTGATACCTGTGGATCTGACGTGACCCTGCTCTGTGAAAGCCTTTGGAAGGAGAAGGTCCTGCAGAGTGACACTCTTACCAGTGACTTGGAGGAGCTACCTGGCCATGCTGCCAAGCGCTATTTTGTCTTGAAAGTGGCACTGGAGATAGGAAAAACCCTGAGACAAAGGCAGTTTCTGGTGCTGTCAAAGCTCAGAGTCAATTCTAGCTGAGCTCACCAGGTTCACGTAGTCACCCAGGAGAAGATTGTCATGGGCAGAACTGAGATGAGGAAGAAGTATGACATATAGAGGACCAGCCATGGTTCCAGACTTGCTGCCCCACCTGCCCCAAAGCTGAGAAGAGAGCCCAGCAACCCTGCAGAGTGCAGCATCCCTGCAGTCAGCAGTGGTGAACAGGAGACCATCCAGCATCAAGGTCATATGCTATGAGAAAAAGCCCTCCTCCAGTGACCTGCAGTGGGCACTGATAATGGAGATATCCCAAGTCACAAGTACCTTCAAAGAACCAGTTCAGCATCTGCTGTGACCTGAGGTCTTGGTTTGCTTTTAAGCAGTAAAATAAGTGATCCAGGGACCTATCAAACCATGTGCCAACTTTGTCTGCCAAGTCCTGCTACATCCCTGGTCCCCATGCTCTTGTGGGTGCTGTTTGACCCAGGCTCTCCCCAGCTCAACCTGGCTCTTGCATATACGTGCGTAATCACTTTGGAGCATTGCACATCAGCCCTCCAGGCTCATACCCCTTTTACTCTGCTTTAGGCCACCTCTTCCTGGAGCAGAAGGGATCGTGCCTGCCAGCTGGCCCTGGTCCCAGAGGGTTGCAGCATCCTGGGGTGTGCTGCATAGCGGGTGCCCCCAGACCCCACATGTGCAGGGGCCTGGCAGGGGCTGGCTAAGTCATGTGTTTTATGTTGGGTTTCTCCCTCTCCTGGAAAGTCCCAGTGCAGAGCAGTGGGGCTGAGCCAACCGCACACAGCTGCGGGCCACCACATGAGAGGAGCCAGCTCCCCGGGGATTACAGAGCCCCAGGAGCCTGGGGAGGAGGCAGGAGCACCCGTGCCATGGCTCTTTCATCTCTCCCCTGCCTCACTCCCCCTTTCATGTCTGCCTCTCTGGCCACGCTCTCTTTTCCTCCACTCCTTTTGCTCTCTTTGCACTTGGCCTCTTTTCCCTGCCTTCCCACTGCACCTGGCTGTGCCGGTTGCCTCTACATCGCCCCTGTCACCCCCCACCCCAACACCCTGTGCTTTGATCCCCCGACCCCAGCCACCTGCTCCCACCTCCCCTGCATGGGCGTCCTGCCCCCATGCTGGCTCTGCCCCTCTGTCAGTTCCCTCCCCAGCCCAAAACCTCCCGTTTCCATGGGGGAAATAAGAGGTGTGGCACAAAATCCCTGCAGGTATTCTCCATCCATGTACAAAAGTTTTTCCCTCTTTCTCCCATCGGGCCTGTTGTCCCCTCCAGGCTGCTTCCAAGGTCCCCCTCTTTTAGGCTGTGCCCTGCATTGTCACAGCCAGACATTGTCCTGCCTCCTCCATCTGCCCCATGGAAGCAATGAGCTGGGGATGTTGATGGACCCCAATGTACCTCCCTGTTGCTGGCACACACTTTCCTTTTCTTCAGCTCCAGGGAGGAAACAAAGAAAAGGCATGCAGCAGCCAGTGTTGGGCACTCCTTGTGAAAGGTCTCTCTCTAATCAAGGGACAAAGTAGATGCCCTATTCTTATGGGTCACAGACTTGTGACAGGGGCCAGTGTCCCTCAGACACTCCCCAAAATGCCTGAGAGTGTCCCTGGTGTTTTCTAGGACAGGGGAACAAATGCAGGACCAAGATAGAAAAGAATATTTGGGTCCAAAGATACCCACAGCCATCGCAGCAGGGAGCACACAATGAGCAAGGTGGTCTAATGGTTAAAGTATTCTCTATGAGTCCACAGGCTCCCTGGTGAGACTTGGTGCCCATCTGCTTAGCAGGGATCTCATTTATTGGGGTTTGGGCTGTGGAGGACCTCCATGTCATCCCCTTCACAGACACACTATCAACCTCCATTCTAGCATGTCTCCCCAGCCAGCTCTCACTCCAATGCCTGCCCACCCTGTTCCTCTGCACCCACTGCCTCTGCTCAGATCTTCTGTCTAAGGGGCTCCATACACTCTAAATTCTGTCCCCAGCTAGCTCAGGCCCTGCCTTCTCCATCCCTTGTCCAGCCTTCCCCAGGAGTTCTTCCTATCCTAACCCCTGGAGCTGCCCTGGCTAAACCACAGCTTTCAGTCCAAGCCCTCCCTCTCCTCTCTATCTCTACACTCCACCCATTTCCAGGCAGGTGCATGGCAGCTCCTGTCCTTGGGCACCAGGTGTAGGTTCAGCTGAGCAAGGATCCTGCAGTCCTCCCGGGCAGTGGGGGTACTCCTGTGGAGCTGGACTGCTGCTGACATGTCTAGTCACTCAACGAGCTCAACACAGTGGGGGCTGCAGGCTGCTCACCAGGTATTGCTCTTCGTGGAGAGCAATGCCAGCATTGTTGTGGTGTGTCAGGGAGTGATGGGCAGGAGCTGAGCCTGGCCAGGGCAATACAGGACTCAAGGGTTCCTCTCCCAAGCCAGGTACTCCCTCCCTGTAGGTACATCACCTTGCCAAGCAGCTCAGTAAGGGCCAAATGCTTTTTTCACTTTTTTAGGGGCTTGTATGGGTGGTGGTGCCAAGCGTGACATGTTGAGGCTGGACTTCAGGAATGCCTCAGAGCACCTCTCTGCAGCTCAGGTTGCAGCATGATGCCAGTCAAGCTCTTGGGAAAGGTATTAAGCTATGACCACCTGCTTCTCAACCAGAAGAAGCATGGAGGCCACTTGCCCAGACCAGCGTAAGCCAAGGTCTGCCCTTTGCTCCCCTTGGATCAGCAGGTGCAAGAAGGCTTTGCTCTCCAATGACTTCCAGGAGCCTAGGTGCATCTGGGGGCTCTCGGGGATCAGCAGTTCACTAGGTTCTGCAGAACCAGCACTGCCCGTAACCATGCTTGTGCCACCTCAGTGGATGGTGTGGGACTGAGTCTAACAGGTAACCATCCCCTCGTGGCTCTGCTTCACATCAGCTCTGCTGGGAGCAGGAATGGAATTTGGATGGGGCTGGGCGTTCCCCATGTAGTGATTCCCTGGGGCAGGATCTGGCTCTGAAGACTGTTCTGCTCGGGGAAGAAATACCAGAGGAGTTACTCACAGCTCACTGGGGCATGATGTAGCAACTCCACACGGTTACCCCCACCCTCCAGCCAAAGTTCCTCCTATGATCTCCTGGGGAAAGTCCCAGCCCCCCCACAAATCTCCCTCTGCCACCCCCAGAGACCTTCCCTACCCTTGCTGGAGCTTTCCAGAAGCAGGAGATGAGCTGGGGCTTTGGGTGAGAGGAGAAGGGACCAGAGCAACCTGTCATGCTGGAGAGCATCTACTGTCCTCCCGGCTCTTCCACACTATGTCTGGTGATGGGTTACCCAGGGGGCACCTCCCTGGGGTAACCACACCAGGACAGCCACTCACCTGGCTTCAGACTTGGCAGAAGTGCAAACCTATTGGACCAGCTCAGGTGTCTCTATTGCCTTTTTGGCAGTCACACTCAGGTCAGATTTTCCCATCACTCTCCACAGCCACAGGGGCAAGAAGTGAGATTTACTTTTGGTTTGCTGGAAGAAGATGAGAAGCCTTCACGGTCCTGGGACCATGAAGTTCAAACTTTAAAAAAAAAAAATGGACTTCACTCAGATCTAGCAAAGTCACCAGTCTCCTTGGCACCGTGGTGCTGGGCTGATGGTTGGTCTTGGTCTTAGAGGTCTTATCCAACCTTAACGATTCTATGACTCTATGACCCTCAGGGATGGACGAATCTCTAGAGCTTGGGCCAAAACTACTTGATGAAACTGGAGTAAGTTCCACCTGGGTTTGCCAGCATGGACTTGCTGTCATTTTTAGAATGACACTAAACTGTCCTTTTCATGACATACATGTAAAAGAAATGTCCAATTATTCATTTATTTATTAGTTTTAGAACTTCTTTAGTGATTTGCCTTTGTGGGGGGATGATGGAAAATTGTTGGGGAAATCTGGTCCCCTCTGCTGAAAATCACCTCATCATCTGCCTGGGCTCTTCTATGCTGATGGTCATTCCTCTTTTTTGGTGAAGCACCTTAAAACTTCATTCCAGCCCAGGCCTGTGTGGTGCCCCGCAGGGTGGAGGTGTCCCTCACAGTGCAAGGGGCTGTGCACCAGATGGTACAAGGCTGGAGCAGCTCAGCAGGTTCAGATACTCCCTCCATGTGAAGAAACATAACTCTTTGGTGGTACTAGGACAGATCCCGTGTGCATCAAGGAGGCTGCACTCAGGCTTATGGAGGAGGAAAGGTTTGGAATGCCCAGGTCTTGGAGAGCCAAACCCTGAGTGGCAACTGGTTCTGGAAACTCAGCAGTGGTTATGGGGAGAGGAGGTGTCCTGCATGCTCTCTGTGCCCAGCAGTTTAGTTATTATGATACCTGCCTGGAGGCTGGTTCCCAGTTAGGGAAGCATGGGGACACAGCTTTTGTAACCACAGGCACACCAGTGTCTTACCTGTGGCTCCCAGACACTCAGTGAGGGAAGCCACAGAGCAGAACTTGAAGGCTGGTATTGCACTGGGAGCCAGCTGGCCGCAGGATGGAAGAAGTTCCTGCGACCAGGGAGCTTATGCCCTGGAGCTACCTGCAACCCAAAGCACCTCTGCAGCACAGCGCTTGCACCTCTGCCCATGCTACCCACAGACCCACCAAGATCAAGGGATATTTTTATGTTTTCGCCTGAATGTCCCAGCGTCCCAAGCTGTGACAAGGTGTCTGCAGAACCAAACAGCACCAGGCACTGTGTCTTGCAAGGCTCAGTGGCCGGGCTGCGCTGGGGGACTCCCCCTGGCTACACTGGCATCACTGGTGTGCCATTTCACAATGCTGTGTTCCCAAAACAGGGGAATGAGGGAAGAGCAAACTGCTGTGTTTGTAGCATCAGGATGTTCAGAGCCTGGTTCCTCACTTGGGGATGTGAGATGTGCCCGGGGTGAACAGCCTTGCCTACCATCCCCTGTCTGCATCCCCTGTCTCAATGCACCTTTTCCCCACTCTGGTCCCCTCCCCAGCTCTGCCTTGCTGGGGGAACCGTGTGCTGGAATCCACAGCACAGGTGGCCCGGGATTAGCAAGAAGAGGAGCAAAGGGGCTGGTGCAGTGCGTGGATAGCTCTGTGGTGAATCAGTCATCACCCCAGGCAGCCCTGAGATCACAGGCGCCTGCAAAGCAGCCCGTGAGAGGTGAGAAGACAATGCTACCTACAAAGTGCTGAAGTATGATGGATGTGCAAAGCTCCACTACTCTGGAGACATGGGTGTTTGGTCAGTCTGGGAAGAAGGGCTGAGACAGAGTGGCCAGGGGACATAAGGGGTTTGACTAGTGTTTTGGGCAAAGGACAAAAGGCAAAGGGCTTGGGAATTTGCAAAAATGGCCACAATGATGGAGATGGATATTAGAGATGGAGAAGCAGGATCTCAGGAGGGAGAATGAACTGCTGGAGCACACCCTGCCAAAAGCAAATTCACCCTACTGCTGCTTTCACACCCCACAGGGTAAGCCTGAGTGACCTGAGCCCCAGGTAAAGATCTTTACCCTGTGAGGTCATCAGCCACAGATCTTTGCTTCCAAGAGTCACCACAGCGGCCACATGCCCTGCTGTCCCTGCTGTACTGGCAGACAAAGGTCACGGAAGTTCCCACACTTCCCTGCATCACCTGCAGCAGCCCCTCAGCCCCTAAACACAGCTGGCTCTGGGGGCAAGGACCCCATTCGCCTGATCCCTCCCGGAGGGGCAAAGTTGGCACTCCCAGGGGCAGCAAAAGGCAGAGCATCCCTCCCAGCTGACCCAGCTACCCAGTGCCTGCAGGGGTGTTATGAAACAAGGACACGGGCTGCTCCCCACTAGGCCCGTGGTGCTCACTTCCTTCCAGCCTGGTATTTTCCTCTTCAATTTGTTGTGCTTTTTTTTTTTTATTCACTTATTTTTTTTTCTGTAGCCGCAAGGGGTGTGCAGCCGTGAGAGGAGCAGGGAAGTTATCAGCCGGGAGATAGCAGCAGCATGATTCACTGCCTGGCCCCCACAGGCTGCTGCAGCCAGATGGGTGCCCTCCTCACCACTGCAGTGAGGTGCCTCTTGCGGACACCCATCTCACTGCCTTCCTCTCTCCCTTCGCTCCAGTCCTACCATCCTTGCCCAGGACTGTGGGGGTAGCAGCACGGACCCCAGCACCAGCATGGACACGGGCGTGGGACCAGCAGCTGGGATTCCCATGGATGGATGATGTCCAGCGTGTGTCTGGCTGGGCAGGAGCCTCCCATCATCCACCTTGCAAGGATTTGTGGGGCAGGAAAAGGGTCTCCACCTCCTACCAGTCTACAAACAGCTCCTAGGGCTGTTATTGTGGGACCGCAATAGAACACCAAGGAGAAAATCTCGCACAAGTGAGTAGGCAGTCTTGAGCGTCCCCCTCTACCCCTCTGGCACCCTGCAGGAGCAGAGAGACCCAGGCAGCTAGAAGAGCAGGGCAGTACACCCTGAAATACCCCATGCTGTCTCCAATCCACTTTTATTCACAATCAGAAATAACTTACCATACAATAACACAGGCACGCACAGCACAGCCCTGGGCACCCTCCCCTCTGGCCATGATGCTACAGCCTAAGCCAGCCCGAGCTCTGCTCCAACAGAGGTGAGCCCCAGCCTGCAGAGCTGTGCTCCCTGCTCCATCCCATGGGATACTCCATCCCCATCCTGCTCAGAGCACAGCCTTGCATGTAGCCAGAGGAACCTGTGCACGGTGCCAGTGTGTGTTCCCCCCCTCCCCTCCCACCCTGGGCTCCCCATGCCCTGCTGTCCCCCACCCCACCCTGCCCCATCCCGCTGGGTGCCAGTGGGCTCTCCCCCACCCCTGTGCCCACCCTCTGCCTCCTCGCGCAGTGCCAGTGTCGGCAGTCTGTACAGTATGGCCGTGAGCTCCCTAGGGCTGGGAGCCTTGGTGCTCTCGTGTGGGGTGGGTAGCGGGCAGCAGGCAGCCCTGCCCTCCCCACCTAAGTGATAACAAAGTGCTGATTTCAGAAGGTGCCGAGCATCTCATCTCCTCCTCCCCACAGAGTGAAAGGAAGTGGGTCCCGTGGCTCCATCTACCCCCCCCCCAGCGCCGATCCCCATCCCTCTCCCCTCCCCACGGGCAGGCATGCTTGTCCCTGGCACTCTGGGGTGGGTACCCATCCCTGCCCAGCTATTTGCAGACGCTGACCCACTCGGTGATTCGACACTCCTCACAGGCCACAAAGCAGCACCAGTGGAACTTGCAGTTGCAGCGCTCGCTGCGGGTCTGCCGCAGGATGTTGTGCCCACGGCCGCAGCACAGGCTCTCGCAGTTGTCCATGCCTGGGCTGGTCTTGTTGCACAGGCGCCCTTGAGTGCCCAACGAGTCCAGAGCTGGTTCCCGCTCGCAGAAATCGGGTGACTTCTCAAAGTAAACCAGCTCACTGATGCCAGCCCGGCGGCGATGCCGAGCGTGGCCAGGCTCCAGCTGCCCAGCGTTGCGGTTGTGGGGCCGGATGAGGGTGGCTCCGTAGAAGCGGTCCTTGAGCAGGGACCCCACCAGGCGAAACTCAGGTGTCACCTGCCAGCACGTCTTCAGCTGGCAGCTCCCCGAGGTGCCGTGGCATTTGCACTTCCTCCTCATGTTGTCCATCACCACCTGGACAGGAAGGGAAGGACAGAGGGGTTAGCATGGACAAGATGTGCTCTGGGGACCAGAGAAGCCATCATGGAGCTCTCTGTGAGTCAGCACTGTGGGAACACCAAGGGCTGGCAAGAGCAGCCATCAGAGGCCAGAGCTGCAAAGCCAATGAGGCTACACTGTTACTGTGCCCAGGGTCACCCATGTCCTACCTCCATCTCTTCCAATCCTGGCAGTACCAACTGGTTTTTACACTCCAGCAGGCAACTGGCACAAAAAGGAGAAGGTGAGGATCTCACTTTCCACTGCTGCTTGGCTCTAGCATTATCAACCTGACCACAGACCCCGTTAAAACCAGTATGGATCCATCTTTGCAGCCCTACTGTGACCTCCCAGTGCAGGGGTCCCCCATGCACCTCACTGGCCAGAAGCACTGCAGTGGAGCAGGTAGGAGGCATGTTTTCCCCTCCCCAGGGCTTTCCTGCCATAAAGTCCTTGCTCTGGGAGCCCTGGGAGCAGCTCTGCTCTCAGCTCTCACCCGCTTCCTTCTAGAAGGTCTGGGCTCAGCATAGGGGGTCTGAGGCACTGCTTCCCACCATCACCTAAATTTCAAGCAGGGACCAGAGATGCTCAGAGCCCTGACATACGGTTTGATGAGTGCTACTTGTCCACCTCTGACAAGAGCCAGGGTGTGTGGTTTGGGCAGCTTCTGTGGCTGGGGCTGGCTGAGCACTACAGTTTGAGCAGGGGCCAGAGGCCAGTGCTGGTGCAAGGAGAACCTTAGGCTCCCTGGGCAATACTGCTGAGCCCACAGACTGTGTGCTGGGGTGCCCCTAGGTTCCCCATCCCTGCAAGAGATACTGCTGTGGCTGTGCCAAGGGAAACAATGCATGCCCAGCAATCTCCAGGGGCACGGAGTGACCACACATCACCACACAGCCCAGAAAGACACGGTTTATACTGTGAGCTGGGCTGATGCTTGCAAGACTATTTCAAGCTGAGCACCCCACTCAGAGCCACTCTGCAGGGCTCAGGAGGAGCCCACAGGATACATGGTCCCACATGACGTCCTGTCCCACGATGCCAGCCTGGTTGGCTGGACTCACACCTAACACACACCGCCTGTTCCTGCCCCCTCCTGGGGAAGTACCTGTGTGAGGAATACCTTGTTTTGGTAGAGGTGGGTAGTTTTTACTCCTTGTCATCTTGTGTTTGAGTACATCTCCCCATTGCTAAGCAGTTATGGTAATGAAGGCAGGTCAGGGAAACAAGCCTGGAGCTCAGGGCACACAGAAGAAAGGTCTGGGCTGGGCTGGAGTTTGGCTTTCATCTTGCTGAAAGTCCTGTCTCCTGCTGGGAACAGCCTCTGCCTTGCAGGTAATGAGCTGCCCGGCCTCTCTGCCATGCCCTGGGTGTGCCGGCCAGGAACACCTGCTGCTCACCATCATCCATGGGAATATGCTGGCACCGGGACCCCATCCTTTCCTGCATCCCCTCCCTTCTCCCATGGCTGGACCATGAAAAATCCATCTAGAGGGCTGTGGCTGGGATGACCACCACCACGACAGAGGGGGAAGTGGCATGACAGCCAGACAAGGGCTCACTTGGGATTACAGCTGGTCACAGCAGCGGCTGAAGAAGGCAGCATATGTGTGCTGTCATTGTCACCCATGCCATCAGTACTGAACATCCCAAGCCCCAGTGCATCAATCCATCCCTTCCCAGGGACAGCTTGTTCCTCCTCCTGCCTGGACAGCTCAGGGGGTACAGAGTCCTGCCAGAACTAAGCGACCTGAGAAAGGCCTATGCGAACCTTGGTCCCTGTGCTTTTGCCATGAGATCTCCTCCACGCACCTCTACCCAATTGTCCTTCCCATGTCTCACAGACACACAGTTCAGCACATGCCTGGACTCGCTGGTGCTTTCTTTCGCACATTCCCAGCTCCTCCCAGACCATAAGAGCTTTATCGTACGTCTTTGTTGTGAGGGTAATAGGTAGTTCCTGGCTTCCTTTCATCCTCTCTCGCTCTCTGATCTGGGTTAGGAGCACTTGCAAAGGGAACTTGCTCCCTCCCTTGGACTCAGGACACTCAGGGCAATGGCTGCCCCAGGGCTTCCTATTGCAAGTCTAGAGCAAGATGACCACTGCTGTGCATCCTCCGCAGCTGCAATCCCCTTCCCAGTTTTGTAGCTGGGTGCAAGAGGGAAAAATCAGCATGTTTCTGCCTGGTTTTGAACCAGGGATCTTCCACGTGTCGAGTGAATGTGATAACCACTACAGTACAGAAACCCACATCCCATTGCTGCTGGATGTGTCCACTGGTGGAATTGTCATCTCCCCCGGGCACTGTGGGGGTCTGAGCTTGGAGTCAGTCTTACCTACATGCAGACCACACCTGGTACACACAGGGACCACGGAAAGGATGCTCAGTATCAGCAAGATGCTGGAAAGCCCTTGGTGCCACACCTGCTTGGTGTACAGAGAGCAATGATGTGTGGCAGGGCATGGTACGTGATGTGGACATCCACATCACTGCTTTGCTCAAGGGGTTCAAGCCTTGGGACTTGGAGGGCAGGACCACATTGCTGCTGCATCCAGTGTGGCCACTCCTTTCCCAGGAAATCCCAACAGATTGCTCCTTATTACAACATAAAGACGGTCCTGGGTGTGAGGAGGGCTTGGATGGGTGTGGGACCCACATCATTGCTAAAAGAGCAGACAGGGAACTGGAGAACTCATCCCCAGGCAATGTGGATAGCCAGGTACAGCCCTGGCAGTAAGCACAGCACCAACAATCACACACCAGGTACAATATCTCCTTGCTCCAATGCACGGCACCCACAACCATCATAACCCAGACCACACATGGGCTCACCCCTTATCCCAACAGAGTCCTTGAGCTGGGCATCCTGTCCAGCCATTGCTTCCCTACCTGCACTGGTACCACACCCTCATATATCCCTTCAGTCCTCTTCTACCTCTGCTTCCAGCTCCCAGGCATCTTCTGTCAGTCCAGCTCTTGTCCCTGAGGCCACAAAGAGTTGACATTGCCAGTCCCATGCCTGCCTGCCCTTGAGGATGAGCAAACCCCAGATTTATTTGCTGTTGCTGGATCCCACAGGCACTATCTGGTGACATTCCCCCCACGCAAATATTCTTTTCTCACCTTCTCCTCCTTCTGCACAGGGCTTCCCTTGGGAAATGAGCAAAACAGACCCCAAATTTTTGAGCACTGCCAGGAGTTCCAGTGGTTTGGGGCACACAAAGCTAGAGCCAGGACGAGTCCTGCAGACAGAATTGGAATGGTGGGTCTTGCCTGGCTTGGGGCAGAACAGCCTGGGAATTTAGCTACCTAACACTGAACAAGACTTCGCCATGCAGAAGCAAAGCCAAACAAGCAAAAACCTCTGGTTTTCTCCAGGCATTTACAGTCTGGCTAATCTGAGATGGTTTTGGTTGGCAGTAAAGCTCAGCTCCAGCACCAGGGAAGGGCACACATCAAGGTCCTGCTTTGCCGCATCCCCATCTCTTGACTGGTTTTAAATACACTCAAAGCACACCCAAATATCTGGGCCAGCCCAGGGAAACACTTGCTGTGGAATCCTGATCTTGCATTACATATTTCTCCAGCCGCTACACGCTCTCCTGGAAGTGTCCTGGAAGTGTGTGACCAGGGTCTTGGGGACAAACTTCCCACTGAATCCATGGAATGTGGTCTCCCTGGCATGTGCTGGGAGCAAAGCCAGGCAGGGAAGTGCAGCCATCCTCCCAGCCCCTCCTGCCTGCATGCTTCTTGTCTGTAATATCAGTCTGCTTTTAAACACTGGCTTCCAGACAGAGTGAGCTACTAATTAGCACCTTTAACAAAACCTGACATCATGAGAATGGAGGGGAGGCTGCCCTGCTCGCCCAGGCAAGATCTGGTACCCCCTCAGAGCCAGAGGAGGAGGTTGTTGGCTGTCACCTGTGCTCCCAAGGGGATGCCATACTTCCCAGCTGCCATGGGCACATGCTGCCTGGCTCAGTCCTGCTCACATCCACCTCACCAGGTCACTATCTCCCTCTTCAGAGAGGCAGAGACACAGCTGGCTGCTGTGGAGCCTGTATTGTGTCCCCATGATGCCAGTGACTTTCTCCTGCCTGTCCATGCCTTCCTCCCACTGCAGCTTCCTGACTCCAGTTCACCTAGTTCCTGAGAGGCAGGAGCAGAACTCATTGCCATGCTACCTCCCTTGCACTGTTGCAGCACAGGTAGGTGACAGGGAAGTGTCCCTTGGCAGGGGGACAGCAACGATGCTCAGAGTTGCCCTCCTCAGCAGAGATGCTCAGCAGCAGGTCTGAACCAGTCTTTACAGTACTAGGGGGAGGGAGTGCCTTGAAAGTAGTACCAGCCTCACTCACCCAACCAGCATGAGCCCCTCAGAGCCCTCCCACATGTGTCCCAGGGACCCTGTCCCTGCAACCATCACCACTATCACCCTGCACCCCTGCTCAGAACCCTGCTTACCTGCCGGCCTACGCGGTTGTTGTGCAGCCTCATGCGTGAGTGAATATCCCTATAGGTTTCTCGGGAATCGAGGAAATCCTTGGAAAACTTCTCCCCATAGTCCACATCGGGGCTGCACCCTCCCCACTCCCAGGAGTCCTGAAGGCCAGGGGTCTCAGCTGGCATGTGCTCCATGTGCACCCCGTGCACCATGCCTTTGCCGCGGTTCATGGCCTCCAGTTGGAGACGATGCAGCTTGCGCCGAAAAGCTTCCTCATCACCCCGGCGTTTCTGGTCGCAACCGCAGGCCTGTAGCTTGCCCAAAGCGCAGGCATTGGAGACGGCGTGCACCACACCGGCAGCCGCGATGGCATAGGCAAAGGCGCTCTCCCGAAAGCCTGCAAGGAAGGAGAAAGCAGGGCTTAGTCTGAGTGGTCGACCCCCATGGGTAGCTGGAAAAGCCAAGCACCATGCCAGGGTGCAGGGAGCCTGAGGTTCAGCTTGTGCCTTGTTTGCCTTGCCCTGATGCACCAGATCTCACCTGGACCATAAGCAAATCTCCACCTGGTGCCCTCCATCCCTGTCCCTACCCTGGTTCAGGCCCCAGCTCCCACCTTCACCCTGCTCTCACATTGCCATGGGAGACTCCAACACAGCATTGTTCGGGAGTCAGCATTATGGGGCTGATGGGAAAGGCAGCATCTCCTCCCTCCTCCACTCAGAGTTGCCCAGTATATTAAATGTAATGCTGGCTGAGGGATATTTCTGCTGAGGAATGGCCCATTCCTGCTTATCCACAGGGTGCAGGATCGGACAATAACAGGAGCAGGCAGTGCTGCCTGTCCAGCCTGATCCATGTGCCAGCACTCCGTCCCTCCCCAAGCCCTGCCAGCTCCCGCAAGTCCCTGAAACCTCCTGTAAATGTGATACAGTGCTGGAAAAATTGAGCATCTCTAGTTAGAGCATGCTGTGACCGCATCATGCACTGCCAGGGCCGGCAGCTGGTTATCATTACACACCAGGAAGCGAGGATGTCCACAAGTGTCATTAGCCGGGGATGGGGTGGACAGGGACAGGGATGAGTCTCACAGCAGGGGCTCCACAAGGCTGCCAGAGGGGTCTGCCTGAGGGCTGCTTGGCTTCGTTTCCTGTGCAGCCAGGCATGGGACGAGCCTCCCCTCTCCCCAGGAATTTCTATTTTATTTTAAACACAAATTAATATTTTTTCTTTGTGGATGCCAGGCCAAGCAGGGAAGCCACAGTGCCCTTCACTTTGGTGTGCAGTGACCGGTCCCAGCACAAGGAGAGGAAAGAGGGAGAGCCAGATTTTCTGCTGTGACTTCACACGTGAATAAATACATAGGCAGTATTCACCGGCTTCTCTCCCTTTGTTGTAGAAGAGCAACTTGATCAGCCTTGGCTTTACTACAGATGAGCAAATGAGAGGTTTGGGGGTGTTTCCTCCAGCAGATCTGTGCCATCAAGAACCCTAAAGCACAGATCCTAGGCAGGGGCTCTGCCAGCTCCCTGCCTGCTCTGCAGAGTCATGAGAGGTGAGAGCACAACCGCTCCCCACAACTGTCACCCATCCTCGGCAATGCTGCCCATCACGCATGTCTCCTCGGTGGTTCGCTGCCACCCGCCAAGCAAATGCTATGATCTTATTAAAGGGAAATGAAATGCAGCTCAGAAACCTGCATTTAAAGTCACTCTGTTCTTTTGTGTGTTAATTTGACACTAGTGCATTTAAAAAATTAACGAGGCACTGCTTAAAAGCCAGTGGGAGCCTCTCCCAGCTTCCCCTCAGAGTGGGACAAGCTTGCGTCTTTCAATGCACAAGTTGAACAACATTTTTCAGTGGGCAGGTAATGGGGCTGCTGCTGTGTACGCTGCACAGCCTCCCCAGGGAGAGTGCTGGCAGGCAGCGCCTGCAACACACCCTGTTAAAGCAGGACAGCCCAAATCTGGGGAATTCAGCACCCCAGTGAGGGATGCAGAATGGAGAACCAGGACTGCGAGGTCTCCACGATCCCCAAATCCCTCTCCTATCAGTTCTCTGTCCCCACAATCTGGGCCCTTCAGGAGCTGAGGCCAGGCACAGCCCAAGAACAGGGATCTGTCACTGCTTCCTTGCTTGGCACCCCCAGCTTCTCATATAGCTGGTGCCTGGGGATGGCAGCAGCAAACCCTCCAGCTGGTGCAACACTCTCCTGTTGGCCCTGTCTTTCTGTTAGCCTCTCTCACACATTTTCCCAGTCTAACTAATAACTTCCCATGCAGCACCTCCTTGAAAACATGTTACGGAGCACAAACAGAAGCTTTACTCGACCCAGTCCATTTAGTAAGTCCATCTCCATACAGGTAAACAGCCCAGGTACATCAGGTGCCCTCCATGGCTGGGAAATCTCTGTGGTCAATCCCCAGCCCGCCTCCTTCCTCTGCTGCTCTAGAGCCACGTGCAAGCAGATGGATAAGGCATTAGACCTTGGCCCTGGAGCTGCCATCCCCCTGGCTGTGGGCAGGGAAGGGTCTGGTCGCCAGGACTTCACATCCCAGCTCTCTGAAAGTCTTGTCCTCATCTGACTGTGGTCACCTCCCTGCTCAGTATCAGTCTGCCTGGCCCCACTGCTCCTCCCTGCCTTCTCACCTCCTTCCCTTGCCCCACGCTGATGAGGAGCTGTGAGCAACGGGTTGCATAGGGCAGGGCATTGCTGGGACCGCAGCAGCCATGCCAGTGTGGTTCTGCTTGGAGGTTCAGTTTACATTCCTCGCTCTACCCTGGCCAAGCCAGAGCCCAAAGGATTGCAGCAAAGCAGCAAACAATGTGGCTGCAGGCGACAACCACTGGCCTCATGGGCTTGGTGAGGGTGGGAGCTTCCAGGAACCACAACTCGTGTGGCGTGTGGCAGCCAGCCCCAAGCCTTTTGGAGGGAGGCTCTCTGGCTACTTCAGCCACCTAAGACCTCAGTGGTGATGTTTGAGTCACCAGATCCCTCCAGAGACCACAGAAGAGCTTGTAGCTGTGGGATGTGCCACAAGTTTTGCATCCTGCAGGGAAGAGGGAATGGATGACACCACCCCACCACCACTGCTGGTATCCAGCCTGCTGTATATTAAAGGACCGTGCTGGGCGAGGGGGATGGATCTGAAATCTCAGTCCTAGATCAGATCCCAAAACAGCTTTCTTAGCAGGGGAAAATTTTCCCTGTCAAGATACACCTAGGAGATAGAGGACTACTCTGTAGGACTCAAAGCTCCCGCTGCTACTGGCTCTGCCATGGATGCTGCAGTTTCTGTCTCTCATGTGGATGCAAGATCAAGGTAACAGATCTGGCTCAAGTGCAGTTGTGGGATCCATAGTCTGCTGGGGCAGGGAGAATTGGAGTCATGGCCTTCTTCCACAGCTCACGGATGCACCTGGGTGGTGACACGCTCCCAGTAACCACCACCACAGGGTCTGTGTTGCACCAAGGGAGAGGGCAGGACAGTCTGGTCTGGGAACACAGGGATTGTGTTCCCGCATCCCAGGGATGCTCAGCAGCTCTGCCCGTGGTCAGCACTCCCCAGGAGTGCTAGATAGCTGCCACCAGCCACGGGCACGTCACCCTGACCCTGCTGGCTGGCAAGGTGGAGGAGAGTTTCTCCTGCTGCCCGTGGAGATGGCCAGTCCCAACACGCTGCCTCTCCCCCAGCCCCGCTCCCTCCACTTCCCTCTCCCTAATTAAACTGCAGGTGAACCTGCCAGGGTCTGGCCCAGCGCCAGGCGCTAAACGCCTCCCTGCAGATCCCGACTTGTCTCCCTGCACCACCTTGAGCGTACTGGGGACAGCCCGCAGCCCTTGCTCCCTGTCCGCCCACGGCTCTCCAAGCCAGGAGTTGGAGCTGTTTTGTGGGCTGCATGGAGCTGGGCTGAGGCCTGCACCTCCAGAGATGCTGCCCTGCCCCTAGGTCCTCACTTGCACCTATCAGCTGGAATAAGGTCCAGGGGGCACCCACAAGGATGCAGGTGAGTGTCTGAAGCACCCCCATGTGCTTTGAGGCCAGGTGGACAAAGCCTTTGGCTTGCCTGGCAGTATCCAAAACCCTGCCACAAGTCCAGATGCAGCTGTGCCAGGCCAGGTGCTGTGGTCTACAGGCAGCAGAGCTTGGCTGGGGCTCTGCCAAGCTGGGCATCAAGGTCCTGAGCTCAGCAGCATCTCCCTGGACAGCTGTAACTGCACCTGCCTCCCTCACTGCATGGCAAAGGTTCCCCAAGTTCCAGCTTGCAGCTGGCTGAGCCCCAGCACCTGGCGTTTCCAGCCTTGCAGGGAGTTCCCGTCTCCTTGCTGTACAAAATCAAGGTTTGGTCATGGCCACACAGACCCTTTGGCACCAGGGAGCCCTTGTAAGTAGAGGGCACGGGGCATGCAGGCATCATTCCTCCCTCAAAAGGCTGCAAAAGGAACAGTGAGATGCTGCACTCCAGAACCATGTCCAGTCCAGCCCTACACCTCTGGGGCTTCTGAGGACACCAGCCCCTCCATGAGGGTTCCATTTCTTTCAGAGCTTGATATAGATGGGCTTGATATAGATGGGGTTGAGTTGACCCAAGAGGAATGCTCAGGGAAGAGGGATCCCTCAGCTAATGCAGCCACCTACCTTCACCTCACTTTTCCTACATACAGCTCCAGGGCCAGGAAAGGATGTCTCTGTGGGCACTTGAAAGGAGAGGGAGGGACAACAGAG
The DNA here is from genome assembly GCA_033558105.1 of Coccyzus lansbergi. Lineage (NCBI taxonomy): Eukaryota > Metazoa > Chordata > Aves > Cuculiformes > Coccyzidae > Coccyzus > Coccyzus lansbergi. The sequence goes on from JAUMJK010001067.1 coordinate 221,701, forward strand.
AGAGGTGGGACCAGGGACATGACTGGGGAGAGGGTGTTGGCAGCGGTGCCAGTGCCATGGAATGGGTGGCAAGGACATAAGCAGTCAGCCAGGGAGGATAGGAGGAGGATTTCCAGTGGCAATGCTGAGCCTGGATCATCTGGAGTTGATGAGGGCCAAGGGGGATGGGGGCAGTGCAGATGGCACTGGGGGCTCAGTGAGGGGTACAAGGGACACTCCATACCCAAAGGGTGCAGCACCAAATGGCAAACCCAGAAAAAAAACCCACAGCCCATGGGAGATACCTGAAAAAAAGAAAGAGCAGCAGCGGTAAATCCCTGGGAACTCCCTCTGCTCACCCTCTGCTAACCTGTCATTGTGCCTCACAGCCACCATGTCCTGCACCCTTGCTCTGCCCAAGATGCTGTCAGGATCCCTATTCCCACACAGAAGCCCTGCCAGATCCCCGGCCCTGTCTGATTTGAAGCCTCCTTGCTCCTTCCTGACTCCCCAGGGCTTTCACTAAAACTTCTGGGGGTAGAGCAGTGGGATGAGGAGTCAGGCACTTGTTTACCACTGACCCTCACTCCGTCCCCAGAGTGTAAGCCCTCTGGCTCCACCAAGAAACTGGATGCTGGGCAGGGTGTGGGACAGCAAGTACCAGTGCTGCGCCCAGTACAGCTCACGCTCATGCTGGGGAAGATGTGAGAGATGCTGGAGGATGGGGCGGAGGTGGGGAGTGGAGCCAAGTGGGGAGAGCAGGAGGGAGAAGCCAGCTACAAATAATTTAAAGTGAGATTCACGCATGGCTGAACTGATGGCAGAAGAAGTGGGAAAAGGAATGAAAGATTAAAGGGGTCTGTCACTTCGGGTTACAAACAATGATCCTATGAGCACGTTGCATTCCCAGGCACAGCAAGGATGAGGCAGGGTGCCGAGCAAAGACCTGGTCCCCAGGGGTGAGATGCATTAATGCCTGCAGCACGGAGCCTGCACCCCTTCTTTCCACCACTTGCCTCTCCTCCAGTGCCGGGCTCTGGAGATGCATCCCTGCTCTGATGGCTGTGTCTGTAACAACTGCAAGGCACAGCTCACAGTTCCAACTCCATTACTGAGGGACACGAGTGGGCTGGAATCAGGCCAGGACACCAGCCTCAAGGCTTGCTCAATGCCAGAACGGCTATGGGCAACCGCATGGGATAGCCTGGGTGTTTGAGGCTCATTCCACACTCTCTGCTGCCAAAACAGGAGCGCTGCAAGGTGCCCATAATCTCTGTTGCTCCAGTCCGACCTCCATTCTTCCGTGGAGCTAGGTCTCCATCCCAGGAGGATCCTGGGCTGAGACATACTCAAGAGCTCAGGACTGGTTGCAAGAGTCCGGGGGCTGTGGGAGCCCCTGCACGCATCGATCACGGCCCTAACTGCAGGAGGGGCTGCAGTGGCACCTGCAACAAGTGAGCTGCAAGTCACCAGCCACCACCAGATCTGGTGGGCTCAGGGATGGATGCAAGATACTCTCTGCCACTGGAGCTTCTCACCCAGCCTGGTGGGACCCACAGCAGGGAAGCTCATCTGGGCGTGTGAGCAACTTGAGCCAGCAAGTCAATGTCTCCTGCCGCCTGAGGAGACTAGAAATGAACTGCATTCCTCAGAGGACCTGGAAATAACTCGATGCTTATCAGAGCTGATGATCCCCACCCTTCCTGCCAGGCCCTAACCTGGGTGCTGCTTGTGGAGGAAAGAGATGTTGCCCTTCTCCAGGCACTGGTGACTGCTCGATGGCAGGATACTGGTCCCAATGCCATGTATGTTCCAAGTAGTGTCCCCTCCAGCACAGCTTTGCCCATTTGCCCTGAACACAAGTGACTTCCTGGCACCAAAATGTTTCTGTGCTCCCCTCTCCAGCTATCTCTCCTCCCTGGTACATCTGCCTGGGGGCTCCTACCACTGCATCCCCTCAAAGACATAAGCCTCAAGCTGCCAGTCTCTCTTCTCTCAGAATCTCCTCGCAGTCCCAGGGAGAGAAGATGTTGTAGGATAAGGAAGGATTTTAGTGGAAGGGGAAGGTGAAGGCACCTTTCTGCTGGGCACCAAGCTAGAAGGCTCCAAAAAGGGGTTAGTGAGCACATCTTTGGTAGTGTTCTTCTTCCTCAGGGGCTGGAGAAGCAATGAGTTTGCTGGACACCTTGCCTGCCCTAAGCACCCTGCCTGGCTGCTGTGGGCACCATACAGTTCTCTCTTGCCCATTGTTGGTGGCAATAGCTGCTTTGGTGTGTGCCAAGGCCCAGGCTTCAAGAAGAGCAGTTGGGTGAGAAGATACAGTCAAGCCTTACAGAAGGTCCCATCAAGTGACCAGATCTGCACCAGGCAGCCCCCCTGCACCCTCAGAGTTAACCGCTATGGGAAAGAGCATCAACTGTGGAGGCTCTGATACAGGTAGAGCCTGCCATGCCTGCGAGGGAGACAGAGACCTTGGTACCGAGGCTCAGTAAACTACAGAGGGCTGGGCAGGAGAGCTCTCCCGGCAATGCAGGTGGCAGACGTTGCAGGTCGTCAAGATCCCAGAACAGCCTGTCTGCCTATCCCCCCATGCCACCGTGCTCCAGGGTCCCACAAAACCGAAAGCCCTCAGTTCTATGTACTGGGAAGCCAACACAAAGGTAGGATGTCAGGGTGATGGGCTCCCAGAGCTATGTCCCATTATCTAGGGGCATTTCTGCTCACCATGATGCACTGAAACACCAAGCCCACAGCCAGACAGAGCAAAGATGCTCACTGCAGCCGTCAAACTGGATTCTAGAGTATGGCATCCACCTTCAGACCCACCAACTGTGCCGTACACCCATCGCACCACTCCAAACATCAGCCTATGTGAGAGGGGAAGATACCAGAAACCAGTGGGGCCTGGAAGGAGCCTTGAGAGCAGCTGGGGCTGGACAGAGAGAAGCAGCTCAGGACAAGGGCCAGCATAGGAACAAAGCTGCACAGAGAGGAGCCCAGCTTTGTGTGTTCTGGCAGGCCCTGAGGTTCTTTAGGCTCTGTCTGCCTTCATCTGTGGGGATGCTGAAGACCTGTCCTGGGCCCCTGGGCCAGAGAAAGGATGTGCAGGGGCCCCTGAGGAGACCAAGACAGCTCCTGAGAGCAGAGGCTGGGCAGAGAAAGAGGAGAAAGGCCATCCAGTCTTTACCTCTGCTGAAGATGATGCTCTCATAGGGGATCTTGTTCTTGGTCTCGAGGCTAGAGCAGTTCCAGCGTTGATCACGGAACTGGTGCTGGCACTCGTGGATGGCGATCTGGATGCCCTGAATGGCTGAGGCGGTGACATCAGGGTGGCGCACGCACACCTCTAGCTGCCGTCGCGTCAGCCCCGGTAAGGTTAGACACACCGTATTGGCATTCAGCACTGGCTCTGATGGTAACTTCAGGCCCAGGATCTCATTGGAGCAGGAGCTGGGAGAAAAAGGGAAACTCATTAAGTTGGAGTGCCAATACACCCACTCCCACTTTGGGAACACATGGGGAGAGGACATGCTCCTCTACCCACAACGTGCCCACTGCCTGCAAGTGTGACACACCAGGGCAGGTTGAGATTGGAAAGGAGAAAAAAAGATGAGGGCCACTGGCAAAGGTCAGCTGCAAAGGTTGGGGTGTGCCAGGGTCAGAACTGTCCCTCTCCCTCCTACCCCTGGGCACAACAGCAACTCAGCCTGGCAGATATGCCCCAACGCCAATGGCTGCAATCCTCCCCAGAAATGTCAGCACAGCCTGGACATCCTAGCATCATCTAGGGCTGCACATCCTCGGCATGCTCCTCTGGGGCTCTTCTGACCCAGCCGCACAGTGCTCTCTCGGGCACAGTCTACCCTGGATCGCCATCCCCAGACAGCATGAGTTTCTCCAGGAAAATCCAGAGATCCAGACAAGGTAACCCGTCCCAGGTCTGGCTCCATCCCTGTTGCTGGTAGATTCCCTCCCTACATCTCCCATGCCCCCCAGCACTGCTGGTCCTCACAAAAGAGGTAACCAGTGAGACCAGCCTTTTCCTGCCAGTTCAGCTGTGAAATTCAGAGCCAAGCACCCTGCCAAACATCCTCAGAAGCCCAGCAACAATCCCAAACCCACTGTCACATCCCAGCCCCGCTGGACATGATGCCAGTCACCACAGAAGCACTGAGACCAGCAGATGGAAGGGTGCAAGGGGAGGCACATGGACTGCGGCAGGGACACCACTACCCCTACAAGTAGAGCTGCTCCCTGGGGAAACAGGAGGTAGAGTGTGGAGAGATGAGCAAAACATGCCCATAGGAAGATGCCTGGAGCTAAGACAGGGGTACACAGGACAGGCAGATGCAGAGAGGGAGATGGAAGGGAAGTGTCTGCCCAGCTCCAAGGAATAACTTGTAGTATCCTGAGGTCCACAGTGCCCAAGCAGAGGACCTGCAAAGTGAGCAGTAGGTGGTGGGACGCCCAGTAGCAGCCTGTAGCGAAGTCCATTGGGAGCTCAACATCACCCTGCTCCTTGCTCAGGACAGTTCAGTTCCTGCTGAGAACTCTCTCCAGGCAGGGCTCCCTCTTCCCTGATTATGGCCAAGAGCTTGTACTCTGGGAGGACCAGGGAGCTGAATGAAGCCTTTGAACGCTGATTAGAGAAAAGAGACTTTCAGAAGGATGCTGGAAGAAGGACTGTAGCTGCCTCGTGGAGTAGCCAAGTCTTAGGGAGAAGGGTTACTCCCCCTCTGCTTCTCTAAATTCCGTGAGTCCAGTGCAGGTACATGGACAGAAGCAGCTGTTGGGGACCAGGGCCTGACTTTACCAATTCCGTGCTCACCCAGCTTTGGAAGAAGGGCTCAGTCCCAGGAGCCCTGCTGAATTACAGCTTGCTCAGAGGGGAAGAGGATCTACCAGGGTCAAGCTGCTGCCTTCTCCAGCATCCCAAGGGTGTTTATATCCACCCCGACAATTTCACAGATACGTGGGTCTGGCCCAGTGCAAATCCACATTGACTCCAACATGGAAAGTCAGGGCAGGAGGGATCAGAGGGAAAGTCGGGGCAGGAGGGAACAGAGAGAAAGAAAGCAGAAAGGGATGCATCCCTTCAAAGACCCTACACGGGATGGGAAATCCTCTCTCTGCCTGCCTCCTGTGCTTATTCACACTGTTGAAACGAGCCTGGGCTAAGAAGAGAGAAGAAGCAGGTCCACAGTTACCATCATCCCCAAGCCAGGCAGCGCCTGCCCCAAGCACTGCAAGGACCTCGTTCCCTACGTGTTCTGAGCCAGCCACAGCACCTGCCACCTCCTCCCGGGCCATCCCGGGGTCAGGGGGGGATGTTATGGTCCTTCTTGCCATTGCAAGTTTGCCAGCAGGGAAACTGAGGCAGAAGGACCTGCCCTCCACTCTCTGGGGCCCTTCCAGGGCCCCAGAGAGTGGAGGGCAGGTCCTTCTGCCTCTTGCTCTACCCAGGGCTCAGAGGGGCCAGGGACTGGCAAGGAGCTGTCACTATCGCCCTCCCTAGGAGGACACAGCACTCCCCCCCAGCTCTCTTCCCCGTTGAAATCTGGATTTAAACTTGATTTCACGGTGACAAGCCCCCAGGTCACAGGCTGCAGCGGCTGCCGCTTTAATTAATACAAGTCCCAACGTTAACAAATTATATTTAAAGGGGCTGGAGGGAGGGGGAAGGGCGGGGGACACCCCCCACCACCATCACTCACTCACTCACTCACACCAGCGCCAAGTTTAACCCCTAGCTGCCTGGATCGCACAAATTTGGGAGCGGGGGGAGGGGAGCTGCCAGCCAACCGGGGGAGGTGGGAAAGGACAGGGATGGTGAGTGTCGGGGGGGGGGCTTTGTCTGGAAGACAGGTGGCCCCCCTTTTACCCTCCCCTTGGGGGTCGGTGGAGCTGGGGAGACAAGGTGCTGAGGGACATTGGTTTAGCGTTTGACAGGAGTGGTTGGACTCGACGATCCGATGGATCCCTTCCAACCTGGTTGTTCTATGATTCTATGATCCCCTGCTCCGGTGCGTGCCCCTGGCACGCGCACCCGTCCCGTGGGCACAGCCACCCGCTACGGCGGCATTGCCATCCGCATCCCCCCCAGCAGAGAGGCTCGGGAGAGCGGGGAAACTGAGGCAGGCAGGGCGGGCGCTGGGCCGGGGAGGGAGACGGACAACCTCCCGGAGCTGGGGGAGCCGCGCGTCCCGCCGGGACGAGCGGGAGAGCGGAGAGGAGCGGCGGCTCCGGGAGGGCTTCGAGCCGGGAGGGAGCTGCGGGCATCCCGGAGCCCGAGCGGCGCGGGGGCTCGGCGGGGCCGGGGAAGCGGCGGGGAAGGGGAGGGAGGGGGAAGCTCCTACCTGGGTACCCAGAGGCTGAGCAGCAGCGAGCAGAGTCCGTGCGCCAGGGCCGGGCGCATCTTGGCTGGGGCAGCGGCTGTGCGGGCTGCGGGCGGGCGGGCGCCTTTGGGGCAGGGGCGGCGGGGCTCGGCGCTGCTCTCTGCCCGCTTTGTTTGTTGTGGGTTGTTTGCTTGTTTGTGTTTTCCCCTCTCCTCCCTCTCACTGGCTCCCCGCGCGCCGGGGCTCGGCTCGCCGGGGCGGCTCTGCCATCCTCCCGGGGCGCCCCCCGCCGCCCCCCCCCGGCTCAGCGCCCCATGGCGGGACCCGCCGAGGGGCCGGGGGGGCCGTGTCCCGCAGCCGCCGCCTCCGCCGCCGCCGCCGTTGCCCAGGGCGCCCCGGGGCTGCTGCGGGGTCGCGGCGCTGCGGGGCCCGCGGGTCTCCGCGGGCGCATGGGCGGCCCCTCCGCCGCCCCCCGCTGCGTCCGGGAGCGCTGGGCGCGGAGCGGGAGCGGCGGCGGCGGCGGCGGCGGCGGCTCCGGCTCCTCTGCCCGGGACCGCGCTGCGCCGAGCATTACTCAGCGCCCCGAGCCCGAGTCCCGACACGTCCAGACAGGAGCCCGCGGGGGAAGGACGGGGCAGAGGGTGGCAGCGGGGCGGGGAGCGCCTGTCGCACGCAGCCCCGCCAGGGAGAGGCCGGGGGGCGGGGGGGGAACTGGGGAGGAGTGGGCACGGGGAGTCGGGGCAGTGGGAACCGGGAGGAGGGGGGGGGGGGGGTGACTGGGGAGGTGTTTAGGGGCAGTAGGCACCGGGAGGGGGGAGTGATTGGGGGAGTGTTTAGGGGCAGCAGGCACCGGGAGGGGGGGGTGACTGGGGGTGGGGGTGTTTAGGGGCAGCAGGCACCTGGGGTGGGGGGGTGACTGGGGGGGTGTTTAGGGGCAGTAGGCACTGGTTAGGGGGGTGTTTAGGGGCAGTAGGCACTGGTTAGGGGGGTGTTTAGGGGCAGTAGGCACCGGGATGTGAAGGTGGTTGGGGGGGTGTTTAGGGGCACTAGGCACCGGGAGGGGGGAGTGATTGGGGGAGTGTTTAGGGGCAGCAGGCACCTGGGGTGGGGGGGTGACTGGGGGGGGTGTTTAGGGGCAGTAGGCACTGGTTAGGGGGGTGTTTAGGGCCAGTAGGCACCGGGATGTGAAGGTGGTTGGGGGGGTGTTTAGGGGCGCTAGGCACCGGGAGGGGGGAGTGATTGGGGGAGTGTTTAGGGGCAGTAGGCACCGGGAGGGGGGGTGACTGGGGGTGGGGGGTGTTTAGGGGCAGTAGGCACTGGTTAGGGGGGTGTTTAGGGGCAGTAGGCACCGGGATGTGAAGGTGGTTGGGTGGGTGTTTAGGGGTGCTAGGCACCGGGAGGGGGGAGTGATTGGGGGAGTGTTTAGGGGCAGCAGGCATCTGGGGTGGGGGGGGGTGACTGGGGGGGTGTTTAGGGGCAGTAGGCACTGGTTGGGGGGGGGTGTTTAGGGGCAGTAGGCACCGGGATGTGAGGGTGGTTAGGGGGGTGTTTAGGGGCAGTAGGCACCGGGAGGTGGGGGGGGGTGACTGGAGGGGTGTTTAGGGGCAGTAGGCACCGGGAGGTGGGGTGGGGGGGTGATTGGGGGGTGTTTAGGGGCAGTAGGCACCGGGTGGGGGGGGGGGGGGGTGATTGGGGGGAGTCTGTGTGGCGAAGGGTGACTGGAGGCAGTGGGAGGGTGATTGAAGGGACTGGGCACAGGAGGGGGGTGTGGGGGTGGTAGAGGGCAGTTAGCATGGGGAGTGGGGGTGTTTGCGGGGAGTGGGCACCCGGGAGTGGGGAGTGATTGGGGGCTGTAGGGACCAGGAGGGGGCTGTGCGATTGGGAGATGTGGGCACGGGGAGGGGGGGTGGGGGTTGATTGGGGAGAGTGGGCGTCGGGAGGGGGTGCTGGTTGGGGCAGTGGGCATGGGGAGTAGGGGGATGTTTGGAGGGAGTGGACACGGGGAGCAGCGGGTGTGTGGTTTGGGAGGAGTTGATACAGCAGAGAGAAGAGGAGGATGGGAGTACAGGGGTGCGTGAGTTGGGGGCAGTGGGGAGTAGAGGGGATGTGTTTTGGGGGGGAGTGGGCATGGGGAATAGGAATGATGTGTGTTTTATGGGGAGTTGGCACGGCAGGAGGCAGCGGGCACAGCGAGCAGAGGGGGGGTGTGACTTCAGGGGAGAGGGCACGGCACGGGGGAAGTGAACAGGGGGATCAGAGGGGTGTGATCATGGGGGTACAAGGCTGAGTGGTTTGCAGGGAGTGGGCACGGTGTGGGGGAGTGTGTGGGAGTAAAGAGGGCACGTGGTTTGAAAGCAGTAGGGATCATCTGGGGGGAGCAAGCACGTGGAGTAGAAGGGGTATGTGTGGTTTGGCATGGGCATGGCACAGGGGAGTGCACAGGGAGTAGAGCAGGGGTTGGTTTGAGGGAAGAGGGCACAGCATGGGGCAGTGGGCATAGGGAGCAGAAAAGGTCCATGGTATGAGAGTAGACACAGTGTGGGGGGAATGTGCATAGTGCACAGTAGAGGGAGTGTGCACAGCATGTGGGAGCGAGCGACAGGGAGTAGGGAGGGTGCATGGTTTGGAGGAATGGGCACAGCCTGGGAGAGTGGGCATGGGGAGAAGAGGGGGTCCGTGGTTTGGCAGGGGTGGGCACAGCGTGGAGGGAGTGTGCACAAGAGGAAGAGGGAGTTCGTGATTGGTAAGAAGCAGGCACAGCATGGGGAAGTAGGGAACTGAATGTGGTGAGGGCTGAGTGTGCATGGCCTGGGGTCGAGCATGCACAGTGGGAAATGGTGTGTATAGCATGAGGTGGGTGTGCACAGAGGGGAAGTGTACGCAGGGTATGAATTGAGTGTGCACAGGGTGGAGGAATGTGCATAGAGTATGGGTGAGTGCACACAACATGAACGTACTCAAAGTGTTGGTGATTGCACAGGGTGTGCAGTGATTGTGTGTGGCACAATGAGTGAGCGTGCACAGCGTGCATGAGTGTGGGACAGTGTGTGCGATGCACTGTGAGCATGTGCTGCGTGGGTAAGTGCGCATGGCAGATCAGTGTGTGGGGTGAGTGTGCATGGAGTGAGGTTAGTGTGGCTAGGGCATGGGTGCGTGTATATGCTATGATTCCACTAGGAATGCTATAGGTCCACTAGGTGAGGAGAAGGTGTGTGTGCCATGGGGTCACTGCATGGATCGCACACAGTGGAAATAAGTGTGCATAGTGGGGTGAGTGTGCAGGGAGCATGGAGAAACTGACTGGTGAAGGTGAGTGTGCATTGGATGCGGGGTGACTGCAAGCGCTGGTGCAGATGTGCATGGAGTGTGGAGCAAGTGTGCAGTGTGGGTGAGTGTGGGCAGTGGATTGAGTGTGATTGGGGTGTAGGGTGAATGTGCAGGGTGTACTATGAGGTTGCATGGCAGGGGTGAAAATGCATGGGGTATGGAAAGAGTGTGTGCGGTATGGGGTGCGTGGGAAGTGAGTGTGCATGCAGAGGGTAAATACGCAGGGCATGGAGTGCTTGTGCAAAGGAAGAAGGGTGTGCATAGACTGGGATGGGGGCTATGAACAGTGGGGAAGAGCATGCCCATGGTGTGGTGATTGAACAGGATGCTGGGGATGCTGAGGGGCATAGGGGCTTGGGGTGCTGTGGGAGCTAGGAGTCTGCAGAAAGCTTTTCCTGCTGATATGAGGCATATGGGCTCCTTTTTGTAAGCATAGGGGTATGAACATGAATGGCATGTGCTGGGGCTGTGACTCTGTGTGGGCACAGGGCATGACCACATACAGACCATGTAGGCACCAGGCACATTTTGGGCTCCTGCATCCCAGGGCCAGAAAATCATGCTGTGAGGCTGGAGGAGCTGTGGCTCTGGCTTCCATTGACAGGACCACCGAGCGCTCTCTGCCTCAGTTCCTTCCTGGGCTGAGCACCCAGGTCTTGCCTGTCTCATTAGCACCATCACCTCAGTGCTCAGGTACCTCTTTTGATCTTCCATCTGGGAGTTCTGTGGTGGCCTTGCAGGCTGTCACTGTGTCCTGCTGTTGCTCCTCTGGGGACAGGAGGGTGGCCCTGAGAAAGCCCAGGGTAACTCAGCTAGTGGCATCTGCCCCAATGAAGAACCTTCGTGGCCACGGGGACTCTTGGTGTCCTCTGAGTTTGGATGTCCACCCTGGAGCTAGGGGCACTCCTTTTGGATGCTTGTGACTTGGGGGTGGCAGGCAGTGCCTCTGCAGCTCCCCAGAGTCCCCAGCTGCTGCAGCCCACACCACGGTGGAGTTCACACAGTAAACAGACAAGCGGCAGCTGGCAAAGTGCTTTATCCTCGGGCGGGCACCGCATGTCTCCACTCCGGCACAGGAGCGCTGGCGGGGGCTGCCAGCACTGCTTGCATGTCGGTTCCTGTTTGCACTGGGGAGGAAAATGCATTTCCTTTGGGAAATTAGTTGCAATCTGGGGTTGGGCCCAAAGGCTGTGCTGTGCCCCTTAGGGACTCAGTGGGGAGGAGGAGTGTCATCCCCACTGAGGTTCCTTTTGCAGTCCCGGTGGTGCTTGCTGTTCTGCCCGTGGCTCTATTCCTGAGCTGTGGGCAAGTGGGAGAACTGGCGTGGAGCCGGCATCTACCTTTCAACTCCCCTGCCCACACTGCTTGGAAGCAGGGGGATTGCCGACCCCTCTGTCCCTGAGTGCACCGAGGGGCACATCATCCCCTCAGCTTCATGATTCCCATAGCTCCTGCCCTCCTGGATCCCCTCCAGGACTCGGTAGGCTATGTGTGATGTCCCACAGGAGGCTGGTAGCGATGTCAGGACCCATCCCAGCACCCTGCAGGGTACTTGTCCCCTTGATGCAGACTTTGGCTGGTGGGAGGTGCAGTGTCAGGGCTGAGCAAAGCACATTGAGGGAGTTAGAGGAGTGACACTAGCTGGACCCTGATGTAGGGGCCACCACTCCTGCCCTTCCCACCTCCTCCCACCTAAGGCTTGGCTCCTGTGCTCCATTTCCCTGGCTACCCCTTCCTTAACAGACAAGGGGAGGCAGGCAAGCAGCCCCCTCTGCTAGGTAGCACCCTAGCTCTGATGTCCCCAGCAGGTCCTCACCACCTCCAGCTTTTTTGGGCCACCCGAGGGGTTACACTCAGGTATGCACTGCACTTGGCCTGGACCCACCAGAGGATGCTCTAGGAGGTCCTTCTGGGGGTCCCCCAGCAAAAGCTCCCTCCCACCAGAAGGCAATTCCCGCAGCTCCGGGGACCCTGGTGCCCAGGCCCCAGGAGCGCAGATGTTTGTGTATTTATTAAGATCCTGTGCACAAATAGATGCCAAACCGAATCAGAGGGGAAAAGCTTTCATCCTCCTCCAGCCCATAATGACATAATCACTTCCAAGAACGGGTGTCTCACTCACACGCTCCTGCTGACTTGGGGAGGAGGCCAGCTGCTGTGTCCCACAGTCTCAGCACTCATGGCAGGGGCAGGCAGAAGGGACCTGTTTCTTCATGTCCCAGCAATGTCCTGGGGCTGAAGAAGAGCCAGGTGAGCCCTTTGCTGCAGCCCTTCTTCTGCATCACACCATCATAGCCCTTACGCACAATATTAAGCATCTGATGTGGCTTTGGGAACTGTGGATGTACAGGACAGGATCAGACCCCTCTGAGGAGGGATGGGTGCAGGTAGACATGTGAGGCTGGTGCGGGATGATTTGGTCCTGATGGGATCATCAAGGCTCAGGGTAAAAGCTGGGTCTTCTGTAAGCACTGCATCTGTCCTTGTCACTGCTACAGCGACTTGACTGGGGCCACAGGGCCATGGGTCCTGCCACCTCACAGCCTCTCTCCTTCTTTAGCACCCGACAGCAGTCACATGCTCTGCAGAGATGTAGGAAGCTCTGAGAACCAGCATGAAGGTTGTTGCTCCCCAGAGTTGAGTCAGGAACGGTGTTGAAGGAGTTCCTGGCATAGGACACCATAGGGACCCTTCAGAGTTCTCCTGCCCAGGCCGAAGCACCCAGGCAGGTCCCTTCCTTCAGCAGCAGCTTATGGTTGTCCTACCATATACATTATGCAGGGCACTGCAGAAGCATCCATCGATCTATCTTTCTCTCCATCCTCTCTTCCCCACACCAGTCTGTCCCTTCACCCCTCTTGCCATACCTCCATCTCCTACACTCCATAACCTCCTGCCCAGTCACAAGGCTGCCTGCACTTTCTCTGCTTATTTTGCCTTCCCTCATACAACAGCAAGTCCTACCAGCACCCCATGCCACAGGCTTCATCCCCCTCCACTCCCCTGCCAGGAGAATGGGGCTGGCTGTCCTCTTTTCTTCTCCATCAGGACCCCTTTCCAACACCTCTGCATGGCTTTCTGGCTTCTTTCCCCATTCCCTCCTGGTAGGTTTCCTCCTTTAGCCCCTTCTGCCTTGTGATAAACAACCTCCAAGCACTGTGCCCTGGACAATCATGCAGTGGTTTTCATAGGCACTGAATGGAACGTCTCTGGCATCTCTTTGGAGGAGTGGATCATCTCCCTGGGCCTTTGGGATGTCCAAGGGCCACCCCCTAGTGACCCATAGCAGTGAAATGCAAGGGTTGGAATCTCTGTGTTGTATCATGCTGCTCCCTCTTGATCTTATGGACTGACTGTAGGCCCTTGGATGGGACTGGAGGGCAGCACAGGGAGAGACCAGGATGCTCCAGCTGAGCACAGTCCTGTTCATGCTGACAGCCTTGGAGAGTCTTTTGAGATCACCAGGTCCAGCCAGTCAGTGGGTGTAAGTCTGGGAGGTTGGAACAGCTCTGCTGACACAGAGTGGGGCTGAAAGTGTGCAGTGAGAAGCTCTAGGGAGTGGGAGGATGGACAGAGTTGAAGAAGCACCAGGACTCAGCACTCAGTCTCATGCCACAAGGACCTGGAGGACAGAGGGGAATGGTGCTGGGCACTGCATGGTTTGTAGTCTGCAGCAGGGCATGAAAGCCAGTTTGGGGGAGGTGGAAGGGGAGGTTTGCCAGGAGCCCAAGCAGCCAACCATGCCCCCAGACTTTGCCATTCTGCAGCGTAGATTTCCTCGCTCCCTTGCCTGGCAGCATCTGTGGGGCCAGAGCAAAGGCTGTATGAGTCAGGGCTGGGCGTGAGGTTGGGGCGACCCTGCCTTCCACAGCAGCGTTAGTCACTGTGCCAAGCTGCCCCAGCCTGGTAGCCCTGGAGCCCCCAGCATCACTGCCCTCCTGTTGGCTCACACTCCACGACTTGCCTCAGTTTGCTTGTCATGACTCAGGACTCAACCACACGGCCACCCAGCCAGCCTGGCCAGTCTTCCTGGCTGCCCGGGGCTGGGGCCCTGGCAGGGCCCAAGGCAGTGGGTACACGTCAGCCTCAGCATCGTCACTCAGCCATGCTGCCCCTCACGTCAGGGCGGAGGCAGCATCCAGCCACCTCTAGCCATCCCTGGGAGCGTCCTTGTGGTAAGATAGACCTTGCCTCCTCATGCAGCTCCCAGTGGTGCCTCCATGGCAGTAGACTGGAGGGAAGGGGTCAAAGACCCACTGTGGGTACCATCCTATGGGAGCAGGATGGGAGATCCCAGCCCTTACACTGCCTCTGGCAGGGAAAGCTTATCCTCAAAGGGCCAAGGCATGGATGGGGTGGTGGCTGGATAGGGAGTGGCCAACCGCTTCTGGGTGACACTGCCCTGGACACCTCACCCGTGTGTGGAGGGATGCACTGCCCCAGAGATGAAAGGAAGGTGTTGGGCCCATGCAGGGTGAGCAAGCTATGGAGCCACCTCAGCAGCTGCTTGTTCGGCAGCTTCACTCTCCAGGGGTGTGCATAGTCAGAGCCCCCTCCTCACAGAAGAGAGGACAGCTGCTGCCCTCCATACAGGGTACATAATGAGGCTGCAGGAGCTGAAGAGCTTTGGATAAGGTGAGGTGTCGGCAGTCAGACATGGGACCCAGCAGTGTGGAGGGTCTCTACTCTGCCCTTCTGCATGGGGAGGGGTGAAGAGTGGCTGAGTCAGGGGGAGTAGTTCAGTTCCTTACCAGCCTTTAGACCCCACCACTGTCACAGACACTGCTTAGTGTGAGCCACGCCAGCACAGCTGGCCCTGGGGACTGGGGTTGCACAGACGGAGCAGAGGTCAGACACCAGTGCCAGAGAGAGTTAAAGAAAAGGAAAGACAGAGACCTCTCATGTTCACAGGCACCATCCCCAAACAGCACTTCTAGGAGTCCTTGTGCACTTCATCTCCTGCCTCTCAATGGCTCATGCCCACTGTCTGCATCCCACTTTAGATGTGGTGGATCTCAACGCATCCCCTTGCCTGAGCACTTGGAGATGCTGCAGCAGGGCTGGTCTGGACACCTCACCCCAAGAACCCACCCGTGTCCCCCTGACAGACCACTAACTCCTGAGTGCCAGGAACGGGGCAGAGCCAGGAGCAGCAGGACGGGGTGGGCAGAGCCCTGAGGGTGGGCAGGGAGGAGCTGGACCCTCCTGGGCAGGTCAAGGTGCGTGTGGTTACATCTGTCACTGGGATCCAGAAGGGAAAAGAGAAGGACAGTTACAAGCAGCTCCCTGGAGGGAGCAGCAGAGCCTGGAGAAGGAGAGCGAGAGGCCTCCTGGGAGAGCAGGGCTGAGCAGGCAGGAGCTCTGTCCGGGACCAAGCTCTGCTAAACACCCAGCAAGGAGCAGGCAGAGGGACCATGACCACGGGGAAGGGTTTTGGCAGAGGTTTTGGGTGTTGCTGTCTGAGCTTTTCCTTGGCTGAGCTAGCATCTGGGTTTCTCAGCCTTCCCCTCCAGGCCTGCCTTCCTTCCTCCAAACTTTCCTAAAAAGCTTCTTTTTTTGGCAAAAACTTTCTATTTTTGGTCTCAGTCCAGAAGGATTTTTTTTTTCTAGTTTGATTGAATTAATCTGTCCAGCTGTTTTCAGCTTGGGCAATTGAAGGGATAATTGTACTCTTCCCATCTAAAAAAAAAAAAAAAAAAAAAAAAAAAAAAAAAAAAAGAAGCCGACCGACCCACACTTGGGCACCCCTGGCTCACACCAGTCCCACCAAGCTGGGTCCTGCGTGCCCCCAAAAGCATGGGCTGAGGATTTGAGAGGGAGCTGGGGGGCTCATACACACTCGCATGCCCCACACACCCTCATAGGCTTCCACCTGCACAAGTCCCCACATACAGCTCTCCAAGGGCAGCCACCTGCACACCCCTGTGAACTTCCAGGAATCTGTGTCCATGCCCACATGCACACTCCCCCATGCCCATCTCTATACACTCCCACCCCGTGCGTTCTGATACACACCTCCCTGCAAATTCCCCAGACATGCCCTCCCAGGCACACCCCATACAATCTCCCATGCTCCCCCATGCCCCCCATACACACACCCCCACTACACCCCCAAGCTCACTCTAATGAACTCCGTGCCACTCCCCATATTCCCTGTGCCCTCTTCTATCCCCCTATGCTACTCGCTATGTTCCCCATGCACCCCTCATGCACCCCCCTGCCCCTTTCTCGTGTTCCCTATGCCCCAATGCCCCCCATGCCCAGCACCACCTGCCCTGCCCTGCTTCCTGTGTTGCCACAGCGACCATGGGGATGATGCACCCCCCTGGGCTGGGGGCTCTTGGGTTGGTTCAGGGGTCTCTTAAGGATCTGGAAAGCTGGAAGATTTCTAGCAATGTGAGGGAGTCCCCGGGCACTGCTAGGGACATGGTGGGTTGCCAGGGAGTTGAGTGGCTCGTGAGGGGCTCCAGGGTGCTTCTAGGAGTCTAGGATGGGGTAATAGTGGATGGGGAGCTCTTCAGGGTGTCTAAGAAGGTAGGAAGACTGCTAGGGGACTGGGGAGTTGGGAAACTGCTAGGGGGCTCTTCTGGTTGTTCAGCCCTCTCCAACCCACTGGTCCAGCTCCAGACCCTGCCTGGCAGTGAGTACCGCCTGCCAGTGTCAGGGCCTCTGCGAGCCCAGTGGGAGGAGCAGTAACAGGAGCTGCTCTCCTCCACCCACATCCCCACCAACAGCTGTTCCCACTCCCCTGCTAAGCAGAGTGCTTGAAGATATTCTGGGGGGTCCAGAGAAGTCCCCCCACAATCAGTGATCATGTGACTCTCCAACTGATGATACCTTGTCCCTGTCCTTGCTCCATTTTTCCAGCTTCTCCCCGCTCCACATTTTTGGCTTCTGTGTTCTTCATCCTCCAGGAGCTGTAATGTGGTTCAGGCACAGGTTGGATCCCTTACTCACAAGAGCTACCAATCTTATCTGGTTTTTTTTTCCACAATCCAGACCTCCAGAGCTGTGTCCATGCAGCCAGGAGCATGAGAGTAGACCATTATGGGGAAACTGAGGCAGAGAAGGAGCTGGGATGGAGCCAGGAAAAGTGGTTCTTAGTGCCATGCTCAACCCCTGCACTCTGAGAGGATCAGAATGCCCCAATATAACTGGTCTCAGTCTCAGATGGCTCAGAGGAAAGCAGGGGTGACCCACAGGTTCACCAGACCTGCCTGCACCAAGGTCTCCTGATGCTCAGCCCAGGGCTCAAGGTATGACCTGGTGTTTCTAGATCAAAAGGACCTGCTCAGCCTGCAAAATGGGTCCAGCATATGGACTCTACATCTCTGTAGCTCCCTCCCTGCAAGACCCTCCTGCACCCATGCGTGTCCTCCCTGTCCCAGACACATCGGCACGAATCCAGTAAGACACATGCAAACTAAGATTCTCCCACACAGGCACGCTCCAGGATGGTGTCACTGGCGCACGCACACACTGATAATTCGCAGTGTATTCATTCACATGCATGAAGACACTCGGGCCAACTTGTTTGCACACCCACAAGGGGCTCATACGCACGGTGGTGGGTGTGAGCGCAAACTGACATGCACACTTACGGTCATGAACACGCATAGACGTGTTATCTGCCTGCACGCACATATGGAGCTGCTTGCCTACACAGGTACCTTCACCCACACCCACCCTAGCCCCACTCACATCCACACATGTGTTCCCATGGGCAGGCAAGAGGCTGGGAGTTCCCGGGGAGCCCCATGTGCTTTTCCTCTCCCAGCACCACTCTGGGCAAGTCAGTGGGGGAAATTCCAGCTGCAAAGCTGCAGCTGACAGATTTAGAGGCTCCTGCCCTAGCGTTCGCTGGGCCAAGTTAATGGTTCGTCAGCACCCTGCTTCCTCAGCCCTTCCCTGCTGGCACCTGGGGGTGGATAAGGAGGGACCCGCTGGTCGGTATAACCTTGTTGCAGCTCCCCAGGTATTGCAGTGCACCCAGCACTGTGAACTCCTCTCCTGCCCTGCCTGGCAGTACCCAGCATGTAGAGCATTGCCCACCTCATCTGAAAGCCCTGATAGCCCTTCCGTAAAGGGGTGGGCAGGCAAAGTCGTAGAATCATAGAATCATAGAATCACCGGGTTGGAAAAGACCCATCGGATCATTGAGTCCAACCATTCCTATCAATCACTAAACCATGCCCCTCAACACCTCATCCACCCGTCCCTTAAACACCTCCAGGGAAGGTGACTCAATCATCTCCCTGGGCAGCCTCTACCAGTGCCCAATGACCCTTTCCGTGATTTTTTTTTCCTAATCTCCACCTTTCTGCCCAGGCACCAGCACTGCTGAAATCCATCAGAGCCTCCTCTGCCCAGTGTGGCATTGCCAGGCAAGTGCTTCCTCTCTGCAGATACATAATCCTCCACACTGGGGAAGGCTGGATAAATCCATTCCCATGGGCTCCTGGCACCATGAGAGGGACCTCCTCAGGGATCCTGGAGCTTCTGGAGCTGAGGGATGGCAGCCTGCACTGCTAGCCAGGCTGCTCCTCAATTTGTGTTTGCCCATGAGGGGCACAGGCTGATCAGGTTACAGAGACACGCCTGGCACTGTGCAGGCCAGGTGAGGCTGCACCTCCAGCAAATACCTTGCATGCCACCAAGCCACCAGTGCCAGTACAGCACGCAGCTTCTCCATGCTAGGCCCCACAGCAAGGAATGTAGTGACAACGGTTGAAGATGGAATGAAAAGAATAGAAGATATGTTCAGGAAACCCACAGCCCGTCACCATGGTGTCAGGACAGCTAGCCACGCTTCCTGCAGGAGGGGTGAGCGGAGGGACTGTAGACTGCAAATCACTACAAATGTCCTAGATCAGGTAGTGGGACACAAACTGGCATCCCCAAGCAATAGTGGCCATCAATGATGGGAGGAGAGCACCTACCCTGCTTGGGGGATGCAAAGAAGGGCAGGAGAGCATCTCCTGACTACACAACCACAGAGAAAAGCAGAGAGTGAATTAAAAATGAGCCGGGCTCCGCCGTGGGCTCCAGCATGGCCATCATGAACATGAGGCTGGAGGAAGTCCATCTGAACAGGACTCATCGCTGGAGCAAGATGACTCTCCAGCTGGTCCCATCTCAGTGCAGCAGCCAACTCTTCCCGACCCTCCCTAGGAAGCGCTGTGGCACACTGGCTTTAAATAGCTTTATTACTGGAAGCTCTGTGCCTGCAGCCTCCACTACAGGGACCACAAGAATGCCAGGCAGCCCCACGCTGTCCACCAAGACTCCCAGGGGCGCAGAGCTGTGCTCACCCCCACTGTCCCTGTCATCATCTCAGCCTATGTCTGTCCTGTGGGCGGCTGCAGCAGGTGCCTGGGGGTGGCCCTTCAAATTGTCCTCGCCCAACTCCAGACTGTCAGACACAGAGGCTGAGCTCCTGACGGACGGAGCACTTGCGGCACTGCACCACGCAGCACCAGTGGAAGCGGCAAAGACAGTTCTCTTCCAGTACCACTGTCTCGTCTCGGTGCCCTCGCCCGCAGCACAGCAGGTCACACCCACTCGTGTCCATGGCCGTGCTGTTGCAGATGCGGCCTCGGGTGCCCAGCGAGCCCGTCTTACGGTTAGCTGAGCAGAAATCAGGAGAATCGGCTGAGTAGATGAGGTCTTGCTTGTCGGGCGGTTTGATGTTGTCACCCACAGGGATGAGGGTTTTCCCGTCATTGCCTCCCATGACCTTGAAAGCCCCGTTGAAGCGCTCGAGCAGGCGATCCCCCACCTCACGGAAATGGGGCATCTTCCTCCAACAGGTCCGCAGGGTGCAGGAGCCCGACAGCCCATGGCATTTGCACTCTGTCCTCATGTAGCTGCGCACTGCCTGGGGAAGAGATGGTGATGCTCAGCTCCCAGCTCCCCACTCCCCTGCCCGGCACCCCCAGCCAAACCCCTGCCTCTTGGTGTTGCCCTGGTCCCAGGGAGGGTGATGGGTTAGGGCACAGAGGGGTTTCCAAACCACCTGAAAAGGGTTCCTGAAAGATATCAGTTCATATTTCACCCAGAGTTGGTGCAGGTACAGTGCTTGGAGGTGATACAGGTGGAGGGTTGAGCAGGGTAGGGGCAGAGGGCAGGTGATGCTTGTGGAAGGCAGAGACTACTGGGGGCCTTACCAAGCGCCCAGCTTCATTGTTGTGCAGGTCGATGAGAGCTCGGATGTCATTTTTGCCTTTCTTGCTCTTAGCATCCATAAACTGCTGGGATTTCTCATAGCCAAACTGCACGTCGTCCCCACATCCCCCCCACTCCCAGGCTGTGCCCTCCATGCCTGGACCCGCAGTGGGTGAGGGGGGTGCCCGGCTCCGCGTCAGCTCACAGCCGCACTGCAGCAGCTCGCCCATGCTGCAGGCTTGCGTGATGGCGTGGCTCACCCCAGCCGCCGTGATGGCATACACGAAGGCTGTCTCCCGGATATCTGCAAGGGAGCAACCAGGGTCAGCATGTGGGGTCAGCTCTACAAGCAAAGCATCCCCCCTGCCAGCACCCCATGTGTGCTCAGGCCTCCTCTTCTCCCTCTTTCTCTGTGCTTGGTGCTGTTCCCTGGGTGATGCAACCAGCCCACAGAGGGCTGCCTGGGACAGGAGTTTTCGCTTTCAAGCAGATACAGAGAATTTGGGGGATGGCCAGGCCCTGTCAGCATTCCTTCACCTTAGCTGGAGCGTCCTAGGGGCAATGAATCTCCTGCCTCCCCTTGCAAGGATGAGTGCTGTCCCATAGAAAAGAGGGGGGCTTGGAGAGCAGAGGGGATCCTGGGGGACCAGGTGATATGCACAGCTTCCTCGCATCATCCTGCGATGTCCCTCGAAGCAGTAAAAATACTATCTCCCGCTGCAAGCTGGCACCGGGAAAGAAGTGCTATGAAGGGCGCAAGGGGTGGCACTCACCGTCTGCAGGTAGGCAGCGATGAATCTGTGCTGCCCGCTCACCCCCATACCCACTTTGCCACAGGGTGTTACCTGCCCCCTCCTTCAGCCGGCACAGCCTCCACCCTGCAGGATTATTTATTATTAGTATTTGCTCCTGTCTCTCTCTGCTCCGGGACACAAATTCCAAGCATCTTTCCCCTGCCCGGACCTGCCGCTCACAGCCGCAGCCAGCGGGGGATTCTGGCAGCAGGGGTGCGGCGCCCTGCACAGGGGGCTCCCGCGCTCTCCCCACCCCATGCCAGGCTAATCCCCACCCAAGAGAATGCCAGGGCAGGGCTAATCCAAGGTGGTGACATGCAAGGGGAGCCTAGGGCACCGGGGCAGAGAGGGAGGCGTGATTTGCAGGGTGCCCCTTCTGTTCATCTCCAGCATTCTGATCTGAGGGGATCGTGGGAAGAAGGGTTTCTGGGCACTGACTCCACAATCGGCTCCTCCACAAGTCCCTACAGCACTTGATTCTCACTGGTCTTGGTAGGAAGTGGGCACACAAGTGTCTTAACGGCTTTGTTACCCTAGTGACAGGTATCCCCTGCCCTGACCCTCCTGCTGCACTCAACCACACACACGACCACCACCCATCCACTCACGTTGGGGTCTGCCAGAGCCCTTGTCACACAGCCTGCAGCTGGCAGAGGTCCCCATGTCACCCTGCCAGCAAGGGACGTGAGGGAATGCCGCTCCTCTGACAGCTCCTCCAGACACGTGGCTGCCCCCAAGCCAGCCTGCCCAGGCACGCTGCGCCTGGCAGAGGCAGCAGGAGAGGAGGTGGGGATGGCCATGACTGAGCCAGGAACTGGATCTCCCTGCAACATCCCTGGAAAGAGGAGGTTGGCAGATAGGAGGTGCTCATCTGATGGCAGCTGGGAACCCCCAGAATGCTGGTATGGTTTAGGTAGGCCCTACAGGCTTACAGGGAAGTTGGTGCCTGCTGGCACCTCTCGATGCAGCACAAGCTCTCTGCTTCTGACAACTGTGATGCAGGTCTGGGGACCTTCACACCTCCAGCTGGGATGTCACATGTCCTCAGAGTGCCAGGGGCTCCCAAACTCATAGTTTTCCCCATGACATTCCTCATCTCTCCTGGGCCAGCGAGTGGTGGCTCCTTCAGCAGTCCATTGCCTGATGCACTTGTGTCTCCTCCAAGCCAAGCTGCCCCTTAGTACCTGGCAGCTCATCCACCAGCAGCACCCACTCTGGCCACTGCATCCCAGCACCATCCTGCTCCCAGCTCAAAGCCCTGACTAGCAGAGATCCCACTTTCTTCACTGCCAGGACAGCATGAGAATAGGTGACAACAGAGGCAGGATTGACCCTAGCTCTCCGCCCCTCGACTGAATATACCTCCCTGTGTTGGGGGGAACTCACACTTGCAAATGTGCTCCTTAGAGGAGCTTGCCCCCACCCCCTGCCATGGGCTGGTGTCACACTTGGGCTCCCAGATCTGGAGCCCACCAGAACCGCAATCACTGGGTACATAGGGCGCTGCCATTGCCAGTGCCTCCAGGGAGTAGGAAAATAGCAAACCTCTGCTGTTAGGGCACTGTCATGCAGACCTGCTTTCAGGGTCCAAGGGTATATATCTTCCTTGGCCTGGCAGATGCACTGGAGAGAAACACAATGGCTGAGGAGACTGGGGCTCATATCTTCATCTCGTGCCCCAGCACAGGGGATGGAGGGAACAGGGGAAGGACTAAACTCACCACCCACTGAAGTGGCCCTTTTACTTGGCCCTACCAATCCAAGGTTCTTGGAGCATCCCTCCCCTTCCCTGCTCCACTAGCCCCTCTCACAGTGCAGTGTGGCAGGTTGGCACTCATGGGTGCCCCCTCACTCTGCCCCTGCTCTGGCTTTGATGCAGTTGAGATGGGCTTGTCCCTCAGTGTGACATCAGGGTGCCTACCCATGGATGCAGAGGAAGGGTCACCTCCTCTGACCACCACAAGGCCAGGAGGGATCTGCAGGGTACCCTTGGGTGAGGGACAGCTCCCAGCAGCGGCGCACTGCCTCCCACCCAGGCCCCTTCCCCCAGCACACCCCGGGGTCCCAGGGGAGCAGTAAATCACTGCCAGACGAAGGTGCATTCTTGGGCTCTGTGAAGCCCCACGCTGTCTGGGAGCATTGGTAATTGCTTCATTACAACACGGGGAGACATGTCCCGGCAGTAAAACCCCAGCGTAACTGCACTGAGGAGCACTGAGTAACCCTCTACATAGACACACACACATACAGATTTACACGCCTAGACTGTGCACCAGTAGTCCCCGGGGAGGCAAGCAACTGCACAGCTGGAAGCTTTTCGGGAGACTGGAGGCCAAAGAAGTGCTGGGCTTACCCTGCTGTAGGATCTTGCCGAAGTACTTGCTGTGGCTGGTACAGTTCCAGCGGCGGAAGCGGAATTGGTACTGGCACTCCCGGACACCCAGCCTGGTGCCCTTGGCCACCTCCTGCACGATCTCCGGTTCCAGTTGGCACAGCTCCGCCTGCTTCCCCGCCAGTCGCTTTGTCTTGCGGCAGATGCTGTTGGGGTCCATGACCAGGGGGCTCCCCACTGCCCTGCAGGAGGGACAGTGAGCAGAGCAAAACCAGCACCCAAGCCCAGGGGGGACCAGGGTGGGGATGCGGCATGGCCAGACCAGCTCCCAGGGATGAAGCAGAGCCACAGGGCAGTGGTGGCTCAGGGCTGAGCCTGGGTGACAAGGAGAAGGGAAGAGATATGCAGAGAGGGAAGGACAAAAGGCGTGGGTAGCACCTGCATGTCAGCGCCCTGGGGATACCTTACACTGCCCAGCCAGTCAAGGAACTGGGGAGACCCCCCAGCTGTGGGGGATGAGGCTGGTATACACCATTCCACACTCTGAAGCCCTTGAAGGTATCCCTGGGGGGTGACGGTGGTGTCCCCAGTGGGAGGTGGCAGAGTCATCGTGCTGCTCAGCACCTGCTCTTTGGGTCTGGTGCTGACCCAGCACAGCCCTGGCATCGCAGTGTGACTGATACCTGATAAATCTGCAGCTCCCACAGACCCCTGGGCACAGCAGGGGGAGCCCAGACAGCGCTCTTGGTGCGCCTCCCCTTCTCCAGGGCAGCTCACTGCTTTGCCCTGTGGGAGATGAGCTGAGTGACCTTCCTGGAGATAACGACCCTTGGCTGCTGGCCACACTCCCATGCTCGTTTCCCCCTACCCAGGCAGTGGCCCCCAGGGAATCAAGATGCGGGTGTGGGAGGGATGCAGGTGGCATTGCCAGCCCTGCGGATGCCAGTATGGGAGGGCAAGCCTCGGCTAGGCCTGTGTCAGAGGCAACTCCTCCTCACCAGCACAGCTGGAGTGAGGTTCCTGGCTCTCTGGGTGGGGAAGCAAAGTCTGAGCATGATGCCACGCTCCTCGGCGTGCTGCTGGCTACAGAAACTCCTGTACTTTCCCCACACATTTTGCCTGGAGTGCCCTCCACGGCACGGCTCGTGCAGCTGCACAGCCCGCCGGCACCGTGCCCTGTGCCGAGGCGGGCGATGCTCCAACTCTGCCGTGGGCAACACTGAAGCTGCAGCGGGCAGAGGGCAGGCACGCCGCACTGGCAGCCTCCCGCCCACCCCATCCGTCCTGTGGCACAGAGACCTCGTGCCCATGGGCCACCCAAACTTAGCCTGCCCCAAAAGCAGCCCCGCTCAGCCCTCCATCACCTCCAGCACCACTCCTGCAGGCTCAGAGCTCATACTACTTGATTCCTTGCTCATCTACCACGGTTTTCCTGGCTGTGGATGCCCCCAGAGTCCCTGGGCTGGACTCAACACCCCTCAGTGCTTTGGAATGCCCAAACACTGCGAGGCCACATCTCCTGGGGTCCCCTGGAGAGCAGAGCCTGGGCTGCCTGTGTTACTGGCAGCCCTGATCTCTGGGGAGCACCAGCTGCACTGCAGCTTCCAAACCCAGACCTTTATAGTCTGGCCAAGCCCCAGGGGCTTAAAAATCACAAGCTGAATCTCGAAGTTTAACCATGTTTTGAGTTTCCTTTTTGCTCTCACGCAGCTGGGGGCCTATGTTGAGGACACTAGGCGGCAGGGCATCACTTGCCATCCTGCCTCCAGTGCAAACATCCCCTCAACCCCTTGTTTGAATCTTGAGGTCTTCCAGGGTTCTCCTGCCCCACACCAGGCTTACCAAGCTGCCCATATCTTCTGCCAGCCAAAGCCCAGCTGGGTTTGGGGAGGACATGCCCTCTTGCACAGCCTGGAAAAGGAGTTCTTATGCTTTGGCTGGAGGTTTAAGGGGTTAAACAGCTCAACTGAGAGGCAAAGTCTAGAAAGATGACCTCTGGCTGGGAAACTGAGGCAAGCCCACACCGCTGCTGGGGAGCACCTGTCTCTCTTTGCTCCTCACAGCTTGGTTTTCCTGTGCTTCACGATGCGCAGGTGCCTCTGCAAAAGGGTGGGGAAGCTGGGGAAGCATCACGGGGCAGCGTCTGGGCTGGCACAGATCCCCATCAATGGGGAAACTGGGGCCCATGTGAGCCTCACCACCAGTGACCCTGTCCAGTCCCATCCCACGACAACCACAAGGGGATTCAAATCTCCATGCTCGGCTCCGAGCTTGCCCTCCTTAGGGACCACGGGCTTCCAACAGCCCCGATGGGACAGCCAAGCTTTGGCCGCCTGCTCTGTCAGGGTGGGGAAGAAGAGAGGCTGGGACAGGACTTTTCATTAAGAGACAGCTCTTTGTACTCCTATAAAAACGATGCGCCAGCCCCTCGGGGCCATCAGATCAAATGCTGAACTGCGGCTCACCCCATCCCGCCGGATCAGGCCGGGAAGAGGAGCTCAGCCCCTCAGGGCCGGCAGGCAGCTCGCCAGCACCACGGGGGTCCCACCCGTGGCCACGGTGGGAGCGCACGGGAGCTCACCAGCCACGCCGACGAGGCATGGGGTGGGCTGCCTAAGTCCTGCACAATATTAATTTCCGCTGGGCTCTACTTTCTGGCACGGGGAGGCTGCCGGGAGCCCAAGAGCTGTTTTGCTTTGGAGAGTTTGGGGGGGCTGGGGTGGCGGAGGGGAGACAAGGGCAAGAAAAATGCTGCCAAACTGCTACCGCTTTGGCAAGGGCTCCGGCGCGGGGCCCAGATCTGCCTGAGCTTGTCCTGCTCCAAGGCCTCCCGCATCTACAATTAAGGTGCCCCACCTCTGCCGCTGGGCACTCCTCCCCCTGCCCTGGTGAAGGAACTGGGTCACCGGCCCAGCTCCCCCCGACCCTCCTGGGGCAGCCCACCACCCCGACACCTCCTGCCTGGCAGCCCCTAGCGAGGTTCAGCATCTCAGAAACGTCCTTCCCTTTTTCCCTCAGGTGCTCTTCTCCTGCTGCCAAAACTGCCACCAGGCGGCTGCCCAGAGAGAGCTAGGACGGTGAGCCTCACTCTCCTTCCTAGTTCCAAGCATCTTTGTGCAAGGAAAACACCCCTTGTTGCTGAAAGGGGAAACTGAGGCACGGAAGACGAGCAGTAACCCAACCTGCTGCTGTCACCCCCCCAGGCTGTCAGAGCAGCATCCTGAGCCCGATGTGAGTAACACACAGGAAATAGGAGTCACTGGGGCTTCCGATGGAACTTCCATGCTCTGGTTGCTGTTGCTGCTGCAACAGAGCTGAGGGTTCCTAAGAGCCATAATCACCAGCTTTTCCAACTTAGCTCATGGTCATGGAGCCTCCAGTACATCTCAGCATGGTTCCCAGCTGGAATCATAGGCCAAGGAGCCTGGCGCAAGACCACAATTCCCCTCTCAGATACAGGGATGGTGAGGAACTGGGCTTCTTCCGGCTCCCACCAGCAGACTGTGATGAAGGGGAGCCAATGGTGCCCTGGTTTGCAAGGATCCAGTAGTGAGGAAGAGGACAGTCAGCCTCCATGAATGGCACCCGCACCTTTTTTTAATGGGGGGGGGGGAGCTAAATGCCTCCTTTGGTCCTGAGAGCCTTGACACTCTGGCGGAGGGCAGTGGTTGTACCATAGTAGCTCCATGTGGGACCAGCTGAGTCTGCTTGGATGTTCCTGTACAGCTTGCCTTCCATCCAGGTCTCCACCTGAACCCCTGGATAATTTCAGGAGGGGGCTGCAGGATGCCAAGTTTCCCAGCCCGCCATGCCTAGCCCACAGGACTTCTTGGACACACTAGAGCTGCAGGACAGCAGCCACAGAGATCTGAGCTCCATCCCTGAGGGGATGGATCACCCTGCATCCTACCTGCTGGTAACACCCTGCATCCTACCTGCTGGTATCACACTCAGTGACAGCCCTGCGAAGATATCAGATGAGAGTTTAGCTCCAGAACCGCCACCACATCTCTCTCTTTCCAAGCTGTGCAAACAAGGTGAGGGGGAAACACACATGATTTTTTGCCCATCCAGCTTGCCCTCACCCCATGCAGGCATGAACTGGGCACCTGGCCCCCTCACCTGGTGCAGTGCATGAGTGCCCCTGGACTGGGACTGGTAACTGGGGGCATGGAAAGCAGAGCAGGAGGGGGTGAGTAAGCAGCAAGTCCCTGCCCGAGGGGCACTGGTGGAGCTCACTGGGGGGCACCAAAGAACTGGGAAATGCCATGGGTCGGGGAGAGCCACGGGACTCCATTCCCTGCCCTTCTCCTCACACCTCCTTGGCAAGGACCAGATGAAAATAGTTGGGAAACCACTCAAAGGAAGGCTTTGGCATGGCCTGGTGTCAACCCATGGACCCACTGGCTGCAGGGTCATGCTGAGGCTGGATGCTTATGAATAGGAACTGCCCAAGATTGTGCTACAGGTACCAGGGGGAAGGAGGAAATGCACACCCCAAGGAGTGGTGGACCCAAAGCCATACCCAAGCTCTGGAGGGACTCTGATAAGAAGAGAGCAGTTCACCTGGTCACTGCGTCCTTCCTCCAGGTTCTGATGAAGGTTGGGGTGGTGTGAGGGCTGAGCTAGCATATACACAAATGCAAGTGACACATGTCGCTGCAAGACTGTGTAAGTTCCAAGGAAATATCGGGGTGCTCTCAATTCTGCCTAGCACCCTCCTGCATAAGGAGGGGATTTGAAGGGGTCTGATGCAAAGCCCAGCAGAACCCTCCAGCCTGGGGCAAGTTCAAGGCAGAGCAGCCTGGGTGTCACTGTGGAAGAGTGGAGGTGACCAGGAGCAGGACGGAAGATGGTGTGGGGGAAAGTTCAGTTCTTGTCTTTTCAGGAGGACACAAGCAGTCCAATTTTGGAGCCAGCGCCATCACAGAGAACGCAAGGGAAACATTTTTCCCTTGAAAAACCCAATGCGTCAGCTGCTGGTCCAGAAGGAATACAGGGAGATGCTGCCAGGCAGGGGTTCCCACACTGGGAGATGTTTTGCTGCGCATGCAACACCACCCCAGGAGTGAGGGCAAGCCTGGGATGACTGGTCAACCCAGTCCATTGAGTGTCACAGGGGGCTGTGTTAGCAGGTTCCGGAGGTGACTCATGATGCTCAGCCCAAGGCACATAGGAAGGGCCCTAGAGCCTGGCAGCTTGCCCTTACAGCCTCCACGCAGTGAGGGTGCTGTTTGGGGTGGGTGTGAAGAAGGGGAGGCCATCAGTGACCAGGGGTGTGTGTGGCTTTAGGAGGTACAGGGTCAAGATCTCCTGAAGCAGCAGTGCCAGTAGATGGGTCCTTTCTGAGCCAGCATCTGGAGGAGCTGTACAGAGAGCTGGAGAGACACTGCCCATAGGCATGCATGGGAACAGGATGCAGGGCAGCTGTCTGTCCCTCCA
The DNA here is from genome assembly GCA_033558105.1 of Coccyzus lansbergi. Taxonomy (NCBI): domain Eukaryota; kingdom Metazoa; phylum Chordata; class Aves; order Cuculiformes; family Coccyzidae; genus Coccyzus; species Coccyzus lansbergi. The sequence continues at coordinate 250,074 of JAUMJK010001067.1, forward strand.
GGTCCGCACAAATCCACAGTTGGAGCAGAGAACATAGACAGAGAACTGGGTTGGTTTTCACCTTTGCCCTTTCTTCCTCCTCCTGACTGCTCTCAGACATGCCCACAGAGACACTGAGCTTTGGAACACTGGAAGAAGCCTGGGCTTTGCTCACCTCCATCTCCACGATGCTGCATCCCTGCAAGCACAGCTCTACCATGAACTGGCTCAGATGAAATCCTGCCCTCAACCTGCCCAGGGCTCCCGAGACACCAGCCCCGTAACCCTGCCCCCTCCAGGTCATCTCTACCTATCCTGCCCAAGAAGCTGAGTGAGAAACATGAAGAGCTGAAGGGAGGAGGAAGAAAGACTTTACACGGCTGGTAGAGCAAGGGGAGCCAGTTCCCTGCAGTCTGGCAATAACCAAGGGACCAACAGCACCACAATGACAAACCTTCTCCATCAGCACTGATTATAGCTGGTCCTCTCTGCTGTGGAAAGGTTCTTATGTATGCCCTTCCCTTACCTCTTTGCCTCTTCTTAGGCACAGAGGCACATGGGATATAGGATGACTGCATCTTCAATGAGCCCTCTAGGGACATCCCAGCACAATGAGGATGCTCTTTCTCAGCCTATGATATCATCAGCATGATGTCACTACTAGGATATCGCACCCAAACTTTTCTCTGTAGAGCAACCATCTCCCAGGGTCCCAACAGGAGCTGTTACCATCAATGAGCGGCTGAGCCTTGCTGTGTGCTTGAAATCTGTCCCTGCCAGGACCTAGCCCTGCTGCGCCCCACGATGCCACTCTCACAAATCATTTTGTCACCAACATAGGAAAAAATACCTCAAACAGGCAGCCACTGTATCCTCGCCACTGTGCAGCCGATGCGCCAGGGTGGGAAGGGAAAGTGGATAAAGACCTTCCTTGTTTGCCAAGGGAAACATGCCCCACTGGTTAAGCACCCAGGGGTGCCCCAGGCAAGCGTGCAGAGATGCACACTTGAAGGTGTGCACCGAGGTCCCTATGCACTGGTGACAGGCTCAGTAAGGAACAGCTCTATCAATGCCACCAGTCCCAAGGCTTCCAGGAGCCCTGGCATAACATGGCTGCGCCTCTGAACTACTCTTCACAAAAAGCAGAACCCACAGACACTAGTGCTACCCAAATGTGGGAGAGGGATGGGTACCAGGAGCAGATGTTTAGGAAGATGCCTTCTTAGAGCTGGCTCGAAAGGTTGGGCAGCACTCAGATATCTCTCCTCCGCACAGTATGAACTCCTTGGAAATAAGGGATAATCTCAGACAGGGACTAGAGATCCTAAGCTCTGGGGGCAGTAGCTCGTGAATCAGCTAGCTGCTCCAATGCCCCATCTCAGGAAGCCCAGCACATCCATTTGGCGGTGCTGGTGGCCTCATCCACACATCACCTCCTCCTGGCTTGTTGGCTCCAGGCTCTGGAGCAAAGCAGAGTGCATGCTGGTGACTGCCCTCCTTCTACTCCACTGCCAGGCACATTTGGCTGCATTGCGTGCAGCTGGGTTATTATTCTTAAATTAAAGATTCCTCTTCTTTTTTAAAAGAAGAAAAAACAAATTTGACCCCTTGCCCTCCTCTGCCAAATCCTGCTAATCTCCCAAGCTGGTGCTGCCAGCGCGTGCATGACATAGTCACGGCACCGTCAGGACCCAGGCTCAGCAGCGAGATGTCACTCTGAGCAGCTGGGGTGGGGTCAGCAGCACCCCAGCACCCTGACCTTGCTGGTCCCATCTGCTTGTTCCTGAATCAAAAGCAAGGCAAGTCTCTGCTTCACCCCTGCCTGTTCCAGCCGAGGGCAGGATAATGCTGATGTCCTCAGAGTTGCGAACAGGGTGTAAAGCTGGAGGAGAGGGCTCTCTGGGTGGGTGTTGGTAAGGATGGGGCAGAAAAGGCAGGGAGAGCTGAAGACACAGCTGTGACTGCAGAGCAGCAGTGAGAATTAGCCAAGAAGGGGGAAAAAAAAAAAAAACAAAACAAAAAAAAAACCCACAGGACAGACTATGCTTGAGGACAGCAGGTGGTAGGGAGCAAGGGGACCCTCAGCACACACCTTGCCCCAGCCAAGACTCACTCTACCTCACTCTCCCCTCCTCTAGTGAGAATCCAGGCCCTGCTCAGATCTGCATTAACCACGTTCCTGGTAATAAACACGCAGCTTGGGCTCCAGGGCTGAACTCTCAGCTGGTGTAAAACCAACGGTAACAGCACCATTTACACCCACTACTGCTCCCCCTTTTTCCCCGCACCCCTGGAACTGGGGCTAGCAGAGGGGATGGAGCCATGGAATAAATCACTGGCAGGCAGGTGGGGGATCGCAGGGGAAAGGCTTGTGGAGAGCTTTATTTTAGGGGTCAGAAGAGTGTGACGATGTGGAGACGAATAGCCTCAGATAATGAATGATAGCCCGGACGGCAGGCCGGGGAGCTGGAATCTAAGCACTTAAAACCGGATAAAGACAGGCTGGGTGAAATTCTTAATAGATTTAAATAGTTCATGTTTCGACAGATACCTGGACTTTCCAAGGCTGGGTCCCGGCTCTGCGCCTGTGATGAACCTCCCACCCCCTCCGGTATCCTGGAAGGCACCGTCACTGCCTTTGATGAAGACACCATTACAAACAGGGGTTTTGTCCCCCTCGCACCCAGCACACCTCTTGGGAGGGTGTGAGGTAGTGACCCTCGGGCTTTTAATTAAAGTTGACTTATTGGAGAAGTCCGGAGGCCCTTGCTCCCCCTTCCTCGCCCCACAGGCGAGCAGCCCTGCAGGGCTGTGGGCTCGGGACGCAGGCTGCAGCCCTCTCCGTAGGGCTCGGGGGCCTCAGAGATTCAGGGTCCCCGACTCGCCCGCTGTCCCTAACGCGTTCGTGTGCCTAAACCCTAACGCTTGGCCAGCAAACGAGGGCACCCCGGCTGTAAGGGACCCCGACCCCCGAGCTGGAACGGGGAGAGCGAGGGACCCCGCGGGATGTCCTACTCACCACCAGAGCCCGATGATGTTGGCGGGGCAGAGGAGGATGAAGAAGAGCCACAGCTGGGTCCGGGAGGAAGGCAGCATCCTGCTAGGGCTTTTTTGGGGGGAGCCGAGCCCGTTCCGAGCCCCCCGCCGCCTCCTGCCCCGGCCCGGGGCTGGGCAGGCACCTCGGAGCGGCCGGAGCTCTGCGCCGAGGCTGCTCCGCGGGAGGAGGAGGAGGAGGGACGGGGCTGCGAAAGCATCTGCCTCCGACAGGGAAACCGGAGCCCGAGGGGACGGACAGGGCGGGCCGGGAGGGGGGACTGGTGGGTGCCAAGCTCGGCTCCCGGCGCGCACTCACCGTGCCCTCGGGGCAGCGGGACGCGCGGCGCTTTAACGGGGCCCGACCGGCGCTGCCCTGTCCCCCGCAGCCCCGAGGGACCTGGCACGGCCCCGCCGGGCACCGTCCTGCCTGGCTCCTCTCGGGGACCTGGCCTCCAAGCGCCCTCCTGGCAACTGTCCTCTCCGACCCCGACACCCCTGGCTCAGCCACCCCCGAGCCTGGTGCCCCCGTGTCACCCCCCATCTCAGCTTTGCCTTGGTCCACCTGGCACGAGCCTGGCTGCGTGGCCCTGCCTGCCCTCACGCTGCTTTGTCCTGCCTGGGGATGCTGGAGGAGCGACCCCCAAGCACCTCCAAGCGCTTGGCTGGAGCTCCCCTGGGGAGACCCCCCCTGGGGCAGGGGCACACACAGGTGGGTGAGGAGAGGGAAGCCCAGGAGCAAAGAGACCAAGAGAAGAGTGTGGGGAAGGCTGGTTGTTTGCAATGATCTCATCTCACGTGCAGCTGGGACCCAGGAGGGAGACAGCCCCCAGCACTGGATCACTGCTGAGGGGCCTAGGAGGTAGAAGGGGGACACACCAGCGCTGAGCAGTCAGAGGTAGGAGAAGCTGGTGCCATCCCAGTTTTCTCCTCCTTCTGCAGTCTCAGGAATGGTTTCCCAGGTCTCATCCCAGGGTCTTGGATCTCCGCTTCCTCTTGCACCGTTCATGACTCGCAGCAGAGCTTGGGGATGCGGCTCCCAGCCCTGCGACACCAGGGCCACGTATCCTAGGCCTGGGACAGACGCCCTGCGAGACCCTGATGTCCCTCTGCAGCCCTTCCACTGAGCATCCATCCAAACCCACTGGGTTCAAACAGATTGTCTTCCACCAGTGATGGGCTAAGCAGGGCACCCTCACTGCAGGTAAGCTCAGTCCTCCCTCCAGGAAAGATCTGGGCTCTGTTACCCTCTTCCTGGAAGAGTCCCACCCCCATCCCCTGCCCATCTCTAGCCCCTGGCTCATCCATCTATGTTTCCCTTGCCTGTGTTACCAGCAGCTTCTCCTGTTCACCCTGGCAGTTTGCTCCCCACCGGCAGTGTTTGGTGGTGAATGACTCAGATTTTATCTGTGGCTTGGCAGGGTTTTCCTCTCCCTCCTAGGCATAGGAGGTAAGAGATTCCCACCACCTCTGGAGGTTTCCGACCTGCTCCTTCCCTGCCTTCCCACACACAGAGTTCAGGTTCCCAGTCTGCACCCCTGGTGTGGTGACCAGGATTGAGCTGTCCTGGCCAGGAGCACAGAGACAGGGGAGCCTTTCCTGCCCTGGACACTCCCTCTGGGCTGCTGCATTGTGGCTGATCCCCGCAGCCTTTTGTTTTCACCCTCCAGCTTCCATCCTACCTCCCGCTATGGCCTAAAATCTATGGGAGAAGTCAGCAACAGGAAGGTTTTGGGGAGGGGACATCCCTGCCAGGGACATGGACAGGTGGACACTGTGCCCGGGGCCCCAGCATCTGTGGGCAGAGCTCAGACACAGCTCATCTGCCGGCATGTTGAAAGTGCCTGTTGTCCCCTCACCCCAAGCACCCGGCCTCCTCGCAAAGACAGCACGGGGCAGGTGAGAAGCCTTTATCTGATTTCCTAAGGGCAGAAAAATCCCTTTGATTTTGCCCCGAAGAGGGGAGCAGGAGGAGGGGGAGCCCCATCACGGCGAGCAGGTGCGGCTGGCGCACAGCGCATCACCTTATCACGTCCCAGCTCTGCGTGAGGCTGGAAGGGGCTGGGGGGAAACGATGACCCCAGCACATATTTGGGAATTGGCCCCATCACCTGGGTGCTGTGTGAAGCCCTCCAGAAGGGACTGGAGGGGGTCACGGAGGGGCAAAGGTGGGCTCCTTGCCTTGTGCCTGTACCGGGGGGCTGGGAGCCCTTTTCTCCCAGCTTTTCATAGAATCACCAGGTTGGAAAAGACCCACTGGATCGTCAAGTCCAATCATTCCTATAAATCACTAGCTGCAAAAAATTCCACTTCATCAAGGGGGAAACTGAGACACAGAGATGCTGAGACCTGCTTAGGCTGCTATGGGGCGATTGCCAGTGCCAGAACCAGCCTTGCTCATGCTCCTTTCTGCAGCAGGACCCAAAGGGTCACATCCTTCAGGAGACAAGACCATAACGGTGACATTGAGTCAGGGCTACAGTTGACAGGGGTGGCACTGCCACACTGAAGCAGCCTTCTCCACTGCAGCTGATCCTTTGTCTCTGCCTGCCTTCACCTCTTGCAGCTTCACTCCCCCCCCCCCCCCTCCCCGGCTTTTGTGTTATTACAAATTATAAAACAATTTTTTCCTGCCGTCCCGCATTCTTCTGCCTCCTGCAAGAATTTTAATGTATTTATTTTTGCTATCAGGGGAAAGCGCCGTGTTCCTCGGCCACCCCCAGGCAGCCCCAGACCCGCTTGGCCACTGATGAAAATTAATGATGGGGGGATGCAGGGGGAGGGAGGTGGAGCAGGCACCCCTGCAGCAGAGATTCTGGGGCACAGGTGTCCCCCCAGTCAGCCATGGTTTGGTAAGGTCTGAGGGTGCAGGATGGAGAACTGGGCTGTGGTGGGGAAGGTAACAGGGCTGGCATAGGGCTGGCCCCCGAGATGCTGCTGGTTAAGGACTGGAGAGAGTGCGGCTGTTGTGTGGCTGGGCAGGGCCAAGGGGTGTTGTGCTGCAGGGCCCAGCTGCAGGATGCCATGATGAGGAATTTTGTCCCCCATCTAGCGCCATGGCTTCAGGATTCCCTTGGGGAACAGGAGACACTGCTCAGACACCAACACATTCTGTCCTGTGCAAGAGCATTCCCCGTAGTCCCCACAAATAAAGCTTCCCCACCAAGTGCCCAATCCAGCTGGGAGACCCAGTGTCTCCTCACCAACCCCATTCTGCCCCTAAGCTGGTGCTCCGGAGTTGCACTGAGCTCTGGCTCTCACTCCCTGCCACGTGGCCTCGAGGGCAGGGATGGGGTTGCCCCACTCCCCCAGCTCCCTCCAGCTGAGAGAGTGGGGGGGCTTGGCCTGCTGGGAGGGAGCGGACGGGGGGGAGGAAGGAATGGGCCATTCCTGCTGTGGGGAAAGTGTGGTGATTTCCAACCCAAACACCCTGGCTCTCAGCAGCCGCATACTTTCCCAGCGTCCCTCCCCTCCTTTATTCCCGAGGACATTGGCAATCAAACCCAGGTTGGCCCCATCTCCTGCTCCTGCAGTGAGGTCATCGAGCTGTGTTTGTGACATCCTGGTGTCTCCATGGCAGCGCGCTGTGATGTCATAAGCCTGGGGTTGCGACCTCACAGCAGGAGGAGAATGATCTTATTAAAACAACATGGTCCCCATCCACAGCCACTTGCGGCCAGGGGACTCTGGTGTGGGGTAACAGCTGGCGGAGAGACTGGTGACAACTCAGGAAGACATTGGAGATGGAGCCTTCCCTTGGGTCACATCACCAGCGGTGGTGACAGGGGGCACGTTCCAGTGCCCAAAGCGGAGGGCGACCCCTGACCATTAAAAATATACAAGCCTCATATTGCTTGGGTGACAATGAATTTAGGGACAGCCACACCAGGGCTCCCTGCTCCAAGATGCCCCGGGCTCAGCCACAGTGCTGCCCACCTCCGGGGCCAAGTGTCTGGACCCTTATCGGGGCGCAGAGCCCTTTCATGTCAGGCTGGCGGGTGGCGAGCAGAGCTGATGAGGACCTGTCCCCAGATCAGAGCTGCCCGGTGCTGACAGCGACTGCGGGGCCCATTCTTAAATTAGATGGGTCCCCCACCCCACCCCCTCCTCGGCTGGTGCTCCCAGCCCCGTGGCCTGCTGCAACCTGCACATCGCTGCCCATGGTATTCGTGTGGCCAGTGCATCCCACACATAAATGCTCACGCCTGCAAAGAGCTGTTTTGTGGCCAGGCATCTCTTGGGGGAGGATGGATGGATGGATGGATGGATGGATGGATGGATGGATGGATGGATGAGTAGCTAGCTGGATGGATGGGCGGGCAGGTGTGGGACAAGAGGGAAGAGCACATGTTTGTCAATGGATGGATGGGTGAGTGCACAGGCAGCTCAATAGATGGATGGAGAGATGGCTCAGAGATAGAAAGATGCAGGTCAGTGTGGATGGATGGATGGATGGATGGATGGATGGATGGATTGACAGATGGATGGATTGACAGATGGATGGATGGACCCTGTGGCTCTGGATGTTGTTGCTCTTTCCCAACAATCTCAGTTTCATGCACCAGTGGAAAAGGCCCAGCTCTGTCCTGGGAGAGAAGAGAACATCCATGTCCCAAGGGGAGAAAATTTGCCTTTTTCTCTGCGCAATATTGTGAGGGCCTGACCTTGTGCTGCTGCAGCAGTGCACCCTCACTGCTAGAGCAAGATCTGCTCCGAGGGGAACCCGAGGCCAGGGGGCCTGCCTGCAGTACAGCCAAGCTGAATCCACTCCTCTCTGGACAGGCACAGCGCTGTCGCCAGTCCTGCTCCCTCCAGCTCCCTGCACGTTCATCTGCCTGACCATGGGAAGGACACACATTGCTTGGGCTGGGAGCGATGCTGTTGGGAGGGGTTGTCCTTGGGCCCCCACGGGCTGTAAACATGATGTCATGTGGCAGCGTACACAGCCCGCCTTGTGAGCGGGTCCCCAAATGGGCTTCACAAGTTCTGCGTGGGAGGCATCAGCCGTGGCCCACAGCCAAGGGAACTGGAGTCGGGAGATAAAATCAGGTTTGCTTTGGGCTGGAGCAAACAGCCTTTTGCAAGGGGAGTAAGGGACATGGAGAGCAACTGGAACAGGGGGGCACCTCTCCGACTCAGAGGGCTTGGAGGGGAGCAGAGTCAAGAGGGGATGTCCCAGCAAAGCCAGCCTCTGGTCTTGCCTGTCTCAGGTTGGCTCCCTTTGCGCCTACTTGACTTAGAATAACTCTGTAGGCACTTGAAGTCACTTATCAGCTAGGACCACTTGAGAGCAACCCAGGGCTGCCTCCTGTCTTCTGTGATAACAGGCCGCCAGCCCTGGTCTTACTCCAGCATCCCGCTCCCACGTCCTCAGGGAAAGGCCCCAGCCCACCAGGGTCCCGTGGGACACAAAGCATGGGGAGGGGAGATTGTTGTGTCAGCTGATTTACCTCATTTCAAAAGCTTTGTGCTCTCCCCAAGCGTCTACCCAGGTACAAGGGGATCAGACAGAGGGAAATGGGAAGATGGGGACCTTTAAGAGAGGGACAAGAGGGTCCTACTTGAACACTCTATGTGAGAGAAGAGCAGCTGTCTCCAGGACTGAGATCCATCCCTATCCCTCTGGATCTCCCCACGTCTACCCTGTGCAGCCTCACTGGCCCCAGTATGGCTCATGACTCAGGCAGTGACGATGCGGTGACACAGAGCTAGCGTGACAGGCCATCTCCAGTTAATGCTGTAGGCTAGTTACGGTCCCTGAGACACTGGGCTCAGTCTTCTCACAGCCTGGGCTTTCCTGGGTGTAAGCCAGGAGATGCCTTCCCTTGGGATACCCCGCTTCCCCCCCGGCTGTGGGAGAGAAAACGGGGGTTAGGGGAGGCAGCCCTGGGAAAAGTTTCCAACTCCCGGGTGACACAGCAGGAGTCACGTAAAGAAGCTGTTGCCCGATCCCAACAGTCAGAACCCTCCAGAAGCAGATGGTGGGTTGGTTGAGTGGCAGGAGGATCTCAGGGTGTGTTGCGTCTGTATATACAGGTCCCACCAGTGAGGTGAGACCTGATGATCACAAAATCATAGAAGAGTTAGGGTTGGAAGGGACCTTAAAGATCATCCAGTTCCAACATCCAAATGTTGGAACATCCTCATTACTCTCTACAACTACCTGAAGGGAGGTTGTGGAGAGGAGGGAGCTGGCCTCTTCTCCCAAGTGACAGGGGACAGGACAAGAGGGAATGGCCTCAAGCTCCACCAGGGGAGATTTAGGCTGGACATTAGGAGGAAGTTTTTCACAGAAAGGGTCCTTGGGCATTGGAATAGGCTGCCCAGGGAGGTGGTTGAGTCACCTTCCCTGGAGGTGTTTAAGGCACGGGTGGATGAGGTCTTGAGGGACTTGGTTTAGTGTCTGATAGGAATGGTTGGACTAGAAGATCCGAAGGGTCCCTTCCAACCTGGTTGTTCTATGATTCCATGATCCCGCCGAGCCTCCAGCCGCGGTCCGAGGGCAGGGAGCGCCCCCAAGCGGCGAGAACCGCCGGGAGCCAGGAGGACCAGGTACCCGTGACCCCGCGGCGGCAGCGGAGACCGCACCGGGAGCTGTGGAGGGCCCTGCGCTTCCATGGGGACCGGGACTGGGCTCCTGCAGCCTTGCAGCCGGGCCGGAGCCAGCCTAGAACAGTGCAGGCTTGGGGAGGGAGGGAGGGGCAGACAGAGAGCAGTCCTGTGAAGAGAAATTTGGGGATTCTGGCAGGTGAAAAATTGCATATGAACCTCCCGCTGATAGAATCATAGAATCATAGAACAACCAGGTTGGAAGGGACCCATCGCATCTTCTAGTCTAACCATTCCTATCTAACACTAAACCAAGTCCCTCAAGACCTCATCCACCCGTGCCTTAAACACCTCCAGGGAAGGTGAATCAACCACCTCCCTGGGCAGCCTCTGCCAGTGCCCAATGACCCTCTGTGTGAAAAACTTCCTCCTAATGTCCAGCCTAAATCTCCCCTGGTGGAGCTTGAGGCCATTCCCTCTTGTCCTGTCCCCTGTCACTTGCGAGAAGAGGTCAGCTCCCTCCTCTCCACAACCTCCTTTCAGGTAGTTGTAGAGAGTAATGAGGTCTCCTCTCAGCCTCCTCTTCTCCAGGCTAAACACCCCCAGCTCTCTCAGCCTTTCCTCATAGGGCCTGTTCTCCAGCCCCTTCACCAGCTTCGTTGCTCTTCTCTGGACTCGCTCCAGATCCTCAACATCCTTCTCGTGGTGAGGGGCCCAGAACTGAACACAGGATTCAAGGAGCAGCCTCACCAGTGCTGAGTTCAGAGGGAGAATAACCTCCCTGGACCTGCTGCTCACACCGTTTCTGATACAAGCCAGGATGCCATTGGCCTTCTTGGCCACCTGGGCACACTGTTGGCTCATGTTCAGTCGCTGTCGACCAACACCCCCAGGTCCCTCTCCTCCTGACAGTTTTCCAGCCAGGCTTCTCCCAGTCTGTAGCTCTGCTTAGGGTTGTTGTGCCCCAAGTGCAGGACCCGGCATTTGGCCGTGTTAAACCTCATGCCATTGGACTCTGCTCAGTGGTCCAGCCTGTTGAGGTCCCTTTGCAGAGCCTCCCTACCCTCCAGCAGATCGATACTTCCACCCAGCTTAGTGTCATCTGCAAACTTGCTAAGGGTACCCTCAATGCTTTCATCCAGGCTGAGAGAGTTGGGGTTGATTAGCCTGAAGAAGTCTTTATGGGTGCCTTACTACAGCCTTCTAATGTATAAAGGAGTTTATAAGAGAGATGGAGTGGGACTCTATACCAGAGCCTGTAGTTTTTGCTGGTTTTGCAAGGAGTAATGCTTTTGAACTGGAAGAGGTCGTGGGGTCTCGTTCCCCAGCAAGGAGAAATGTGGCCACAGAAGGCTGGGAGAGGCTGAGCTGCCCCTGCCCTGGGAGGGACAGCTGCAGGGTGTCTGGGTGCCAGGCTGGAAAGCCCCGAGCAGGGCTGGGGTGCCCTGCTACCCACCTTGCTCCGGGCCAGGTTCGGGGAGGCAGAGCTGCTGCCACCAGCCATGAGGTGGCGACAGGCGCTCACACTTGACTCTCCAAGCCTGGGGTGTCTGCGAGCCCGGATCCCGCACCGCTCGGAGGGACACCGGGTCAGGCAGCAGCCTGGAACCCGACCTGGGACGTCCCTTAGAATCATAGAACAACCAGGTTGGAAGGGACCCATCGGATCTTCTAGTCCAACCATTCCTATCAAACACTAAACCAAGTCCCTCAAGACCTCATCCACCCGTGCCTTAAACACCTCCAGGGAAGGTGAATCAACCACCTCCCTGGGCAGCCTATTCCAATGCCCAAGGACCCTTTCTGTGAAAAACTTCCTCCTAATGTCCAGCCTAAATCTCCCCTGGTGGAGCTTGAGGCCATTCCCTCTTGTCCTGTCCCCTGTCACTTGGGAGAAGAGCCCAGCTCCCTCCTCTCTACAACCTCCTTTCAGGTAGTTGTAGAGAGTAATGAGGTCTCCTCTCAGCCTCCTCTTCTCCAGGCTAAACAACCCCAGCTCTCTCAGCCGCTCCTCATAGGTTCTGTTCTCCAGCCCCTTCCCCTCGAGGCAGGACCGAGGGGATAACAGCCACTCGTGGGGCTCTGAGATGTCCATCCGTCCCATAGGGAAAACCTCCCCGTCCAGGAGGACCTTGAACCTTGATAAGGGTGGTTAATGATCAGCGCTGGGAGGTCCCAGCCAGAGGATAGGGTGGGCTGCCCCTGGAGTGACACCTCAGCACAGTGGTGTCACTCACAACCCCACAAACGGGTGCCAGGCACAGGCTGGGCAGAGGGGACATGTCCTGCACCCCTGATCCTGGACACCACCGCAGCAGAGCCCTGCTTTGGGGCTGGACAGCCTGACCTAGTGCAAGCTGAGGCAGATCTGATGCCATATCCTCCCTCACATGAAGACAAACAAAACAGGACAAGGACAAGAGGGAATGGTCTCAAGCTCCACCAGGGGAGATTTAGGCTGGACATTAGGAGGAAGTTTTTCATACAGAGGGTCATTGGGCATTGGAATAGGCTGCCCAGGGAGGTGGTTGAGTCACCTTCCCTGGAGGTGTTTAAGACACGGGTGGACGAGGTCTTGAGGGACTTGGTTTAGTGTTTGATAGGAATGGTTGGACTAGAAGATGCGATGGGTCCCTTCCAACCTGGTTGTTCTGTGATTCTGTAAAACCTGCTTCCAGTTGAGTTGCCAGCAGCCATGCTGGGCATGCTGAAGTCTCCCCATGGCGTTTCCCTGCTGGCAGTGCCAGGAGGAAGCACCGAGAGGAGCTCTGGAACAACTTGGACCCAACTCCCTAGCACATCATCCTGCATTGCAAGAGAATGAGGCAGGGACAGGAGTGTGAGAGGCAGAGGAAAGAAGAAAGGCAGAGGGGGAGACTCCAGCATCGCTGCGAGGTGTGCAGGGTCTGGGGCGCGGTACCCAGTGCCGGAGTGTGTTGCCGGTGCTGGCACACAATATGCGGTGCCTGACAACTGGTGAGCAGTGCCCAGAGCCTCCTGCCACTGTGCAGTGCGCGGTGTGCAGAACCTGGTGCCAAACACACTGCTTTGTGCTCAGCCTGCTGTACCTACCGCCTCGTGCCAGTGCTGTGCGGTTCCATTGTGCAGTGCCCAGCATGTGGCATGGGGTATGTGGTGCCAGGCGGTGCCGATGCACACGTGGAGCACTCAGTCCAGTAGGAGAAACTGCAACATAAAAAGGATGCGAAACTGTTGGGACGGGTCCAGAAGAGGCCACGGAGATGATCAGTGGGCTGGAGTCCTTCTGCCATGGGGATAGACTGAGAGAACTGGGCTTGTTCTGCCTGGAGAAGGCTTTGAGGAGACCTCATAGTGGCCTTCCAGTACCTGAAAGGGGCTATAGAGAAGCTGGGGAGGGATTTTTACAAGAGCCTGGAGTGATAGGACAAGGGGGAATGGTTTTAAATTGGAGAGAAGATTTAGACTAGACATCAGGAAGAAATTCTTCACGATAAGGTTGGTGAGGCCCTGGTGCAGTTTGCTCGGGGAAGTTGTGGCTGCCCCATCCCTGGAGGTGTCCGAGGCCAGGTTGGATGAGCCTTTGAGCAACCTGACGCCGCGAGAGGTGTCCCTGCCCCCGGCAAGGGGTTGGAACTGGATGGGTTTTAAGGTCCCTTCCAACCCAAGCTGTTCTATGATTCCATAATTCCCTGTTTCCACGCCGGTGCCCGGTCATAGAATCATAGAACAACCAGGTTGGAAGGGACCCATCGCAACTTCTAGTCCAATCATTCCTATCAAATACTAAACCAAGTCCCTCAAGACCTCATCCACCTGTGCCTTAAACACCTCCAGGGAAGGTGACTCAACCACCTCCCTGGGCAGCCTATTCCAATGCCCAGTGACCCTTTCTCTGAAAAACTTCCTCCTAATGTCCAGCCTAAATCTCCCCTGGTGGAGCTTGAGGCCATTCCCTCCTGTCCTGTCCCCTGTCACTTGGGAGAAGAGCCCAGCTCCCTCCTCTCCACAACCTCCCTTCAGGTAGTTGTAGAGAGTAATGAGGTCTCCTCTCAGCCTCCTCTTCTCCAGGCTAAACGGTCTCCGGTGTGACCCAGTGCGCCGGGACCAGGACCGGGTGTGCCTCACCGGGCACCGGCAGCGGCTGCGGGGCGCGGGCGCCTCTTGGGAACCGGTGCCGCTCCGCCCGGTGCCGGTACCGGTACCGGGTGCCGCCCCCGCGCCGCCCCCCGCGCCGCCCCCGGTGCCGCCCCCCCCACCGCCCCCGGTGCCTCCCCGCCCCGCCCCGTCCCGTGCGCTGCCGACCGAGCATGGCGGGCCCGAGCGGCGGGGCCCGGCGGCCGCTGCTGCCGCTGCTCCTCCGCCCGGGGCCGCCGCGCAGGAACGGGGGATCGGCCGCCGCGGCCGCGGGGCCGGCGCGACTGAAGGGACCCGAGGAGCTGCCGGGACCGGGGCTGCTCCGGACTTTCGTCTGGCTCTTCTTGCGCGGCTACCTGCTGCACACGCACCGGCTGCAGGTGCCCGGGTGGCGGGGACCGGGATGCCGGGACCGCGGATGCGGGGATCAAGGATGCGGGGACCGGGATGCCGGGACCGAGCTGTGGGGACCGGGGATGCGAGGACCGTGGATACGGGGACCCGAGGTGGGGGGACCGGGATGTGGAGAGCGGGGATGCGGGGACAGGGATGCTGGGACCGCGGATGCGGGGACCGGGATGCTGGGACTGGGGGCGCGGGGAACCGGGATGCCGGGACCGAGCTGTGGGGACCGGGGATGCGAGGACCGGGGATACGGGGACCCGGGGTGCGGGGACCGGGATGTGGAGAGCGGGGATGCGAGGACGAGGGATGCTGGGACCCGGGATGCGAGGACCGCGCGGTGGGGACCGGAGGTACAGAGACCGGGATGTTGGGACCGGGGAGGCGGGAACCCGAGATGCGGGGACCGAGGGTGCGGGGACAGGGGTGCAGGGAGCGGGATGTGGGCACCCGGGTGCGGGGACCGGGAGCTGCGGGGACCGAGGTGCGTTCACCGAGGTGCAGGGATAGGGGCTGCGGGCACCGTCGCACGGGGACAGAGGCTGCGGGGACCAGAGGTGCGGGACCCGGGGACAGCGAGCATCAGGGGTGTGGGCGGTGGAGGAGGCTCTGTGGGGCTGCGGGAGGTGGAGGGGCTCCGGGGAGGATGCTGCGCGGGGAGGGGGTCTTTGCAAGGGGTGAGGATTTGGGCTGGGGGCACCGTGAGATGAGTTCTGGGGTGGGGAGCAGGTGACGGCAGGGAGTTGAGCTGGGGAAACGGGGGGCCCTCCCGCACCGGGGAGTGATGTCAGGAGGAGCAGAATGGAAAGAGGCAGCGCAGAACTGGGTGGCTCTGGGAGGGTCCCGGCAGCCCAGGGCTGTACCAGCATCCCCGAGCCAGGCAGGCAGCCCAGGTCAAAGGTTCTGGGACGGCTCATGGGGTCCTGGCGTCCCTGGGCAGCCCGAGCTGCCACCACAAGATGGAGAGGCCACAGTTCTGGGAGCAGATGTTTGGTCAGGTGGTACCTGGGCAGGCAGGGGAGGGATAGGCAGAAGTGTTTGTTTTCTTCTGTCAATACTTCCTCATACGTCCGATGAAGCAACCGATGGGCTTGGCAGGCCGAGAGCCAGATGGCATCTTCCAGCACCCTGGAGCTTTGACCGCCGGGAGGAGCATGCAGGATCGGGCCTTCAGCGGCTCTGTAGAGCATCAGGCGCAGCTGTTTGGAGAAGGGGCTGTCACAGGGCAGCAGGATCTTGGAGAGCGTGCATGGGAGCACCCTGCTGCTCCTTCCTGCCCTTCAGGCTCCGAACGCTGCCCGGCTTTGCAGACAGACACCCACATGCTCCATAGGTGCATTTCCCCAGATCCTGTCAGCTCCAGCTGCTCTCAGCCCTTCTTTCCAAAGCCCGCCATGTGCCAGGTTCTGCCTGCCCACAGACACTCGTGGGCACAGCTGCCCGTGGCCCCACACAGCATGTTTGCTCAGCAAACCACCTGCGACACAGGGGTGGCTGTCCTTCCCCCTCCTGCCACTGCGCACGAGGAACGTCTCCTCGTGGTGACGAATCCAGCTGAATCCGGGCGCAGGCTGCGATGCAGTCAGTCTCCAAGGGAGATTGTACCACGTGCATATCCGCAGCCGCGGGTAATGGGGATCAGGGCTTACCTGCTAGGTCCCCTGCAGCCCCCCAGGCTTGTTCCTGCTCCGCGGGACCTCTAGTGGTCCCTGGCTGGGATGGAGAGCTCCCCTTGGACATGACCCAGTGGAGAGCCACTTGCAAAGGGGTGCCCAGCTGCCCTCAAGGGATGCATTTGGTGGTTCCTGGCAGAGAGGCGAGCGTAACGCCCTTGAGTGCTGCCAAAGAAGAGGGAGCTGTGACCAGCAGAGTCCAGAGTGGGGCTGATGTTAGTGGATGTCCCCCAGCTGGCCTCTGAGCCGATGGCCCCAGGACGGTGCCCCAAGGGTGACAGCCTGCCCTGGGAGCAGCCCAATCCTGCCCTAGCCTGGCACTGCCCTCCCAGTACTGATCATTAACCATCCTTATCAGATGGTGGGTTCAAGGATCCACACGGACAGTGTTGTCCCAGCAGAGTATGGCTGGGGTCATGCTGAAAGCGGCAAGGCTCGGACCTATAAGACCCGTGCTTGGCAGTTTTCCTTTTGCCTGCTGTCGCCTCTTGGTCTTGCTTCCCCAGAAAACTCACCAGGCTTTGTGTGCATCTCCGGGGTAGGTGAGGGATGTGGCAGTGTGTGATGGGTCAGTGCCTGGTGTGCTTAGTGCTGGAGGAGGACATGTGCCTGGACACACCAGCCCAGCATAGCACTTCAAGGATAGTGCCAGCGTAGGGGGGGTCAGAGGCGAGTGCTTGGACCCAGCTGGGATTGAGGTGGCGCTGGGGTGGATGCAGAGAATTCTGGACACGTGCAGGGCAGGACTGGGGCAGGAAAGGACTGATCCAGCCCCAGTGCTGCCCCTGTCCCATTCCCAATGCTGTGCTCTGGTGCTTTGCAGGTGATATCCCGCCGCATTTATGGCCCCATCTGGAAGTCGACGTTTGGTCATTATGAGAACATCAACATCGGGAGCCCAGTGGTGCTGGAGCAGCTGCTACGGCAGGAGGGCAAGTACCCGATGCGCAGTGACATGGCCCTGTGGAAGGAGCACCGGGACACACGACGCCTGCCCTATGGACCCTTCACTGAGTGAGTCCTGCCCTGGCTGTGCTCTGCGGGGCAGCAGGCAGCTCCCGTCCCTTCCTCAGGTCGAGGGCCTAGGTGGCACTTTGTGTTTCCCCCTCTCCTGCTGCAGCAGCGTGTCCCCTCAGCGAGAAGGGCATGGCCGTGGCGGGTGGGAAGACCTCCCGGGGTAGTTCCAGCATGGCATGGGAGGGATGCACTCAGGGCCTGGGAAGCTGCTGCCAACCGCTGCCCCGCGCGCAGCTGCGCTCCCAGCGCTGAGCCCCATCCCCGTGCAGGGAAGGGGAGCGCTGGTACCGCCTGCGTCAGGTCCTCAACAAGCGGCTGCTGAAGCCCTCAGAGGCAGTGCTGTATGCGGATGCCATCGGGGAGGTGGTGTCAGACCTGATGGTGCGGCTGCGGGACGAGCGGAGCCGCAGCCCCTCGGGGGTGCTGGTGGGGGACGTGGCCAACCTGCTCTACCGCTTCGCCCTGGAAGGTAGGGGGGTCCTCCCCCTCGCCCCTGCCCTGCCCTGTTCTTCCCATTCCTGCAGGGGTCTGGATGAGGCTTTTTCCCCACAGGGATATCCTATATCCTCTTCGAGACCCGCATCGGGTGCCTGAAGCAGCAAGTCCCCGCTGAGACCCAGCACTTCATTGACTCCATCAACCTCATGTTCAAGAACTCCATCTTCGCCACCGTCCTGCCCCGATGGAGCCGCAAGCTCCTGCCCTTCTGGGACCGCTACCTGAACAGCTGGGACACCATCTTCGCCTTCGGTGAGCAGTGATGATGGGGACCCGATACGGTGGGATTGGATCCTCTAAGGACTCTCCAAAGTGGAGCAGTTCCCAGCCACGTGTGCTTTTGGCCTCCCTCACTCCATCAGTGCTGGGTCCAACTCTGTCCCTGCAGGCAAGACCCTGATTGACCGGAAGATGGAGGAGCTGGAAGGGCAGGTGGAGCGGGGCAAGGAGGTGTCGGGCTACCTGAGCTACCTGCTGGCCAGTGGCAGGCTCAGCCTGGATGAGGTCTACGGTAGCGTGGCTGAGCTGCTGCTGGCTGGTGTGGACACGGTGAGAGCTGGGCAGTCACTACCAGGGGATTCACGCTGAGCTCCACACCAGGGCACGAGCCACGGGGCCATGTTCAGCCGTGCTCCCCAGTCCCTGTGAGCTCTGGGCTGGTTGGCTGAAGGGCTGATACCCCAGCGGGGATAAACCCTCAGGGATCAGTCAGCACAGACCCTGTCCTCCGCTTTGCTCCCTGACCTGCTCTGCCTCAGTTTCCCCTGTACTTGCTGCTCCTCAGATTCCAGCCCCATCTCCCTCACTCCTCTCTGTGCTCTCCTCCCCCAGACCTCCAACACGCTGTCGTGGGCCCTGTACCACCTCTCCCAGGACCAGGGCATCCAGGAGGCCCTGTACCAGGAGCTGAAAGCTGTCGTTCCCTCAGACCGCTTTCCTGGTGCTGAGGACATCCCCAAGATGCCGATGCTTCGGGCTGTTATCAAGGAGACGCTAAGGTACAACCCAGCCTTCCTCCTGTCCTGGGGTCCCTGTCAACGGTCCCTTTCACAGGGCAAAGGGCAGCTCCTTCTCCTCCTTGCATCGGGTGATGGGAGACGTGGGAGCATGGACCAGGCAGGGTACAAGGCTAGATTTCAGTTCCTCAGGGCCACATCCATCCACCTCCTCTCTGTGGAGGGGCACAGAGCTGCTGAGCAGCAGGAAATGCTCCCCCTTGGCCTGACAGTGGCTCCCTTCCTCTGGAGTGCCCAGATGGGTCATACTCACTCACAAACTTTCCTTATATCCCAGGGTCTACCCTGTGGTGCCCACCAATGCCAGAGTGTTCTATGAGAAGGACATTGTCATCGGGGACTACCTATTCCCCAAGAATGTGAGTAGCAGCTGTGCTGTGTGGACCACCACTGTGCTCAGTGGGGCTGGATGGAGGGTCATTAACGCCCACCGTTCTTGCTCCGCAGACCCTCTTTGTCCTGGCGCACTATGCGATGTCCCACGATGAGACCTACTTTCCTGAGCCCGAGCGGTTCCTGCCCCAGCGCTGGCTCCGGGGCCATGGCTCCCCCCACCACCCCTTCAGCTCCATCCCCTTTGGCTACGGGGTCCGCGCCTGTGTCGGCCGCCGCATCGCTGAGCTGGAGATGCACCTGGCTCTTGCCAGGGTGCGTAAGGACCCCTCCAACCCCAGGCAACTTGCCCCAAGCTGGGATGGGGGCCCCAGGGAGTCCCTGAGGCTCTGCCATCCTCCCTCTCCCCACAGATCATCCAGGCATTTGAGGTGCGGCCGGACCCCCGTGGCGTGGAGGTGAAGTCTGTGTCCCGCATCGTCCTGGTGGCTGACAAGCCCATCAACCTGGAGTTCATCGCTCGCCCAGGGGCTCCCTGACTGCGCACCCACCCCCCACACTGGGTGCCACGCAGGGACCCCTACTGTCCCACGAGAAGCAGGAAGGCAAACCCACCCCAGAGCACGTCTCCTGCCCACTTTGGGCTGAGAGGCTTCCAGCCCCACTGTGGGGAAGATGGGGAGATGAGGGATGCCCTTAAATCACCCCTGGGGCACTGGTGTCCCCCTACACCAAATGAGCAGGAGGCTCGGGGAACTACTGTGCCTTTCACATGCCGCAAGGGGTTGTGTCCCAGCAATCCTGTGCACAACTGGGCCGTGTTGGGGACCTGGGAACCCTGCTGGGGTTCGGGGGGGGAAGCGGGGAGGGGGCTTGCAGCCAGTTGGTGTCTCCTTCATCCCGTCCTCGTGTAGCCGTGTGTGGATCTGTGCCTGGAACCAGAATGTCTGGGTCTTCTCTGAACAGCTGACCTTGGCCTCAGACACTTCTCTGTGCCTCAGTTTCCCCTCTGCCTACCTGGGGAGAGTTGAGCTGCCAATAGAAGTTTGGGCGTTGTGCCTCATCCCAAGGGATGGAGCTAGCCCTGCCCGAGGCAAGTGGAGCAATAACACAGCTCATCCCCTGTGATGGGTGGGGTCCTGTCAACACATGGCACCAGCACTGCCTCCCTTGGCATTGCCAACCAGAACAGGGCGGGTGTGGAGCACCCAGGACCTTTTGCTATCAGCTGTTATTTTGGTGAGATTCTGATACAGGGGCACAGGAACGGGGGCAAGACTCTCTCTGGTTGGAGCAACTCAGCTTCCCCTCGGCCCTAAGAAGGGATATGGGGCTGACACCCAGAGCCATCTCAGGGACTCAGAGCTGACCGCAGCCACAGGCAGGGGATGCGTTGCCACTTGCCCAAGCTCCTGGAGTTCTGGGGTTCAGGGTACCCCCCAGTGAACTCCTGTCACCTTCCTGCTGATGGGAAGCCCAGCTGGACTGGGAGGAAGCAGCAGGCAGAAACTTTGCTGACACCACAGCTGCCTTCCTCAGAGTGTTACCAAGGGGACCCAGTAACCACTGCCACGGCGGAGCCATTCAGGCTACACAGCCTGTGGTGAGCCGCTGTCCCTGTTCCTCCGGCTCTACCCCCTTGGGCAGAGGTGCCACCCACTGCCCACACCACCCTCACTGCAGCAGGTCCTGGTGGGCATCCCAGGCTGGGTCCCCAGCCAGCATCGCCTCCCCAGCCCAGCTCTCTCTGGCACAGCCATGCCCAGGTGCACCCCGAAAAGATGAGGAGACACTGCCTGAAGCAGGCTGCTTTATTACAAGGCTGAACAGACCAGCAAAGAAATAAATACCCTCTCCCCACCCCAAAACATGTGCGGGGTCCCCATGCAATTGCCTGTCTTGGTGGCAGCTCTGACACAGGCTGTGCCACTTCCAGGGTGCTCCAGTCGCGCGTGATCCTACAATAAACAAGCCTGTGTGTGCAGCTGAGCCTACACTACCAGGCACAGCCCGTGGGACCATGCTTGCCGAGGGAGCCGTGGCCAAAGCACTTGAATCCGGCAGCAGGATGGGAGCAGACTGGCAGTCCCATGGAGGTCCCCATAGGTCCCCATGCCCAGCTGGGAGCATAGCACAGCTCCTCGAAGCATGGTGCCCATTGAGCATCGTTGTGTCCTCACTGGCAGGAGGCAGCCCTGTGCTCCTGTTCTCCCACTCCCTGCCTCCCCAAATCTGGCAGGATCTGGCCCCAGACTCAAGACAAGCTCCAGGACTGGGAGACACTCCAGGACCTAAACTTCCTTTCGCCATGCAAAAGACCCCTGCATCGGCACTTTCCTGATGTCTTCAGAGCCAGGATCGGTCGATGCCTGCAGAGTGAGAGTGTGTGAGGCCATAAGCCCCCGGCAAGCACTGATGCTGGGCTGGGTACCCTGCAGCTCAGCTCTCCGGCCCACCCAAGCAGCCATGGGGACAGCATAGGGCACAACAGGGACTTGCCCTAGTTTGGATGCGCACCCTGGTGCAGGAGGGAGTGGTGGCACAGAGGGGGACATACCAGTGGCATCCTGCACAGCCACCCCTGTAGGCACTAGGGATGGGGAGCGAAGGCACCATGATGGGAAAGTGTAGGGGGTGGGAGGGCACAGCTGGAGAGTTAAAACACACCATCCCCCGAGTCCTCTTTGGCATGGAGCAACTGGGCATTGCTGGGAGAATGGGTAGGCACGAGGGTGGGCATGGCATGACCCAACCCCATTCCTCACCATCACCCCAAAAAAGGTATCATTACCTTTTGGAAGCAGTTGGACCTGTGCCTTGCTCCCCAGTTCACTCCTAAATTAGTGACACAGTGGGTGCTAGCAGTGTGTCCACTCATCACCAGTGAGGACTCAGCAGGCAGCAGGCTAGTAGAGCCAGACACAGGTGGCTGGGCAGACCAGTCCCAGGGTGGCCTGGGAGTGAGACACATCCCTGGAGCAGGTGGCTTTGGGTCCACCACAGGTGCCAGAGTCTCCATGGCCAGGGCCACCATGGGCAGGAGCTCTGCCAGCCATGGCCTGTGGTTCAGCCGCACTGAGCACATGGCTGGTGGCAGGTGGCACATAGAATCACAGAATTGCCAGGTTGGAAAAGACCCACCAGATCATTGAGTCCAACCATTCCTATCAAATACTAAACCATGACCCTCAGCACCTCATCCACCCATGCCTTAAACACCTTCAGGGAAGGTGAATCAACCCCCTCCCTGGGCAGATTCTGCCAGTGCCCAATGACCCTTTCCGTGAAAAAAAATTTCCTAATGTCAACCTAAACCTCCCCTGGTGGGAGCTTGAGGCCATTCCCTCTCATCCTGTCCCCTGTCACTTGGGAGAAGAGGTCAGCTCCATCCTCTCCACAACCTCCTTTCAGGTAGTTGTAGAGAGCAATAAGATCTACTCTCAGTCTCCTCTTCTCCAGGCTAAACATAAGACTTGTTCTCCAGCCCCCCCACCCACTTCATTGCTCTTCTCTGGACTCGCTCCAGAGGCTCAACATCCTTCTTGTGGTGAGGGGTCCAGAACTGAGGATGTGCAAGTGGGGTCTGTCCCATGTGTGTCCCTTAGCAATGGCAGTGAAGGGGCTCAGGTCTCAGGGAGTGCCTTGAGATGAAGTCAGAAAAGGACTTTTGTCTTAGGGTGCATCACATCCCAAGCCCATCATCTAGATCAGACCTAAAGACCTGCAAATTCTGCATCCCACATGCTGCTTGTACAGGGAACTGAGGGTGTCTCTGTGGACATCTCATGGACACTAGGAATCAGGACCACATAAGGGCACCCTGGCAATCCTTGTGTCCTCAGGACGAGCAGCATCCAGATCCTGCCATACCCACACAGGCACACAGTGCTGCTGGTACCCAGCCTCCTCCATCACCCTGGGCCAGTTTGTCTGGGGCAAAGGCTGATGGCCTGAGCAGAGAGGTGACAAGATGTGCATGACCCAGCAGCAGGAAAGGGACAGGTGTGCAGTGGCAGGGAACGGCACTCACCTGAAGTGGAGAGAAATGGAGATTGCAAGTGGAGAAAGATGGAGCATCGTGAGCTAGGAGTTAAGAGCATCAATACCTGCAGGAGTGAGCACAAGTGCCTGGAGGATGTCAGAGAGGGAGACGATGCCCCGTGGGTACCGGTTCTCATCCACCAGAACCAGGCGATGGACCTGTGGGAGCAGGTGGAGCATCACAGGCAGGTCAGGCAATAGCAGGGGGTCTAGTGATGGTGCAAGGCATCCCAGCCACTCACCTGCTCCTTGGCAATGCGGTCAATGATGTCCTCCATGGTTTCATGTGGGTAGCAAGTGAGGACCCCCTCCAGGCAGACAGTGCGCTGCCGCAGTGCCTCCCGTACACTGATGTCCAGGTTGTTGTAGGTCTTCTGGGCTGCCAGGTGCTGTGGGGCAGGTGGCCCCAGTCAGTGTTCCCGATATGTCCTTGCCCCCATTGTGCTGGCCCAGAGAGGGACACCAAGCCCCAGCGGCACACAGGGCAGATACACTTTGCCACGTGCATTGGTGCAAGTTTCATAGAATTATAGAATCACCAGGTTGGAAAAGATCCACCAGATCATCTAGTCCAACCATTCCTATCAAACACTAAACCATGGCCCTCAGCACCTCATCCACCCATCCCTTAAACACCTCCAGGGAAGGTGACTCAATCACCTCCCTGGGCAGATTCTGCCAGTGTCCAATGACACTTTCCATGAAATTTTCTTTCCTAATGTTCAGCCTAAACCTCCCCTGGTGGAGCTTGAGGCCATTCCCTCTCATCATGTCCCCTGTCACAGGCACAGGCAAGAGCGAGCAGTTGCTGTGCGAGGGGCCACGCTTGTACCCAGGCACGAAAATACACAGGATACTCACAATGACATCAAACCGGGAATAGAGGCCAACCACTTGCCCTGCAAGGAGAAATAGCAATAGGGGAGGGAGAGGGCCTGGGGAACATGTGCCATGCTTGCCCTGCACCCTGAAAGCCAGGCTGGTGGGGAAAGGAAATTATGGATGGGGATGGGGCCACAGTTGCTGGCAGAGGGAAATGGGAGGGTCGCTGGTTCCCTTCCCAGGTACCGGCTTCATTGATGACAGGCAGGGCAGAGACACGGCGGTCCACGAAGATCTCCAGAGCAGTGTAGACAGGAGCCGTCTCAAGCACAACAGCCACGTCGCGGAAGGTGCCGATGCACAGCTCCTGTACTGTTTTCTTCAGGAAGCGCGGCTTGGGGATGGTGGAGCCCTGCAGCAGGGCAGGGCTGAGCTGGCACCTACACAAGCCCAAACACCCTTGCTTGTGCCCCTACACACCAGCCGTGTGTGTGCACGTGCAGTCCCAGCACTCACAAAGATGTGGAGGAACTTGAGGATGCGCTTGTGTGTCAGGATGTGCAGGACATTGCCCGAGATGGGTTCAATGACTGGTAGGCGGTGGATCTTGTGCTTGATCAGGGAGTAGACGGCATCAAAGAGGCTACAGGTGACAGGGACACCATTGGGGAAAGGGAGTAAGGCTGCATCCTGGGAACACAACCCGCAGGGCTTGCTCTGCCCCAGCAGGCAGCTTCTCACCTATTGCTTGGGGAAATGTGGACCAGAGGCTTGAAGGAGCCTTGCAGGTACACCTCTGCCATAGGAGAGGGGTGAGAGAGAGGTGAGAGAAGGGGAGGGCCCAGCCTCCTCTTGCAGTCCTGCACCCCTGGAGCCCATCTCTGTGCCCTGTACAATATCCCTTGCCCAGCCACCCCCATCGCCCTGCTACTTTTTACCTCTCCAGGTCTCAATCTTGTGCTCCTCTACCTCGTAGATCTGAACCTGAGGACAGGGAAACGCCCTGGTCACGGTGGCCCCATGGTGGGCTGCAGGGGCTCTGGGGTACTGCCCTATCCTCTGGGCATCCTACCCCATCACCCTACAAGCACAGGAATCACATCTGGGGTGCCAGGTACCAAAGCAAAAATTGGACTGGCCCAGAGCATCCCTTGGTCATGGTCTGGTGATGAAGAGGAGACCAGAAGAGGGAAAAAGGGACCAAGAGATGCCCCTCCCTGTTCCATGCACCCCCTGACTGCTGCATCTTCCCCACTGCACTCACCAGGGGCGAACGGTAGTAGCGGTGGAGGATGTTGATGAAGTCGGTGATGGTGAGCATCCCTGCAGAGACACGTGGGGCTGGCAGCACTGCCTGTGCCCCTCGCTGCCAGGCAGGGGCAGGGACCAGGCAGTGCTGCGGCACTCACCCACAAAGCTCTGCGTCTTGCTGTCCCAGAGCGGGGCGGCACGCACTCCATTGGCCACCAGTGCCACAAAGGCTTTCTTGATCTGCTAGCAGAGTTGGGAGAGGGT
This sequence comes from Coccyzus lansbergi, assembly GCA_033558105.1. Lineage (NCBI taxonomy): Eukaryota > Metazoa > Chordata > Aves > Cuculiformes > Coccyzidae > Coccyzus > Coccyzus lansbergi. The sequence continues at coordinate 275,068 of JAUMJK010001067.1, forward strand.
GAGGATGTCCCCAAGCCCAGTCCCTCTCTGCCTGGCCCTGTCAATCCCCCTCTTTGTCACCTCCAGGGAGATGTCAAAAACGACGAGCTTGCAGCTGGTGGGGATGGCGTCGTAGCAGCAGTGGCTCCTCATGAAGTGCATATAGATCTCCGCATCAGGGGTCTGCAACTCACTCTCAGGGCTCGGGCCCAGTCCCAGCATCTCATTACCCAGTGTGAAGGTGACGGGTCTTGGGGTCCTTCGCCTCTGCTCTTCCTCCTCCCCCTCATCTTGCGGGCACAGGGCCTCTGGGAAGCCTGCCAGGAAATCCACCCCAGCCCTGGTGGGTGAGCTGAGCTGCCAAGTCTCAGCACTCTCTGGGCTGGGGGTAGTGGGGGGGGATGCTACAAGAGGTTGTGCTCCCCAAAGAACCTCCTATTCCCCACTCCAGAGAGACAGCACACAGCCTGGGGGGCGCCAGGAACTGCAAGGAAGGAGGAATGGGGCAACAAGGGATTTGAACAGGTTGGGCAGATGAACAGATGTGCTCATTGCATGAGTGAGCTAGCACCCATCCTATGTGCCTAAGTACTGCCTGCTACCCACCTTCCTCCTCGGGGCGGGCCGTGGCATCCAGCATCGCCATCTGAGGGGACATATAATAAAGGTTGGGGGCGGGAGGAAAGAAGGTCAGCAGGTGCCAATCTGGTCTGTCTCCCACCTCTAGGTGCTGCATGCACCCACCCCGCTGCCCTGCCCATCCCCAGCCAGACAGAGAGGACTGTCTGTTCAGGGTGGGGACACAGGCTCCAGCTCCCCCAGAGATCTTCCTGCGCATTCCGGATGCCCAGAGCCTGCTACCCCCGTGCTGCCTCCAGCCCAGTATACTCACTTTGTCCCCTTGCTCTGGAGGAATAACAGGGGTCCCCAAGCCAGGGCAGAGGATGACAGGACCCTCCGGCTCCTCTCTCCACTGTCAGAGCTGAGCGTGTCCCACAGCGACTCCATGCCCATCCTCTCCCTCTCCAACCCCAAGGTGTAAATCCCAGTCCTGCTTCCTCCCGTGCCAGGAGCCCCGCCAGCCCTACCTGCCCCTCTGGGACCAGGTCTGCCCTGGGAGACCCTACAATAACAAATGGAGCAGCCAGAGGCTAGAGGTACACAAGCACATCTGACCCACTGACCCTGTGCCCCCCAGTCCCTGGGAGACCCTACAAAGCAGCACACAAGGAGGGAAGAGCAACCCCGGACCACAGACCCACTGACAGAGTCAATGTTTACAAGCCACCTGACAACAACAAAGGTGCAGGGGCTGCTCATGAAGGAGCCCAGAGCCAACATCAAGAAGGAGGTGCCCCTACGCCAGTGACCCCCAGCCCTTCCCCAAGGAGCTGGGGACAGCTGGGGCAGACAGGTGGCCAGGCTGCACTCCCCGTCCTCATGCCCATGGCTGCCTGGCTGTGAGAAGGGGACCACCAGCCCCACACGTATCCCCAACCCAGGGGTGACCCATCCACGAGCAGGGGGCAGCCGTACTGGTCCCCCAACCCACCCCGGTTGTACCTGGGGTGCAACGGGGCCGGAGAGGCGCTCCATGCTGCCTGTGGGGCGGCACTGCTATTCTGGGCCCACGGCTAGCAGGGGCCTGGCAGATAGGGTGTCAGCGAGCAATGCCAGCCATGCCCCCGCCAGCGCCGCGGGGGGGGACACCGCTGACACCGCACCGCCCACAGCACCGTGGCCCCAGAGGCACTGCTGGCACTGAGGACGAGAGGGACAGGGGGATGGAGAGGTGGGTGGGGGGCTACCCTCCAGGAGCGATGCTCAACATCTACCAGGATGGGACCCACGCTGCCACCATCCTGTCCTGCGGCGGGAGAGTGTGGGGGGCACAGCATCCCCCTGCTCCCCGGGGATGCTGGCGGGGGGCTGGATCCAGCTGAGCATCAGCCAGAACGGCCGGGGACCCTCTGCCCCCAGTGCTGCCCGGTTCTCCTGCCCTGGCCTGGGGTGCTGCTGCAGTTCAGTCCTCTGATGATATTCTGGGCCCCTCACCACAAGAAGGATGTTGAGGCTCTGGAGCAAGTCCAGAGGAGAGCAACAATGTTGGGGGGTGGAGAACAGGTCTTATGAGGAATGACTGAGGGCACTGGAATTGTTTAGCCTGGAGAAGAGGAGGCTGAGAGGAGACCTCATTGCTCTCTACAACTACCTAAAAGGAGGTTGTAGAGAGGATGGAGCTGGCCTCTTCTCCCAAGTGACAGAGGACAGGATAAGAGGGAATGGCCTCAAGCTCCACTAGGGGAGGTTCAGGTTGAACACTAGGAAAATTTTTTTTCACGGAAAGGGTCATTGGGCACTGGCAGAGGCTGCCCAGGGAGGGGTTGAGTCACCTTCCCTGGAGGTGTTTAAGGGACGGGTGGATGAGGTGCTGAGGGGCATGGTTTAGTATTTGATAGGAATGGTTGGACTCAATGACCTGGTGGATCTTTTCCAACCTGGTGATTCTATGATTCAACCCTTCCTTTTGCCCCATGTCTCACAGCCGGGGCAACCCATGGGAAACCTCCTTCCTCCATCTCAGGGCCAACCATCCCTGTCTACTCTCCACTCACTCCAGGCCCCATTTCTATTTCAGGAAGGTTCAAATAACCCCTTGGCTGGTTGCCATGCCAGTCCGGGAGCAGACGCGGGCCAGCGGGCTGGTGGCTGCTGGGCCAGGGGTACAAAGTGACTGTGGCTGAGTCGCTGGGGCAGCTGAGCCTCATCTCTGCCGGGGCACAAGGAGAAAAGCCCGTGTGCCTTGATGCTACCCCAAGGCAGGCACAGCGAGGGGGAATGAGGCAGGGGCCTGGTGCCAGAAAGGCTGTGGTGGCAGAAGGACGTGGTGGCTGCCCTGCTCCCAGGTGGCCTTTGCCCCACAGCAGAGCAGGAGCTGGGATGGAGCTGGGCAGCCTGGCTCCAGCCTGGCCATTGCCGGGTGCTGGCAGCAGGGAACGGAGCAGGCATCTCCACTTTCGGTGGCTATTTTCAGGTGCTGGAGAGAAGCCGAGGAGCGATGAGATTGTCACCAAGGAGACCGGAGAAACAGGGCCCAGCTCTGGGCAGCTGGGGGCTGCGGGGAGAGGGGAAGATTCTTTCTGAAAGGCTGAGGCCCCACGTGTGGGACTCAGCACCTCCCTGGGCCCCAAACAATCCAAGTGCCCAGCATCCCCCTACCAGGCTGGATGGACACAACCCAAAACCAGTAAGTGAGAGCTCAGGGAATCCAATCCTTCCTTCCCTTGCTGTAGGGCTGGGCTGCTCTGTCCCCCGTAGTTAATGACCTGCAGGGGACACACCGGGACATAAGGCAGACCCCAGCCCACACAGGGGGTCATGCCTACCTTCCATGGGGCAGTAGGAAAAACACTCAGTTCCAGGAAAGAGACTGGAATGGTGAGATGGAGGCACAAATCCTGCCTGCACCAGAGCTGCACTGCTCATTGGACACAAACGGGCCAGGGAAATGGAAGCAGATGGAGGCCAGGAGAGCAACTGAGGGTTAAACTTCAAGAGGAATCCTTGAGGAAGGAAGGGAAAATAGAGAGCAGAGCCCAGGAGAACATCCGAACCCCATTAAGTTCAACAAGACCAAGTGCAAGGTCCTGCACCTGGGTCAGGGCAATTCCAAGCACCAATACAGGCTGGGAGGACAATGGATTGAGAGCAGTTCTGAAGAGTACTTAGGGATGTTGGTGGATAAGAAGTTCAATGTGAGCTGGAAATAGGTGCTTGCAGCCCAGAAAGGCAGGCATATCCTGGGCTGCATCAAGTGTGGACCAGCAGGTTGAGGGAGGTGATTCTGTTCCTCTACTCCACTTTTCTAAGACCACACCTGAAGTACTGAGTCCAGTTCTGGAGTCCTCAGCCCAAGAAGGACATGGGTCTGTTAGAGCAAGTCCAGAGGAGGCCCCAAAGATGCTCAGTGGGATGAAGCATTTCCCATATGAGGAAAGGCTGAGAGACGGGTTGTTCAGCCTGGAGAAGGCTCTAGGGAGACCATATAGCAGCCTTCCAGTACTTGAAGTGGGGGGCTACAGGAAAGCTGCGGAGAGGCTCTTTATCAGGGAGTGTAGGGATAGGACAGGGAGTGACGGTTCTAAGCTGAAAAAGGGAAATTTAAATTAATCATTAGGAAGAAATGTTTTCCTGTGAGGGTGGGAAGGCCCTGGCCCAGGTTGCCCAGAGAAGTCGTGCCTGCCCCACCCCTGGAGGTGTTCAAGGCCAGGCCGGATGAGGCTTTGAGCAACCTGATCCAGCGGCAGGGGGGTTAGAACTGGGTGATCTCTAAGGTCCCTTCCAACCCAAACCATTCTGTGAGTCTGTAACACCAGTCTGCAGTCCCCACACTCACACTGCGTGGCACTTGGGAAAGTCAACAGCCTCATATGGATGCTGCCCCACCCTGGCAGCCTGTCTGTCCCCACAACAAACCACAGCCACCAGGCTGTTACCTGTGGCCTCTCTTGAGCAGCAACGTGCAAGCCTGAGGATTCCCCCAGACCCTGAGGCAGGAGGAGGGCAGGCTGTTGGCACAGGCTTTCAGAAAGGTTGAAACAGGTTGGTTGAAAATCCCAAGCCCTGTTCCCTCCTGAGGAGCAGTGTGGTGGCTGGGGACTTTTCTCCATGGGACAGGCTGCAGCAGCACTCAGCTCTCAGCGTTCAGGGAGATACAGGCAAGCAAAGGTTCAGCCTCTGCTGGTCAGGGATGGGAAGGCCACGCTAACTCCAAGCTCAGGCAGCTCTCACACAGCAGCAAAACCACCACCACCACATCAGGCTTTAATAGCAGCCCAGGACAAACATCAGACAAACTCAGCTTCCCAAAACTTTGTCATTTGTTTTAAAAATGGAGGTCACACCGCTCTCCCCTTTGTCCAGTAGTCCCACAAGCAAGTGTGCAGCGCAGGGGGCTCCCACGGTCCTCGTTCTCCAGAGCCAGCACCTGTCTCTTCCTTTGAGGTAGGTTGAGGTGTCCGCAGGGAGGGACAGCAGCTGCCTGGTCACATCACCAGGGCAGTGTCCGAGAGGCAGCCAGCAGCTTGCTGGTCAGCTTCATCAGTGCATTTGTTGAGAGGTAAGCTCTGAATAGGGCTGGGTTCCTGGCATCTCATGAGGTCCTCTCCAGCTGAAGGGAGGAATGTGCTGCAGGAGAAAGGAGAGCCCATGCTGCTTAGGAATAGTGAGAAAGGATCAAAAGGGCCATGGTGCAACATTCATCTGCAGTATCATTACACACAGACTGACTCAGAGGCATGGCTCCCAGGTTCACCTACTCAAATCTCCCAACCCAGGTAGCTCCATTCACCCCAACAGATATTCAAGATATTGATGGGACTTTAGGGTCACACCTTGATATGCCTTTTGTGTCACACATTTATACACCTGCGTGTAAACCCAAGTCCATCCTGGCCTAGCCACAGGAGCAGGGATGCCCTCTCCCTTAACATCAGATACCGGGGGTGTGTCAGGCCTCCACTTCAGCTCACCCAGAAGAATTCCAGTTCTCCACCTCTCTGCAGGAGGCTGTTGAGGCCAGAAGAACCCATTTCACAGCCCAGCTTTGCTTGGAGAACTGTCACAAGTGCAGTAGACTCAAAGTTTTTGCTGCTCCCTCCAAACTCATGTTGGGTCTGAGAGCCTCTGCTCTCTGCTGGCCAGATCAGAGCCTACAGAATTGGGAAATTTCCTCTGGGAAACATCTTGTCAGCACGTCCTGACCACAACAACCCCAAACACCACCCCGTCTGGTTACTCTGGGCCTCGTTCCCATCAAAGCTGGGTGTGCAGTGCCAAGATGACATACCTTCTTGTGGAGACAATGTGCCAGCCCTACCAGTTCACTCACCAGAAAGTGGAGGCTTGCTTCAGACCCTGCAAGCCAACCTGTTCCTCTCCCCTTAAACAAAGCTTCTTTCCCAGCTGCCAGTTCTCTCTCGGGACACCAGTCCTAAAACCACACTGCAAACTCACCTCAGTCTGCCCAATTCCAGTTTGCTGACGCCATCCGATTGAACGCTGTTCTTCTGAAAGAAGACAGACTCCGGCAGCGACCACTGCAGGAGGAGAGAAAGACAATTAAATGGCTATTTAAGTTGTGGCAAAAATCCCTCAAGCCTGCTGGGTTCTGCAGTAGGCTGCCCTAGTGTGCTTCAGCCTGAACTGCCTCAAATTGCTGTGCATCGTCACTGCCACCACACTGTTCCCAGAATAGCAAACAGAACAGTCTTTGCTCTCCACCTAATGAATCCCTCTGCTGTAAGTGGGAGCAGAGCACCTTGAGGTCAAAAGAATAGGTTTCTTTCACTGCATCAGCCTACTGTAAACACAGGAGTGACAGACAGAGATGGCACCTTTGAGAGGGGAATAAAGGGCAGGCCCGATGCCAAATATGTAGGGATGAGCCCAGAACACCCACGGATATTGAGATGCAAAGTACTTGTAGATCTGATATACTGTGTGGATTTCATATTGGTGGGAGATAAAGAACTGCGGGTTTTTCCACGCTCCTGGAGACCTTGTTAGAGGGAGAGGAAGAGGGCAAACAGGTAGGGCAGGAGCTACAGGAAGCAAAACAGGCAGATTCTCTGCCAAACTCTGCACAGGCTTCACAGCAGGCAAACAACCCCTTCTCCCCATCCTACCCACAGCCATACGCACCATCTGGGCCAAATTCATCCCTGCCCCTGTGTGGTACCCTTTGGCACACCAGTTCTTTAGCAGCTCCAGACCTGGAAAGCGACAGAAAAGACAAAAAGCAAGAATGATCAACCAAGTCTGCAGAGAGTTAAGCTTTCCCAGTTTAAGGCATGCAAATATGCTGCGCAGAGTCAATGACCGTACAGTACATGCTATGCAATAACTACTTCAACATGTGTCCAAGCCCCAGCAAACACGGGGTAACTCAAGGGCGTTCACCCTTTGTATAAGCAAATACCAGCAAGCGCTAGCACGTGGGTTGCTGCAGTGCCTGCCTTCCTCCTGGGGAGCCAGACGCACCATGCAGCAGGCTCAGCTAAGCAAAGAAACTGGGGCAACGTGGGATTTGCTGAATTAGACCAGACTGGTTGTCCCCCTGAGTCCAGTACCTGCCAACAGCAGCACCTGATTTAAGCTGCAACAGTGAAAGTTCCTACAGTGCAAATATAGAGCAGCCTTGCTGTCACTGGCCCCTTTCCCAGAGCATGGCAGCTCAGGTGACCTCCTCCTTGCACAGTATTGATCTCCTGTAGCATCTGAGTGCGTTTCATCCCAGCATGGACCCATCTCAACATGGGCTGAGACCTGGTCTCCATCCCTGGCAGTGGGCAAGGCTGGCATGGACCAAACTCACCAGTGGTGTGACTGGACTTCCAGACACACACGAGATGCCCTGCTCCAGAGCACAGGGAAGTCACCTTGAAGCAGAGCCATGTGTGCAACTGCACTGAACAGGCTCCACTTCCTCCAAGGTCTCCTGCTGTCTCCCGCTAATCGTCCCCACTGCAGCCAAGCAGCTAACCCAGAGATCACAAGAAACACAGGACTGATTTATTCCTGTTTTCTTTTGCAAGAGCCTTAGAGCTAAGGTGCTTTGAGATTTAGGAACCAGCAAAGCAATGGCCAGGAACTTGATGCTGTCCAACTGGAGTTACTGTTGTTTGCTACATGATACCAGCCCTGGCTATAGGAGAAATCCTTGCTGTGCAAACTCTGCTACTCAGTGACCTTTCAGCAAGCCCCAACACTTTGAAAAAAAACCCTATGTGTTGGGGGCTGAGGGGAGCAGGGCAGCTCAGCAGCCCTGCCCCGGCTCTGTGCTCCAGCCTAGGCTTTGCACCTCACTGACCACGGAGAGATGAGGGCCGTGTAGAGCATGTGTGAATGGGAAGGAGGAGGGGGGGGAGCCTGGGTTTTGCTCAGACATGAAGAGCAATGAGAGGGAAGAGCAAATCTGCTCATCAGGATGCTTCATGGAAGCTGCAGCACTGAACCAGGACCCTGGCGTTCAGGGCAGCACTTCAGTGCAAATGATGACAGGATCTTTCTTCCAGCTGACAGGAGAGCATCCAGCAAAGGTATTAGCGAGGCAAAGGATGACACATGCTGACAGTGCAGCTGGAGAGGGCTATGAGATTACTGTCTCTCCGTGAAAGACTGTTACTGACCCCTTTGGTATTTGCTTTAACACCAGTGAAAAGTGACAAAAGCTTTTTTTTCTCTGCATGACAGCCAGCCTAGGAGCATACATACGCTTGACTCAGAGGAGGGCTTCCTCCTGCAGAAGCCTCTCCAGCTATATCAGATGCTGAATGTTGAGCCCTGAGCAACAGTCTCTTTCGTTTCATGTTCTCTAGCGCTTCATGCAAGACCTCACTGCTTCTGCCTCTTAAACAGCCTCTACTGCTGCCTTGATAGACAGCCCTGAGTGAGAAGGAATGGGTCTAGCAGAGTTATGCCTCATTAAAGGATGGTTTTTTATTAAAATACAGAGTTGTGTCCTGGAAAAGGGGAAAAGATAGCTATTACAGAATTCTAGTGTTTTGGAAAAAATCCCCTGTGCGCACACTGACAGTTTTTCATCAATTAGAAAGCAGCAGGAGATATGGGAATAGGCCAAATTTTTCCTTCACTTCACAGATCATTTGTAAAGAGAAAAACGCCAGTGATTCCAGCTGTTTCTCCCTCAAAAAAGGGCAGAGGAGTGCAATACCAGACCAGAGTTACAGGTTGAAGGCAGAATCCCAGCCTGCTTCAGCCCCAGGGCATCTAGAAGTGCTGGTGCTGTGTTGACCAGGGCAGTCAGCATCTGTGATCAACTCAGAATAAGCTTTTCCTGACACCTGAAGCAGTCTAGGAGAGGAACACATTCCCTATGGCTGCTGCGCAGGCAGGCAGGCAGCTCCCTCTCAACACACGCAGTTTGTAAGTCTGCCATGACCTGCCTGACTCAGGTGGTTGTGCCAGGCTTTCAGATGGCAGTTACCTTTACGTTTATTCAAGTAGTATTTGAGCTCCCACTGGGTCACCAGTATGTTGAAGTAACGAGGCTGCTCAAAGAAACGCAGGTATCGCATGGAGATATGGGTGGGGAACACGCGCTCAAACTGCCCACGCCGGGAATATTCATCCTCTGTCTCCACCAGGACGCGGACATCATCTGGGGTCAGGATGTCCAAGACAGAAGAATAAAAATCCTGCAAACAAGAGCAACCCAGGGTCAGGGAGAAGCGAACTACATTTTTTCATCTCTCCTTCCCACCTCCTCACTCCTCAAAGTCTCTCAGGCAGAGTTCTCCATGTATCTGAGATCTTTGGGTCAGAGGCTACATGGAAAATGAAGAAATCTAGGCTCAGTAATGACATCAATGTGGCACATAGCTGAAGAAATTCCCAGTACTGCAGTCTCTTACAGACACTGCCAAGTAGCACACAAGGCAAGCAGCCCTGCTAACTCACAGCAGAGAAAGGCTGAGAGCTGAGCAGTGACACGAGGAGCATGCAGTGCTCAGACCCTGTTTAGGGATGGTGGATAACATGCCCCTCAACATGTCCGTATTTTAACATCAAGGTGAGCCAGTACAGCAGTGGCTTAAACAAATTTAATTCTGACCAGCTTTCTTATTACCTACTGCAGCTCAAGTGCTCCCCATCACCTGGCTGTCCTGACAGCAGGGTACAGTCTGCAGAGGGACAAGGGACAGATGCGTGGAACTAGTTGGGACAGTGGCTTGGCAGGATGGCACAAGTATCAGAGCTGACTGTGTCATACCTGGTCAGGTATCTTCTGTGTCAAGTAATAGGCCTTCTTCATCTTCTCTGCTATTAAATGCCCAGATGCTGGCTTAGGTTTTTCCTTCAAAGCATCGCCCAGACTAAGGACACAAGAAGAGGTAATAGAGTATTTACACTGAGAAGGCAAAGTCTTGTCATGGCAGAACTGCTCCCAGTAACTTTTGCAAGAGCCGTGATATCCTCAGGAAGATGCTGTGGAGGAGAGAATGCTTTATCCAAGGATCTCACTAGTTCTGAGATCAGCAATGCACCCACAGCCTTGTGCATAAGAACATGATGCAGGAAGGATGTGGGCAGAGGAACTGGGAGGGCCCTGACAGTTCCCCGATATTTTTCAATATTCCTTTATGCAAAAAGTGAACAAATATCCTTGTCACAATGGCCAAAGGCGCACCTTGACCCAATTTACACCACCTGAAGCCTGGGAAGGATCTAATGTTTACATCCCAGAGGGCTGCGGGTACAGGTACTTGGTACCAATGCTGTACAGGGAAGAAGAAAAATCAAAAACTTTCCCCTGCAACATCCAAGAACTCCCAGGAATCAAATTCAGTCCTATCTCCACATGCCATGGGAAATCCTGGCCTTTTGTACAATCTAACCAGCAACCATCTGAACTATTCTGAGCACCCAAATGAACTATTTGGGGATGTCAGAGTCTGGGAGACACTTGTCCAACACAGTCTAACACGTACATCACAGCTAATTTGTTCTGCTACTGCAAAAATAATCAGTTGTGAATGGATCCAAACAGGGTGAGTAGAGCCTTGAAGCCGTGCTGCATGGTGCTTGGGGAACCTACAGATCTACTGGAGTTATGCCCACAGACAATAAACCTTTCATATACTTCCCAGGGCAGGAGACGTGGCTAAGCAAGTTCGCCCCTGGCTGCAGAAACTCCAGTGATACACCATTTGAACCATGTTAAGGATCTGCTTAATCCCTTACAGGTCCCTGTGAGGACACCTGCCCTTCAGCACCTCCGTTTCAAGCCACAAACAAGCATGCGATCAAAGCAGATGAGTTGGCAAGTGCTCTGCAGCTGGAACTGGCCCGCGCTCCAAACTTCTGCCTTTGCTGAAAGCACAAGGCAGGCAAAGGGCAAGAGTTCCATCTTTTGGTGTGCCTATACATCACCTCATGCTGGTGCTCATCCCAGCAAGCTGTTCCTTTAACAATACACAGCCAGCAGCCATTCTGCTGCAGTAAATAGCACTGGTCTCCCAGGCACTGCCAAGTTTGAAACCAGTGTAAGCCCAAGCTGTCATGAAACACAGAAGGAACAGAGACCTGGATGGACACATGTTTGGGGATTAGCCTTATGCAAGAAACAGTCATGTTAGCTGCAAAGCAAGACTGTGCACACCCCCTACCTATAGGTTTACAGTCTCTGACACCTGCAGTCCTACCTAAGGAAGAGATTGTTATAGCCTTTACAAAATAACAGGTGCTCTTCTTGTTCAAGGCAGCAAGACGTCAGCCCTGGGGTAGAGGGTAAGTGGATCCAGTCCCAACACAGCCAGCCAACCCTCTAAGCAAACGGAGAGGTAGTGCGACTCAGCATTGAGTTGGTTCTGGCAGGGGCAAGGAGGAGAAAGCACAACTCAACTAACTGCAGAGCAAGCACAAATTATGCTGGCCTTGCTTCCAACTATGGTCCTGCAGAGTGCACATAAATCCTTTTGCCTTGAAGTGACCGCAGGAACCAGATACCTAGGCAATGATGCAAGTCCCTCAGACCCATAGCTGAAGGACTAGCAAGCACAAGCTCTCGACAGCACAGAAACCAGTGTTTGCTGGGCTGCAAGCAGCCCCCAGATGAAATTACCCAAGAAAAAAAGCCTGCCTTGTGCTGCTGCTGTGACAGAGAAAGGGGCTGACCTGCAGGTAGAGCCACTTCTCATCTGTGACCTTAAGACCATGTTGTCTGTGCTGGGCAGAACAAAACCAGCAAGGTTGAGGAGGTCCCGGATCATCTGGCCCTTGATGCTCACATCCAGTGGGGAGTTGGAGTGGAGGCTGCAAGAAGGAAGTATCACAGCAGTCTGAGTGCTAGAATGGAGGTGCAGAGCCCCACAGCCCCCAGATCACTCCCATGGTTAAATACCAACCAGGACACAAAACCCAACCCGTTCCTCACCTCATCACAGACAGCCATTGAGAGAAAAATCCTGACAAAAGCTTTTTGAATGGGTGCTCCCCACCAGAAACGGTTCATTTCTCACCCTCTTCCCAGATCAGTTGGAAAACAGCAAATCCACTCCCAGATTTTTGTGTAGGACCAGGGCTCTATGTCCAGCTCATGCCCATGCACTCTCGCAGGCAGGAGAGGCTGTGCTCAGGCACACCAGAACTCCTGGCCTTGCCTGTGCAGCCAACACTATGCAAGCAAGGAACGGTGCACGAGGCAGTGGAGCTGCTGATCAATTCTGCCCACGCAAAAAAGAAATCTCTGCCATCACCCGTTCCCTACATGACACATCCCTCCTTGGCCTTCCTTTTTTAACGTACTTTTCCCTGGATGTAGCTGGAGCATGCTCAGCAAAGCTTTCTGAGCTGCAGATGGGTATTGCTTTCGCAGACAGGGAGAACTTTGATTCCTGCAATCTGGAGAGGGAGGCTTCAAAGCCCACAGTCTTTCAGCACAGAGTGCAGAGAACATCAAGAGCCAAATTCACTTTATGGTAAAAGAAAGGCCATCAACCACTCTGGTGTGGCTCAGAATATGCTTTACCTTGGAGAAATGTTGACCTCTAAGATCCAGGGCTTGAGGTTTTCATCCAGCATGATATCAAACCCAAACAGCTCATGGCAGCAGTACGGCCGCCGCACGTACATCTTCACCAGGCTGTTCACGTAGGGTTCAGATCTGCAAGCCAAGGAAAATATGCTTGTTTCCAACAGTGAGACAGCTCTGCTGCTCACAGCACACGCTGCCTGTTCCAAGAGAGCATGCAGCCACGTGCTGCAGGAGCAGGTGGGCTGAGAGACCAACGCAGGCTTGTGAGCTGCTGCTGCTGCACTGCGTATGGATCTGGCATTTGCATCCTAAGCATCCTCTCTCTGTTAGGCAGGACCCATTTCTGAACACAAGATCCATTCTGCACCAGAGGACCTTACTTCTCGGGCATCCTGGCCAAGAAGGGGAGCTGGTGGGAAGCTGAGCAGAGTGTTGGGTACACCAAACTCTCCTGGTCTCCCCGCCTGCACTGCAGGCAGACCCAGGAAACGTAAAGTCTATTTACCCAGCAGCTACTACGGCACGAGCACAAGTGACAGGATGAAAGGAAGGATCCAGAGAGGAATACTGATGCCAGCAGATATGGTAGCATTTAGATTAAGAGTGAAAGGACCAAAGGACTGTGCTGAGAAGGTACTGGAGGACAGGAGAGGCCAGGGTGCATCTCACAACCAGGCACAGAGCAAGGGGTACCAAGACTCACGCAATGATGGTTTTGATAACGATGTCTTTAATCTTCTCCCAGATGGCCTCACTATTAACTCCCTTCTGGGTCAGGTAACTCCAGAGAGCTTTGAGTGCCCTGGGAGAGAGAAAACAAAGGAGGTAGCTCTGTAGCCCCTCACTGACCAGCCCAGCTAGGAAAGGGAAAGCAGCAGAGGAGAGCCTTGACAAAGCTCTTTTCCGGCACGGCCATCCTTCTGCCATCCTTGAACCTCTCAGCTCCTGGTTGCTGCCCTTCCCAGCCTGGCCCTGACCCTGGTCTTGTAGGCCCAGGCTACGAGGAACATAAATCTGTCACAGACTTGTCCCCGCACTGGAGTAATAGGTCCGAAATTAGCACACAAGCAAGGTATGTCAAGCCCAAATCTTCTCTTCCCTCCCCCTCATGTCCTCAGCAAACCTCCCCTTCCTGCAGGCCTTCCCCCACAGCACTGCAAAGCAGCTCAGCAGGAATCCAGCAGGACCCCTGTAAATCTTTTCAATGGAGTCATTTCACTGAGGCTTCGGGGGTGGAGAAAAAATGCTGAAAAATGTGGAGATCAAGATGGTAGGGGGGAGTGTCTCTGCTTTTATAGGAGTTTCCCACACCACACCAAGCACTGCAAGCTACCTGACACTGAGCCAAGGATGCTCAGATGTTGCTTAAGTGAGACCTTGTGGCTAATGGCCAGGAATCCAAAGGTCATGCTTCCTGCATACGAGATGGAGTAGATTACAGCCAATCTCATCTGTAAGGTGGGAGCAGCCAGCTTTGACTTGTAGTACCCAAAGCCCACACAATCCCACCCTAATGGGATTTCAGCTGCTGGGGTACAGCAGACCCCTTTCAATATCCCAGTGGGGGACAGACCTGTGCAGCTGTCCAGGTTTGAGAAAGCAATCGTACCACAGCAAAGCACCTTCCACAGCTTCCTTTGAAGTGAAGGAGCCCTGACCAGACCTATTAATTGAGAACTCTATCCTGCACTATTTTTAAAAGAGTTCAAACATCACTGTGGAATCAGAGACAAGTGACTGGGGTCTTGGATCAGTCCACCCACTGGACAGCAGGTAATTAGAACTCCTGCAAGACTGCAGCCCTCCTTCCAAATGCCTAGGAATTGGCACCATTGCTGCTATTCACACTGAGCAGCACATACACTATCAGTTCTGCACCAGGACTGTCCCTTTCTCTGCCTCCACAAGGAAGTCAAGAGTGAGATGGGCAGAAGCTCCCATCTCGTCAATTTAAGCATCACAGTTAATCATTCAAGTTCTAAAAGAAAAAAATCAGATTCTGCTTTAACCATATCCCATCACCCCCGCAACAGGGCAAGAGGATCAGTGAGCACAGATGAGAGCAGCATTGGCAGCAGGGAACAGCACAAACACAGGCAGGATGAACGGCAACCACATCCGAAGCGGTAGTGGACAAGATGAGTCACAAGCCGGGGAGACTATCCAGATTCCATCAACATTAGCCCATGCCAAATTCAATCTGCTCCTTCAGTTTCTCCAAGTGAGAACAGACAATACAGGAAACACCTTCAGGATTTGTGTAGAAATACTGAAAAAAAGGCTGATATAACAGGAAATAGAAAGAGCTATCCTAGGCCTAAAGGCAGTACACGTACCATTTGTGTCCCTGACATGCAGTCTCATCTGAGTTGGACTTGTACTCCATGTTCTTTTTGTTCACACTGTAGTTTGTCAAGTGCACGAACTTGTTGCTGAGGCTCTTCATTGAAGAGGAGTACCTGGAGGAGGTAATAGGAACAACAAGCAGTCTGAGCTTAAGCAGCTGTCTCAGGCCCATGGGACAGAAAAAAAACCTCTGTTCTCACCTCAGACCCCTCTTCACCATCCCCCAGCCTTGCCACCTCCCTTTGCCAGGCTGCCTGGAGCTCTCTGTTCCCACAGGCCCAGATCTGACACAGTAAATTGAGAGGCATGGAGCAGGCTGCCTCAGGGCAAGTGGGATGCAATCCCACCCTCACAGCATGTCCTTAAAAGACTGGAGCATCACTGAGCAAAAAATACTGCAGGAACTGCAGCAGCCTGAGGCAATATAGTCAAAACTGGAAGAAACATCTCTGTTCCTGGTACACCAGCTCTTATGCTGTATGAAGCACATTTCAAGAACTGCTTCACACTGAGCTGATCTTACTGTGGGAAAAGTGGATGAATAAAGCATCCTCTCACATTCCCATTCAACACTGTCACTGGCAGGGACTCCATGTGTTTCCGAATGGCTTCTTAAGCAAGCAAGCTACAGCTTTAAGCATCACCATATACAAGATGACTCCCTCCTACCGCAGCCACACGTGCCTTAGCGCTAAAGCAGATCCCCCAGCACCACTCCCTTGTACAACCTACTTGCAGCTAGCAAAGCGAACCAATCCATCCTTAAACAGGTAGACCCTGAGGGGATCATAGCAAGTGACGTAAACGTAGATTCTCAGGTCGAACTTCTTCCCGCCGATGAGGTAGGGTTTGTGCAGATATCTGTAGAAGGAAGCAAGCACGAGGGGATCATTATGATTCCTGTGCGCAGGACCATATCTAGCCTCCACGTCAGAAGGCCTGGCAAAACCAGGGATCAATGCAGAAGCCCTTTTGCACAGCATTTCAAAGTTAAGTGCTTTCACAGTCAAAACGAGAGAGGGAAAAAAGCTCTCCCATGCACGGAGAGATCCTGCAGCATATGAGCAGTATTTCCTTCTGCTCAGTTCCATTTTGAAGAGATTTTCCCCGGCTCTAAGGCACAGTAGCTTTTCCACAGCCACAAGACTGATCACAACATTCAGGAACATCTAAGATACACTGGCCCACTGATGGTTTGGTTCAGTGAGCAGAAATAGCTGGAAATTTTCATTCAAATCATTTGATTATTCACCCCAGGAGTTTAGGATTCTCCACAGGGAAGCTTATCACTTTGCACAAGAAGCAGAGAGGGAGAACAGACAAGCCAACACAGCAATTCTCTGTCTGTCTAACACCAGATGGTTTTCCCGTCCTCCCAAGAACCTTCCCAGAAAGCAGCCTCAAACCAAAACCATTCCACTTTTCTGCAGAAGGAGAAGGAGATTCTGAAAATTCTGCTATTCCAAGAAAACCCTCCACACACACGAAAGCTCTTATTGCCCCATTCTAACTTGGATAAGAAAAAATATTTGGCAATTGTTACCTCTTCCCTGAGACTTCTCTTCACATTGTGCTTGTGAGCACTAGATAAGGTTTGTTTATCTCAAAAGATGCCAAATCCCAGAGTACAAAGCAGTGGAAGCAGCATCACAGCAGAGATGAAGCTAGATCACCTCCCAGGCAGTAGCTCCAGAAAACCCATGGAGCCAGTCTATATCCAAGACCTCAAAAATCTACACAGAGACAGCAGCACTCTGGTAAGGCCAGCTGCAGCTGACAGCGTTCCAGCAACAGCATTACAGGCAGTTGAGAAGTTTCTGGATGAAATCAGGCACTTCTGCTCTGCCACATAGTGGCAGTGGCCCAGATCTGACAGAGAGACTAGTCACCAGGAGTCCCAGGCTGTGTGACAATCTTGCTTTCCTTCACTCACCTCTGTACCAGCAGCGGTCTCCTTTTGGGGAGCTGGCTCCATTTGTGGATGACCTGGATACCAATGCCTCTTGCTGATGCTGGCTGAAAAACACAAACAAGAAGGAATCAGATCTTCTCCCTGCAGTTACAATGGAACAGGGGATTGAGTTCTGCTTTGAGCTTACTGGTTTCACAATCCATTTCTGGCGGCTAGCTCCTTCCTCCCACGCTTTCCTGAGTAATTTGATATCCTGGGGCAGGATGAAGGACTGGGGGAAGAAGTTAAATTCCTTCTTCCCACAGCGAGCTTGCATCTTCAACAGGTTGCGCCACAGACGGTCCTTTCTCCCAATTTGAAATGAACCAGGGAAGTGGTTTAGCTGGAAAGGAACCCAGATGCCGTGAGATCTCCTTTCTTCCCCACTTCCCTGCCCACACTGTGCTGCTCCCTGGCCAGAGGATACATGCTTTCTGAACATAGTGCAAGTTAACACTCTTTGCTCCCCTCCTAAGATCACATCAAGACAAATTCGGCACACTCCTGAAGCTTTGCAGGGACAAACACCCACAGTGACCCACAATGGCTACTAGGCCAGCAGCTACCACCTCATCCTGACTTAATTTTGAGCAGCTGCAGGGCACTAACCTTCAGCCTTTGAGCTTCCTCTGGCAGTATCCTCCACCCCAGCGGTTTTCCACTTGCTTCTACATTGCATGCCAAAGTCCTGCCTGTGCAACACAGGCTCTGGGGACAGAATGACCCCACAGCAGGAGGGCGGTGGCTTCCAACACTAGACGCTGTCTGAAGACCAAACAGTCTGGAGCGCCACGGCTCTCCAGAAGAAACATGTACATGCAATACATATCAAACCTCTGGTCCCTCACATGTTCCCCAGGCAACTCCTGACCCTGCATTGGCCCTATGGCTTACTTCTGCCTGAGGAAGGACTGCTTTAGGCAACAGTGACTGAATTTAGATGAGCTCACAAGCGAACATGGCTTGGCTACAGCCTCAGTCTGTACAAGATCCACCCTCACAGCAGGGATGCTCACTCAGCTGTGCCTGTCTCTTGGGCTCATCTCCCAGCACAGAAATGCCAGCTGCCACACTCTGGAAGAGACACTGTAGAGCCTGCACGGAAAACACCTGGCACCCAAACTACTCCCAAGATGCTCTTCACGCATGTGAAGGTCAGCCCAAAACACTGCCTACCTTCTGGTGCTCCTTGATGACTCTGAAGCTGGAGGATTTCATGTGGTGACCCCAGCAGCCCAGCCAGTCATTGCTTTCTGCAGAAAAAACAGAGAAGTCCATGACCAAGTACCCTGCCACCCACAACAGTCATTCAATCCCCCAGTAACCCATCTCTTGGGGCCAGCAGAAGTGTGGCAGGGATGCTGCACAGCAATAGCAAAAAACACTCAATACTGGCTGCTATGAATCTGCCAAACCAAAGTCTGTGAGTGGGATCCAGTTAACCAGGTGGGTCATATCCTTGCAAACACGATTATTGCAGGGATTGAGGAAGACACAGGCTCAAACAAATGGCTTCAATCCCCCTGCACCCTGATTTGCCTGACTGCTCACAGCAGGTGAATGAAGCAGTTGGCTTATCAGTGCTGCACTGCAAAGGGATGTGTAGGATTGCAAGACTTCCTAGGTCTTGCTCTGCCATTTATTTCCCGTAACAGACCCAAAATGGTGTGTACGGAAGCCTTCTGATACACACAGGAGCCTCATAAGTATTGTTGGGAGAACACACTCCAGGGCACGGATCATAGCTGCAAATGTTCAGTGCTTCCCCAGCCCTTTCCTACATGTTTCTTCAGCAGAAAAATCCCAACCCTGAGAACACTCTGGCCACAGTCATTGGCTCATTGCTCTCTACAACGACCTGAAAGGAGGCTGTGGAGAGGAGGGTGCTGGCCTCTTTTCCCAAGTGACAGGGGACAGGACAAGAGGGAATGGCCTCAAGCTCCGCTAGGGGAGGTTTAGGCTGGACATTAGGAAAAAAAAATTTCACTGAAAGGGTCATTCGGCACTGGAACAGGCTGCCCAGGGAGGGGGTTGAGTCATCTTCCCTGGAGGTGTTTAAGGGACTGGTGGACAAGGTGCTGAGGGGCATGGTTTAGTATTTGATAGGAATGGTTGGACTTGAAGATCCAGTGGGTCTTTTCCAACCTGGTGAGTCTATGATCCTGTGATTCTATGACAGCTTATTCCTGAGCACATAGGGACAAGGAACAACAGTGCTGGGGTGGGCACCAGATGAGCGCCAGCCTCCTTAGAGTGGCAGCACCATCTAGAGGCACAGCTCAAACAAGGCAAAGCACAGCTCTGCTGCCCCACACACTGCTTCAGGTCCTGACAACCCAAGAGTAAATTCTTGCCCTCCAGTCCAGGGACAAGCCAAGAGGGAGATCAGGTCCTTCCAGGACCCACAGAGCACTTGTATATTGCTGGTCAGAGAGGCAGAAACAGGAACATCCTACAATGCTGTGTCTGTATTGCTCCTACTTGGCTCCTTGCAGGCAGCCTGCCTTCTCACACCCGCGAGTTGGAGGCGAGGGATAACACAACTTGTTGGATGCTGCCAGCCTCCTACCACTTACTTTTGCTGACTCTGAAGTGGGACCTCCCAACAATTTGCTTCACTATGTTTGGTGTGACTGTGCACATTTTCCATCGCAGCAGCTTCCTCTGCTCCCAAGGCAGCTTTTCCACTAGGAAGGCAAAAGGACAGAAGGAAAACAAACTCAATATTCAGATTTTCTACACCTGCACCTAGGCAAATTCTTATGGTTTGCTGCACAGGCACCAGGTCTTCAGAGGAGGGGGCATAGCACACTTTATTGAACTAGTGTGGAGAAGATACTGTGGCTGGGGGAGATCCACGATGCTGGAAAAGTTGATGGCAACTTGCCTCGTGCTCCAGTCTGTGGGAGCAGCCATCATTTTACTCCAGCTCTTTGGATCTCACACCACTATTGGGTTTTATCCCGGGAGGGGGAGCTGCTGGCACCACCGATTGCAAATAACAGGCTGGGTGCTCTCCTGCACTGCAACAGATGCTGGCTCACCTCTCTCATCCCGAGTACTGAAGTAGATGGTTGGAGGCACATTAGGGAATAAACTGCAGACAAGAGCTGGTTTGAGCACTTTCTCCTGAGCCTCAGTGGGCTGGGCCAGGCACCCAATACGCTTCCTAGGAGAGACAAAGTGGCAGGTGGTCAGCTAAAGGTGAAAAGCAGCCCAGGAAGGGGAATGAGGGGAAAGCTGGAAGGAGTCTTTATCTTGGTAAGGGGAAATTGCATCATTGCAATGGGAGCTAAGGCCAGTGATGCAGTCTACAGTGATGAGGGGGTGAGCTTGCAATGAATACATGGGCCAAATGTTGTCATTCACTCGGGACTGTGCTTTGCAAGTGCAAGGGGTGGAGTCTGTTATATGATAAACCCTATAATCTAGTCCACAGGAACAAAGGGAGGAGATTGTATTTTTTATATGATTCAGCTGTTGTAACCTTCTTGGGTTTGGTGTGCTGCAGGAAAGAGCAGTGGAGTTTTACTGACTGTATGTTCACCTTCTTACCAAGGCAATCCAGGAGTGTAGCCTGCAGCAAGGGGAGCGGAGACAAGAAATGGAGAAGAGATGTTTTCCCCAAGTATTTATATATTTATTTTTTTCAATACTAGAATCAGTAATTAGAAGTTTTTTAAATGGCAATGGATTATATTGATTAAAATTCTCTGGCACAAAAATGGCTTTGATCCACAACAGATTGAAAGCAGGAGGCAGCTGCAAAGGCTTCGAGGCCAGCCCAGCACAGAGCTCATACAGGGATGTTGCCGACATCTCTCCCTCCCCACTGCAGGAAGCATTTGGCCCAAGTGTTGCTCTCCCCCATCTGCTCTCAGAGGCTAACCAGCCGTGTCCTGCCAGAAAAAGGTTCTGGTTTAATTTACATCATTTTGTAGGACTTTATCAACCACACGTGCACACCCCAGAGCCCTGCAGCAACCTGAAGTTCAACACTACTCGCAGAAAGCCTTCCTCATCTCCCAGGTGAGATAGTATGATGGAAAAGCACCAGGGCTGTTGGACAGACAGCAAAGCCAAAGGCAGCCCTGGTGCAAGGAACAGCTCCCACTGCTGTGGGAGCAAGAAGATGACCCACAAAGGATGATACCGCTCTCTTCTGTCACCAGGGAGGGCAAAGAAAGAAATGTTTGGACAAAGATGTCAAGTTCAGTTCACTATTTACAACTACTCACCTGGACAGGAGACCCACGGAGCCACCGGAAGATACACCAGCATCAGAGGAAGCATCCGAGTCACCTACAGGAGGGGACAGACTCAAGTTTTGTCAAGGTGAAGACTGAATGCACACAGAGTTAGAGCGAGAAGAGAAGAAAGCAAGTACCCCAGGGGAAAAAAACCTTCCCAGCTACTCAGAATCCTTGGATCCTAGGGTTTGCCCATTAATTGGTGGCACAAAAAGCAGAGCAGGGCGTGGAGAAGACAGCCCTGCACAACAAGTCCATGGGTAAGTTTTGGAGCAGGACAGTGGTCAACCCTGGCCCACTTCCCAGAGTGCAGTTCCTCCTTGCTTTTAAATAGCACTTGGGTTCAAAATAATCTTTAGGTCATCCTGAAATGACAGTATCAATGTAAGACAGGAGGACAGCAATGCTCACCCCCAGCTCCCATCAGCCCACACCCTCCCCACCCTGAGGCCCTGAGCACGGCCCTCCCTGGGAACCAGCACTCACTCTCCTCCTCCTGGCTGCAGCTCTCGTACAGGCCATCAGGAAGTTCTTCCTCTGCTTCGTGGGGATGGGTAGGCTCCAGCAGTGACTTCTCAGCAGTGACACTGGGACAAAGGACATCACCTCTCAAGGACTGGCATGTGCTTAGCAGGGTCAAAGACTCAGAAACCTCTGGGGCAGCATGAGATAATGTGGGCAGGGGATTGACAGCAGTGCCAAGCTACTGAGATGGAGAGGCCATGCGGTACCCTGAGAGGGAACATCTTCCAGAGCAGTGAGAAAGAAAGAGGCACAAGGACAACCTCTCCAAGCAGGAGCGACATGTCCTTGCATCCTCCCTGTCCTGCAGCAGCTCTGTGTCCCTTTAGGGATCCATGTCTCTGTCCTGGACCTGGCTTGACAGTTGGCTTCACCCAAGATACATGCAGAGCCTGCCACAGCAGGCAGGGCCTCATGACTGTGTGGGGAGCAAGCTAGAAATGCTACACTGTGGGTGAAGGAGAAGGTGGAAGAGCTTGTAGTCACCGCAAGTGCCTGCATCAAGCTGATGGTGGCAGGAAGGCTCCCTCTGCACCAGGCTGCCACAGATGCATTTTGCTTAGGGACACAGTCCCTAGTTATCCTTACAGCCACCCCTGTAGTGCCACCACATGTTCTCTCCCAACACGTGCAGATGTTAACAGCCAGCCCAGCCTACTACAGCCTCCCTCTTCCTCCTGGCTTTACTTACTCGAGCTTTTCTGGGAGCACAGCCTGGGCCCCTTTCTCCTCTTTCTCCAGTTGAATGGTGGACATCTGAGTTGTCACTTCAGAGACGGCAGCGGGGTGCAGAGGCTCTGATCCCACCATCTGGTCCCCAGTGCGCGAGCTCAGCATGCTCACAAGCTGGCAGTCAGAGTCATGGCTGGGAGAGCCAGCATGCGAGGTCAATAGATGGATGCTGATAAGCCCAGTGCAGACAACAGAACTGTCACTGCCTATAAGGCTCGAGTTACCGTTAAGGCGATGGCTACTCGGCTCCAAGTTCAGGGGAGTGATGGATTCTTTGAGGGTGAGCTGCGCTACAGTGTGCTGTCCCTTCCTGCTGTTCCAGTCGGACAGGCTGCTCACAGCCGTAAGGCCAGAGCTTTCAACTTCACATCCAAAGCCATTGTGTGTGGCAGCCTGTCTGGCCAGTCGCTGCACAGCCTCTGTCAGGCTGACCTCTGGCTCCTCCACTGCTAAGCTGTGCACTCTCCTCTCAGCATCCTCCTGTAAGCACTGGTCCTTCCTGAGGATTGCATCACTGGGTGCAGGGGTCAAGGAGGGGACTGTGGTTTGCTCCAACACAAGGTCACTGCTTTTCACTGCTTCCTCAACCAGGCTGCCAGGAGAGCGGTCCCCATCGTCCCCAGAGCGGGGCCACGAGGCAGCAGGGAAGCTGTAGGTGTTTTTCACCTTCTTGATCTCTGGAGACCGCAGCAAAGGCACTTCAGCACTGCTTGGCTGTAGGAAAGAGTTGTTATTTAGCACTGGTCTATGGAGGGTGGAAGGCTGCTGAGCTGAGCTGAGTGCAGAGCCTTTGACCCTAGTCCCAGAGTGCTCCTCCATCAGTGCAGGAAGCAGCCAGGGCTCCATGAGCAAGGAAGACATCACCCTTACAGTGGCAGAGACAGTGTCCAGAAGGCTTTGGAAAGGAAACCCATAGGGCCTGGATCTGAGACAAGAACACTGGCAGAGCAGGGAGCTCTCACCCAGGTCCAGGCACAGCTGGGCCACGGGCAGGCTCAGGAGGGCGTCTTCATGGTGGTGTATGCGCCATACTGACAGTGGGCACAAGAAGCAGGATTGCTGCAGAGGGATCCCTGAGAGCAGCAGTCTTCGATCTTGGAAAGCACTCAGGTATGTCCTCTCTAAATCCCAGATGGGTTTCACCTGCTGCTGAACCAGGTGCCAGGCCAGGCACAGTGGAGCTCTCCCTGCTGGAAAGGTAGCCGACCCAACCCTGATGCTCTTCTGCTGTTTGGAGCCCAGATCAGCGTGTTCTGGTCCTGTGGAGGCCATGTGGAGCCATAGCACACGAGGCACGAGCGAGTCAGTCATCTACAGCAGCATCTTTACTGTAACAAGATAACAGTATGAAAGGTGCTGTAACCCCAGCAGGGCAAAGCACCCAGTCCAATGCCTCAGGAGAGTAAAAAGATGATCACCCTCACAGTTTTCTTGCACTACGCATGCACACTCTTTCCTCACCTGAAAAATCAAGCCTGGGCTATAGCAGTTAAAGTGTAGCTGCTACAAGACCCCGCAGTGGCTTAACAAACACCATGGCAGTAGCTCACACCTGTCACAGGGATGGGTCATGCAGACTCACACCCAGACAGACCTTCACAAGCTGCGAATCAGACCCCCAGTCTCCAGCACAGATCAGGTTGGCAGCTTCCCAACCGGAGGCTGTACGAGGCAGGAATGCCTATGCAGGATCCCATAGGAACTACACAACTTCAAGGAGAGCTGCTGCCCTTCCAGGCTCTGCAAGGAGGTACAGAAGGGATCAGACCCACTCCATGTCCAGCACTGCACTGCTCATTAGTGCTTGTACAGCTACATTGAGGATGGGTCAGCTGTGACCCCCTGCAAGGGGGGATGCGGCGCAGAGGGGCTCCATCCACAGGGATGGGAATCCCACACGCCGTACACAACTGAGCTGTACTGCACTATCTGATTGCCACCCGATCCCTGCCCGGCAGCAAACCTGGCCATGTTGTGACATTCACAACGATTAGCACAGAGCAAAGAGGCTGTAACTCAGATGCCACCATCTGCCTGGTTCAAATTTCCGCAAGTAAACAAGCAAAGCTCGGCTTCCACACACCATCTCCCATAGATGTACCCTGGCCACAAGCACTCTTGAACTGCAAGTGACCCCAACACACCAGCAAACACAGGTGTGAAAAAGCAAAATAAAAGTACAAGGAGGTGAATGAAAAGTGTCCTCGACATCCCTAGCCAGAGAGGATTGTCACTGCAGCGCCACCGTGCATGCTGCCAGCTTGGTCACCACCTGTGCTTGCACACAGCTGTGTGACCTTGCAAAACCAGACCCAGCGAAAGCCACCTGCACCTCATCTCCACCCGGCTTTACAGCTATCAGTGGATCATCCCACTATAAAAGTCATTTGGCCTAATGAAGCTGTAATGAGGGACATGCATCCCACAGGCAGCTTAGACGCAGGCATGAGCATGCCAGCAGAAGCCCTGTGTGATCCTGCTCCCATCTCATATCTCATGTCCTGGGTTAAGCTGAGATAGAATTAAACCCACCAAGGCAAGTGCCATGTGATTACAGGGGTGAAAGCAACCACTGGAGGGCTGGAAACACATCCCATGCCCCATGCCACCGCCCTGAACGCTATCCTGGGCCTTGAAAAGTAATCCCATGGCAACCTAGAAAGAACTGAGTTGGACAATACAGACACACTTTCGAAACAACTGTATAGACACCCAGGCCAAGGAGCAGGGAACTGAGTGGGTGGACAACACCCCCTACCACACACCAGCCTCTGGGAAAATCAGTGGATACAAGAGATTTCTAAAACCTACACTGAGAGTCGTGGGTGGTGGGACCTTCTAACACATGTAGCAAGCGCCCCCTGGTCAGCTAACACCAGGGAATCCACCAGTCTACACTTCCACCTGTAGCAGAAGGGGATAAAGTCCCCATATGCGACTGAAGAATGCATTAGGGAAGACAGTCTCAGTTAGTCCTGCCACAGGCAACGGCAAAGCTATCCACAGGATTCCTTTCGCTCGAGGACCTGGGAGCACATCAGGGGTGATGCAGAAGGATGGGGAAGCCCAATGTGTACCTCAGGGGGAATTAATTTGGGGTGAGAATAGACAGTGACTTGAATAGTGTTCATGTTCAATGCTAAATAAACCCTGCCACCATATATCATCAGCACAGCTGCCATATCAAGGGTACTACAGTAAGAATCACTCAAATGAACAAACTTTTAATAAACTGAGCCAAGTGCAGCAGCGATGGAAGCAGAATTGGCTTCAGCAAGTGGTGCCCAGCAACTTCCCCAAGACCAACATCTTCAACCTGCAGACCGTGGGCCAGATACACCAGCTGCAAGCTCTGGATTGTAGCGTGCAACAATCTAACACCACACATCATCTCTCCTGCCCTGCAAGACTGTCACAAAAGAGGGACTAAATGAACTCAACGGACATTGCAGAGGGATGGCCCATAGAGTAAGGGAATTGGATCTGTGTTTATGCATATATATATGTATATCAAAGGAAGAAAAAGAGGTAGTCACTAATAAGAAACTGCAGGATCCGGGCATGACATAGATGACAGAAAATAAGGGGTAGATACTGTCCTGGGTTCAGTTGGGATAGAGTTAATTTTCTTCAGCTCCCCAGCTGGCCTGCCAAGGGCAGGGCAGGGAGTGAAGAGGAAGCTGGGAGGGGACACAGCCAGAACAGCTGACCTAGGCTGGGAAGGGGGCATTCAATACCACAGGACATTGTGTTCAGTGTACAAATCAGGGGAGCTGGCCAGGAGGGCGGGGATTGCTGCTCAAAAATAGGTTGGACATCAGTTTCTGAGTGGTGAGCAACTGTACATTACTCATTTTGTGTATTCTTTTATTGTTGTTGTTAATTGGGTTTTTTTCCTCTTTTTTTTTGCTGTTCTATTAAACTGGTTTTATCCCAACCCAAAAGTTTTAGCTCTTTTCCTTCTGCTTCTCTTCCCCATCCCACTGGAGTGAAGGAATGAGCAAGCAGCCATGTAGTACTGATTCACTGGCTGGGGCTAAACCACAAGTAAGCGACAACAGCAGCACAGATGTGACCAGTACAGGCACACAGGTCCTGCCGGCAGGGTAGGTCTGGCTGTGGCTTGGCCTTAGCCACCACCGCCTGCTTGGCCAGGGCTGGTCCTCAGCCCACAGCAGCAGAGTGAGAATATGCTAAGCTTGACCTTCTCCAGAGCAGTTTTGCTATGGAGCCACAGAAGGGGCCAGGCTGGCACAGAGCATGGGGGCACTGGAAGCAGCAGCTGCAAAAGGAAGAAGCAAGGCCTTTGACAGAGCTTCCAGGAGAGGACTGTGCAGATGGCTACTACCTGTTGCTGTTTCCCTGTGGAGACACAGGAGCTCAGAGACATGGGTAGGAAGGGTGCAAGGAAGAACAGTCCCTCTATGGGGCAGGTGAGAATGCACCTAGACTGGCATCACCAGCTTGTGCTGCCTGTCCCTCCTCCCATCCACACTCCTGTCCTACCTCCTGCACCCCAGCACAGCCACTTCTGATGTCTGATGCCTGCAAACCATCTCCTGCCCTAGCTGCAAGGACAGGTAGGTAAAGCAGCTGCTGAACATCCAGGAGAAGCAGTGGAGACAGAGGCACCTGCATGTGCCAGGCGGTGGGCACCACAGGAGAGCAGCTGCCCAGACCCTGTGGCTCTGGGCATGAACTGTGTTACCTTCCCCATGGTAAATCACCACTGGTTATCGGTCAGAGAAACTTCCCCGTTGCTTAAATCAGTAAGAGTTCTGAGGTGGAAGAAGGTCACAGCTTGATGCAATCCTTAGTTCTGCCAACCCAACCCTACAGCAAAGGAGCAGGTGTTGATTCTGCTGCTCAAAACAGCCATAAAACTATACTTGGAAATTTTATTGTAGAACCATGAGCTGGAAAAAGCCCAGGGCAAACTGGCAGGTCTGGAAGTCAAGCCCAAACATCATTGCTAGTAATTAATGGATTTTGGCTCGGACTTAGTGACACACAATAAATATAGAGGCCAAAGTTGCCACTGTTAGTGTGACCATGCAGCTGCACCTGCTTACAATTATTTCAGTAGCGCTTTTTACTATCGCATTACCTGTTCACAAGCTTTGGGATGTCAGCTGGAGTGCTGCCACAGCCTTTTGGAATGCCACATCACAGGCATGCAGGGGCCACTGTGCACCCCAGCCCTTGTCAGTGGAAGTTCCTTCTTCCAGCCCAAGCCTCACCACAATGTGCGCTGCTCTAAGGGCAGCATGGCAGTTCCTCACAGACCCATTCCTAATGAGAAAGGAGAGATCTTAAGAGCCTGGGTGTGAACATCACCCCTCCCCATCACATGAGTTTGGCTGGGGAGGTTATTTTAAACATAGCTGTGGTAACAGGTTTAAAATAAGAAGAGCTTGCATATGTATGAGCTGCAAGCTGACCTGATAATGTGCTGTCAGCATGGAGGAGCCCACAATCACAAAAGGCAGGGCAGAAAGTCAGACATATGCTTTTTACCATTGTCTTCTATGCCACTGCAGGGTGCAATCTTAGCCTCTTCTCCACAATTAGAACGGAGAACATTTTATTGTGATGAAGACCTGAGTTCACACCAAGTCCCTCATTGAAGCTCTGGGGCTTATTATGAAACCTAACAATACCAAATAAACAGGTTTTAAAACCAACAGACATTTCAAAACAAGGGGTTGCACCTCTTCAAAAAAATTAAAAGCTTCCAACAAGATCAAGCACATTGACCTGAAATAAACTGGCTGCGAGTGCCTCAGGCTGCTCTTACACCTGGTAGCCAGGCACAAATTCCTGCATTACAACAGCACAGAAACCACCGCCTACATCAGCCCCAGGAAGCAAACAGCCTCAAGTGCGGTCACACACCAAGGCAAAGCAGCACCCGAGGCCAACCACAAGTTCAGGCTGAAGAGCAGAGGCTCCTGCTGGCCACAAGAGAAGTCTGCAAGGAGAAGACAGCTCCGCCACCACAGAAATGCCAGTGGCACAAGGATCAACAGCCTAGCACGCTGCTTTGCCACGATGCCCCTCAGCTTCAGGACTTCCCTGCAGAACCGCATTTTGGATGCAAAAACAGAGGCAAAGGATGATGACCAGTTTCTCTCTTAATCAAGATGCCAAGTTTTTGTTTGGCCACTGAGGTCAGAAAAAAAACATATCCATGAGAAACCACCAACCATAGAGATGGTGTCAGCAAATTCCTTCTCATGTATCCCGAGGTTACATTTGTGCCTGGCATTTGTGCTGGGGCCAGTCATTTTGATTCAATGGCTGTGGCACTAAACTCCACCCCATGCTGAACAGAGAAAATGTGAGAAGTGCAGGGCTGCTCAAAACGATCTTTTAACTAAGCAGAGAGCTGCCCTGCAAGAAAAGCAGAGCAGCTCTGGCATGCAGTCCTGTTCCCAGGGTGGCAGTGAAACACTGGACTAAGCCACAGGAGAGCTGGAATCCAGCCGCAGCCTCCCCCTGTGCCATAGCAGATGCCTCCCCCTACGCACACAGGCTGGGCTGGGGACTCCCACGTTTGAGTTCACAGGTGACTTTCTCACTGCTCTCAGGGCATCAGAGCCAGCTGAGGCGAGAAATTCCGGTGTGGAAAATCCAGGGCTGCAGAGGAAAAAGTGCACCAAGGGTATCTGAAATAAAAGACTGCCTCAGCGCTCACCCTGGGCAGGCTGACCTGACTGTGACCAGTGAGTACAGAGGCCACACCAAAGGGTGAAAGTTCCAGACTGGGGAGTCACCATTTTTGCTATCAAAGGATATCAACTTTTCCACCCTAACAGAGCCCCCCAAGAAACTGAAAGGGACCCACTGCACAGTGACAGCAAACTGTGCAGCTCTGTATTTCCCCAGTAACAATGCTGAGAAATCCCTGATTTGTACTTTCTCATCGTCTGGGCTATGTGAGCAGCTGTATCACAGCATAACTGCAGTAGGGAAATGAGTCCAGGTTAAAAGCACGGTTGTTTTACAGCCGTGACTGTTTCAGTGAGGAGGACAAAGACAAAAACACCTTCCTGCAGATCCATGCAGACAGCAAACTGAAGAGGCTGCATTCTCTATCAGGTTTCACCATGGGACAAAAAGTACAGGAGAACTACGCAGCAAGACCTGGTCAGAGCTTGGCCACCAGCACAGGAGCCAACAGGCAGTCAGCACAGCTCTGTTTTAGGCAGCCTGGCCACACTCCCAGCCTTCATCAAAGAAATAAAATAAAGGTAAAACACTCTGAGCAAACGGAACAAGTACAAAATATCAACATTTAGCAAAGAGACAACAACTACCCAACTAGTTCAAAACACGTCAATTCTTTATCTGTGCTCTTTTCTTGCTATTTTTTTTCTGAAACATAACTGGAACTGGAAGAAAAAACTGCCAGGTCTGTCCTTCAGTATGTGATGAGAACGCTTCCACGTCTTGACCAGGGTGAGAAGGATTGCTCTGGAGGTACTGCAACCACCTCACTCCATACAGCAGTCTCTTGGAGCTCAGGAGTAAAGCAAAAACAGAGATTCAAGTTGGAACTCCCAGAGTTGCAGCACAGGAAGAACCTGGGAAATGCCAAGGAATGGCACCTGGCCAGGCCAGGACTGCAGCCAAAGCTCCCAACCTGCGTCAGTGACATAAAATCTCCACGCAGGCATCATTATCTGGGGGCAGAGGCATTTGGCCTCGTCAGCATCCTCCTCACAATGTGATCCCTGCTATGCTGAGAAGGGCCTCAGGCATGACTGAAGAGCAGAAAGGGCCGATTTGTCATTGACAAAGGTTGCCTAACGTAAAACCTACGGACTAGGGCAAGAGAGCAACGGACTAGAGCAAGAGAGCAACACAAGGACAGATGAGTGCTACTGTCTGCTGGGTACAGCCACTAAAAGACAAGGAGAACTTTTTCAGATCAACTGTAATCAGAGGGTTCCGATGTGGAGCTGTGGGGCTGAACTGTCTCCCACGAGATCTGCACAGCCTGGCCAGGCATGGAGCAGACCCGGCACTACTCCTGTGCCCCTCGCGCTCAGCCTCAACCTTGGGGGCATTCGGGAAACGCTCCACTTCTCTGCTATTAACCTTCCAGACACGTTGGCTCCTTCTGACAAGAGTGAAGCCAAACCAAGCCGGGCCGGCCCTGGAAGGATTGATTACCAGCCAGGCTGTCCCCGCACCCCGCCGGCTCTCCCTCCTCCCCGGTATTCCCTGGGGAACACGCCCCATTTCTCCTTTCGACGGGTGAGAATCTCCGAGGCCAAAGGTCCTGCCTGGGAGGCGGGACAAGCGGGGAGGCCCGGGCGCGGGCACAGGGGGCACCGGCGGCACCGGCAGCCCCAGGAAGCGGGACGCAGGGGGGTGCGGAGCGGCCCCTCGGAGGGGCAGCACCCCAGGCCCGCGCTCCCGTACTCACCGCGCTTGCTGCAGCCGCTCCCGCCGTTCCCATAGGGATGCGGGGCGGCGCCGCCACGTGACCGCGGCTCTCGGTAGCCCCCGCGGCGCCCCCTGGCGGCCCGGCGGGAAACAGCGGCGGAGCGGTACTCGGTGGAGAAGGGGCGGGGCCTCTATTAAAGAGAGGCGGGGGCTATGGGGGAGGGGCGTGGCCTCGGAGAAAGAAGGGGCGTGGCCCCCGTGGAATACTGGGGGCGTAGCCTCTGGGCACCCATGGCACGGGAGGGTATCTGGCGGGCTATGGACACCTCCCCAGGCACTGCTGCCCACGGGAAAAGGGCACCGGTAAAGCTGTCTGGCAGGGCACCCCTCAAGCAGACAAAGCTGCTATTGCAGTTGCCAGGCTGAAGCCAGATAACGATCCCAGTGCTGCCCTCAGTTTGGGGCACCAGGGGTGCTTCTCACACTGCTGTGCAGGGGTGTAAGGAGGCAAAGGAGTTTCTCGCAGTGCCGAGCAGAAGGCGGCAGGGAGCTGCCCAAGGCAGTGGGCTGCAAGTCGAAGCTGGCCAGGGCAGCCAGCTTCTCGGTGGCTCCGAGGGACAGCAGGGCCTGTAGAGCAAAGAGAGGAAGAGCAGTCAGCTACCGGCCTGGCCCTTGCTCCCTATCACCATCAGTTCCCACAGAGGTCTCGGTGCGGTACCTCCTGTATCCCAGTGTGCTGGCTGAGAGCCCGCAGTGACATGAGGGCTCTCTCCCGCACGCTCTCCTGGGGGTCCTGGCAGGCCACCTCCAGAAGGACAAGGGGGACGCTGCTCTCCATCAGCAGGTTCCCCAGCTCTGCCCAGTGGCAGCCCAGGTTTCCAAGGGCTGAGGCCGCATTGCAGCGCGTCTTAGTCTGTGTGTCGTTCAACAGCCACATCAGCTTGGGCACAGCCCTGCCCAGGGTCCCGGCCGGGCAGGACTCGTGGTAGGCAGCGTTGCCCACTGCGAAGCTGGCCGCCCTGCGCACGCTCTCCTCCTGGTCCACCAGGCACACCAGCAGGCTCTCCAGCAAGCCAGGCTGGCTCTGCAGCAGCTGGGGAAAACCATGGCGGAGCAGGTTGCCCAGCAGGTTGCAGGTTCTGGCCCGTATCAGGTATTGCTGGTGGGTGAGCAGGTGGGTCAGTGGCTGGTCAGCCACATCAAAGCCCTTCAAGACTCTCTGGAGAAAGGGCAGGTGGTCTGGAGAGACCCGGGCCAGATGGGTCAAGAGAGACAGGAGGTTAGTTGTGAGTGTGACGCTGTCTGAAAACAAGGCAGACTTCAGGAAGACAATATTATGCTCTGAGGCAGCAGCTGCCCTCACGATTTGATCTATGACCTGCTCATCAGACACGACGAGGTGACACAAGAGGCTCATGGGGAGCTCAGCATGCAAGAGGGGCAGATGGTGAGAGCAGACCTAAGGAAAAAAGAGAGACAGAGGTGTTGAGTGTGCTGACCTCAACTCAAGCCAAGTCAAGCAGTGGCTGAAAGCTGCCAGCAGCCTGGCAGGGCTCAGCTGCCGGCCAGGTTGCTCAGGGGGCTGCACGGCACCCAAGTGACATCCCTGCATGGGCCAGCAAGAGCCAGCATGGTGTGAAGTGGGGCCAGACATCAGGGCTGCAATATGGGGAGGCATGTCCACAATACGGGGTGAAAGAGAAACAGGGTCAAGAGGGTACCTGCAGCAGCTGGGCAGGGATCTGGGCATCTCTCAGAGCCCCTGTGACCAATGCTATGGTGTCTTCATCCACACCCAGAGCAAAAGGGAAACAGAGTTGCTGGCAGGCACGGATCACGACAGCTGGGACAAGCTCAGGGTCCCCATCCTCTCCTGCTTGCCTGAATTTGTTAGGGAGAGAGGGCTTAATACAGAGGTGATCAGGAAAACATCAGGGCGAGAGGCAGCAAGCATTCCCCACACTAGGTACTATAAGGAGAGGCTTTTGCAGGCAAGCTGTGCCCTGTGAGCACTAGGTCAGGAACTTTACATCTCTTCGCATGTTCCTGTCCAAGCCCCATTCGGTGACTGAGCTCTGCCCGCTTCAGCCCTCCCCACAACTCACGTCTGTGCTAGGCATGCCAGGAAGCCAGAGGACAACAGCCTCTTCAGTGTGACCATGAGGACACCGTGGGACTGGGTGAGCTGAGGCAGGCAGTGGTGGGACTCACGAGTGAAGATGAAGAGGGCCAGGCTGAGGAAGACCAGCGTGCCTGCAGGGGAAACAGCCAACAGAGAGGCAAAGCCAGGGAAGGACAAAGTCTCAAATCTTCTATCTGCCTGTGCTGCCCCAAGGCTGCTCCAGGGCTCCTTCTGTGCTTCCTTGCCCAAATTCAGACCTATCCCCACCCACAGTGGTCACAGCTGCCAGGGTGAATGCTCCCTGCAGCACAGACACCCTTTCTTTTTCCTCCACAACCAGCTCAGCTGAGCTGTAGCCAACGGGGCACATGGGCCAGGCCAGCCTTCTCTCTCCAGAGGATAAAAGCAATCCTCAAGAAAAGCTCCCTGTGCCTGCTGGCTTCAGGAAACAGATGTGGACACGGACAGACATCTGAGCGAGTCTGAGGGCAGGATGAGGAGAAAGATGATCCAGAACAGATGCCCTGCTGTCCTGCAACTCCTACCTTGAGGGGAGAGGAGGTTCCAGTCTGGCTCTGCCTCTGGTGGGTCTCCCTCCAGTGCTGCCCTGTAGCTGCCCACACCAAGCACTGCAGCAACACGATGCCACGCCACGCTCCACAGTTCTGAGGTGGCCAAGTCCTGCTCCATGGCCACATCATCCTAGAGGTGGGGAGGCAGATGTTGGGGAGCTTCGTGGTCCCCCATGTCTCCCTAGCATTCTGATCCATGGCTCTGCCAGACCCATGGTCCTTGAAAGGGTAAGAGCTGGACAGAGATGGCCCAGGGGGAGGAGGGGGGCCAGGCAGCAGGTAGCCCTGCTATGCCTGCTGACAGTGCCAATCCCAGGGCACCTCTGTCCTCTCTCACTCCAAGCTGGCCATGAATAACCCCTCCCTGTGCACCAGTCTCCCACCAACCCTCCAGTGCTCCACAGGCAGCCCAGGGATATGAGGTAGCTTTCATGGGGTGGCACAGCTCAGCCAAAGCACCTCAGTTCCCTGGTTTGCCTCAGCCTCCATTACTGATTCACATTCAGGACATTTTGTCCCCACATCTTTTGGCAGGTACCAGGGAAAGGTACATGGTCAAACTGGTACCTGGGCAAGGAGCTTCAGCAGGAGGAAAAAGAGCCCATCGTAAAGACCAGCACCCATTGGCAGGGGGAGCTGCAGCTGTAAGAGAGTGGGGAACAGGCTGGAGTTGACAGCAGCACCACACCTGCACCCCTCTGAGCCTGTCTTTACACACCTCCACAGTGGGTGGGGTGACAGCATAGCTCCCCTATTCCTGTTCCCATCCTGTACCTCAGCAGGCACTGTCAGCACGTTTGTCACCACTGGTAGGATCTCTTCTCCCTCAAGTTTCAAGGCCACCCCATGCTGACTGAGCTGCGTCAGGAGGAACACTGCAGAGCCCTGTGGGACGGGACAGGACAGCTCAGCACCTTTGGGACTTTCCTGTCTGCCCATTCAGTGCTGACTCCTCATACCTCAGGCCAGGGCAAGGACAGCCAGGCTGTGCCTGCCCCCATCCCACCCTGAGTGAGCAATAGCACGACCCGAATGGGATGCAGGGCTCTGCAGGGCAGAGTGGCAGCTCTGCCTGGGTGAGCAGTCTTACCACAATGGAGACGACAGGAGACTGAGTGATGAGACCCACGGCCAGGGCAACCACCTCTTCAAGCCTGAAACACAGGGACCAGGGGAGAGGCATTGTGTTCCCATAGCTTCACATCCCACAGAGCAGTAGCATCAAAATATCCCTGGAGCTGAGAAGCAGCCTGCTTCCAGGAAGCGCGAGCCCTGGTTCACAGCACCTCCTTGTCCACACTGGGTCCTCAACATGTCCCCAGCACCCACCCGTACTGCCCAGCGCTCTGCTGGTGTGTCTGGACTGGAGGAACCAATGGGAGCAGGAGTTCAGTTCTGGAATGGGTGCGGGACTGAGGGCAGTTCAGTGCAGGGCATGGTCCTCTCCCACCCATGAGTGAAAGCAGGTGCTTACCTGGGAGGGGAGACCTGAAGCTGTATGATGAGCAGGGCAAGCAGGTACAGAGAAGCCTCACAGGCTGCCCCCTGGGCCACCTCTGCCATGGGGACCTGGCAAGGGAACAAGACTGAGAGGGGGACACTGAGGCTGTGAGAGAAGGAGGGGACATTTCTGGTCTCTGGAGGAGAATCACACTCTCCAGGCTATTCTTCCCTCAAACGCTTCTCCCCACATGTTCCTTAGCTTGGTCTAAGCAGCACTCAGAGGAATGTGTCCTGCTTGCCCACTCTCCTATCCCACCACTGGGACTGTGGTCAGACCTACCTCACACTTCAAGAGCTGCATGAGAGAATCCCACAGTTGTTGGCTCCTTCCCAGGTGCTGGCATAGGCTCAGGCTGGCATGGCAGCCAGCATAGAGGATCTGCAAGGCAGAGGAGAGAAGTGCATACCAGCCCCTGGAGACATAGATGCAGCGACCAGAGCCATCCCAACACACCCCACAGTAGCGCAGGCTCATTTATTCAACAACTGACACCAGGGAGATAGGAGTCATTGAGGACTGAGCCCACAGTCCTCCCTTCCCCATGCTCCTCACCCCAGACCAAAGGTCCAGGCACCTCTGGGCACAGCCAGAAAAACGGTTGGGGCCATTACCTTCAGCACATTCAAGGAACAGCTTGGGTGGTCCAGTCTCCCCAGCAGTCTCCCAAGCTGCTGGCTCTCTCCCTCCATAAGCTTTTCAGCTACCTCGCGAGCAACCTGCAGAAATCAGCCTGGTTTGCACCCTGGGCATCTGAAACACCGCACAGACTTAAGGTGTTTAATGCTAGCCATGAATTAATAAAAGGCAGCATCTGCTTTCTACATTCTGCCTGAGTTCACAAAGGGATTCCCATCTGCCATGACCCAGCAAGGCTTTCAGGAACAGTCCCAAAGCTGACATGAACAAGGGGAAATTCCTCCTCTGTTTCCCTCTTTGTTGAGTCAAAGTTGAGCTAAAGATTCAAATGCAAAACCATAGTTTTGTTTTCTCTCTTATTTAGTGTCCATTCAACTTCAGATTTCCTAGAATTCATACCATTGTCATATAAGAATTCTTCATGTTTAGTCTGCATTGCCTGATCCTTTACTTAGCCCTTCCCAATGTTCGGTCCCCAGGTGTGAGTCTCTTGATTCCCTTTAGGAGATCTTAGACTCCAAAAGCTCAGCTGTTGGCTGGGGAAGAGCACACTGCAAATGCCAGCCCTGAAGCCACCAAAGCCTGAGGACCCTAGACTTCAGTAAGCTGAAAAAGTGACCCTTCTGGAAGGGGCTGCTGCCCTTGTGGGAACCACCACTCCCAACCCTGCAAAGGGAGCTGGCCTGACCTGCTGCTTGGCTTCCCGACAGCTGTTCCTCTCCAAGGGGACGGTGCAGGCAGCAGCCAGTGCTGCCATGAAGTGGTCTGCCACGCGCAGGCTCTGGACATGGGCTGACTTGGCCTCCATTGCTGCACCTGCACAGAGACAGAGCTCAGGAGACATGTGAAGGCAAAAAGAGCAAAAAGTTAGGCTTGCAGCATGAGGAGGGTGAGATCTGGGATCAAGGGAGAGAAGAGAAGAGTTCTGTTTAGCAGGGTTTAGGGCAGATAAAAGTTCAGCTGTCTCCTCTGGCAACAGCACTGCAATGGTAGTCAGTGCTCTTGGGGAGCCCAAGGGCAGGAGGGAAAAGGGAAACCCCAGGAGGAGGTGCCGAGCTGCTACCTCGCAGAGCAGGCTGCTCCAAGAAGGATCGCTGGAGGAGTCTGTTCAGTAGGGTCTGATGCTCCTCTCGCAGACTGGCATAGAAGGGGGCAGAAACAGAAGGGTGTGTCGCATCCAGGCTCTCACAGAGCACGGTGAAGCACTGGGGGAGACAGAGAGGTTGCCATCACTACAGACTGAGGGTGGGAGGAGAGAGAAGGACTATGGGGAAGGAAGATGGGGTGGGACAACAGAAATGGGAGGAGGACTCGTTTGCTGGAGCCTCAAGGACATCCAAATGTCTGCTCCAGTCAGGTTACTGTCAGGGAGCTACATGCAGCTCCTTGCTGGCTGACAGAAGGGCCTAATTGGATGTACAGCCAGGGAAGGAGCCCCCTCAGAGACCTCCTTTCTGCATGTGATCCCCTCCCAGAAAAGCCCCAGTGGGTGAGACAGCCTGCCCTGACAAGAAGGCATCAGACCCCACTGCTGGGAGCAGGGTCCTCAGCCTATGCTCCTCAACACACAAACCCAGCCCCACAGCTTCTGTCCCTGGAGGAGAAGGAGTGGAGAAGGGAGACAGGTACCCTTACCACGAGGCTTTGCTGGCAGAGTCTCATCTCGCTGTCAGCTGGCTCAGCCAGCAGCTTTGGCAGCAGGGCCAGGAAGCAGACCGCACTCTCACGGAAGACCTGCATGCTGGGGGAGGCAGCAGTGGCAGAGGAGAGCAAAGAAACAAGGTCCCTGATTGTAAGGACAGGATCCAGCCAGGCCAGCATGCAGCACAACTGGACTCATAGGCTGTGCCTCCCCCTCAATCAGTCACACTCACAGAAAGTGCTCCTCTGTGAGCACAGCACTATGGCACAAAGTGCTTAGTCCATGGTGCTTCCCCATAGAGACAGCTGCAGCCATAGAGTATGAACACAACCCTTTTAACTACTGCCAGATCCCTGGAGTGGCCACAAGAGACCCCAGAGCACAGAGGGTTATTCCTACCTGTCCTTTCGCCCACTCTCCTCCAGGCTGCACTCACTGCCAAAATAAATTGTGGCCACCACGAGGAGATCTGTCAGCACCGTGATACACCAGGGCTGCTGCAGAATCCAGAAAGAAACAGTAAGTGGGGATTGTTTGCTGGCCATCACAAAACCACCACAGTGGGATCCTCCCTCACAAGACTTTCCCCTTCCTAAGGGTGCCTAGAAGAGGCATTGGTCCTGTGAGCCAGCTCCAGGAGGACATCAGGGCCTCCTCAGCACCAGCACGCAGCAGGGCTGAATGAGCCTAGATTTCTCTGGGGTCCTACACCCACCAGCTTAGTATTTCCACTCTCCAGGATCTGTTTGGCTAGATGCAGCAGGGACAGAGGCACATTCAGTTCTTGGCAGAAGTGGTCCAGCAGCTCCAAGTCACAACGGGTTGCCAGGAGGTTGCCCACGACACGGAGCACAGGACGGAGATGGGAGGCTCCCTCCAGCATCCCTTCCAGCACCTGGACACAGAGAAGCCAGAAGATCCCATGATCACCTGTGGTTTTGGCCTCTCCATCCACCATGGGGTAGCCCTTCAACCCATTCAGGCAGGGGACAGCCAGGGAGCTGATGGCAAGCTAAGCACATGAGACAGCTCTGGTTCCTGGAGAAGCAAAGGATCTTCTTGCTGGCAGGACTGAGGATTCTCCCAGTGC
The DNA here is from genome assembly GCA_033558105.1 of Coccyzus lansbergi. Taxonomy (NCBI): domain Eukaryota; kingdom Metazoa; phylum Chordata; class Aves; order Cuculiformes; family Coccyzidae; genus Coccyzus; species Coccyzus lansbergi. The sequence continues at coordinate 313,364 of JAUMJK010001067.1, forward strand.
TCCTGAGCCAATCCTGGGGAAGAAGGCAGCATCCATGTCCCCAGTCATAGTTGTCTGCGCAAGTCATCACTCACCTGCTGAGCAGAGTCTGCCAGGCAGGTCTGGACACGGTGCCGGAAGGTCGGGTCTCTCAGGAGGCTCAGTGGCATGCTCAGCTGCATGGCTGAGGGCTCAGTGGCCTTGATCAGATGCTGCCACTCCTCATCGCTCTCCAGCTCCTGGCCACAGAGGAGAGAGAATGGTGAAGGAGACCCTGTGGGTCCCAGGGCATCTGTACCAGCCTCTGGGACTGGCCCAGTTGCCCTCACCACAAAGTGCCATCTTACCTTGCTCTCCAGTTCCACAGTCTCAATGCTGCGCCTGCCCAGCGGCTCTGCCCTGCCAGCATCAGCCTGCACAGCAGGTGCTCCAGGAAACTCCCGCTCAAAGTCTTGAGTGATGTTGTGCTCCCTGGCCAAGGAAGCAGAGTAGTCAGTGAATGACCCTGCCTTCTCTTCTTCCTCGTGTCCCAGACTCAGCCCTCCCTCACCGTGGATTGGGAGGAGGCTCCTCCAGCTCCTCCTCTGCCATGCTGCTCTTTCCTTGCAGGACACTAGGATTCTTGTCTTTGGAGGCAGATGGTGGCTCCCTCTCCCCAAGAGTTGTCTTTCCCAGAGCTGCTCTGAGTCTATGCCCTGGACATCCACTGCTGAAGTCCTTTGCGGCTGCATCACCTGCCTTCATTTGCTCCTGGGTGATGGCAGAAGAGTTTGGTTAGAGCAGGATTACTCAGACATCCAGGTGAGTGCCCTAGACCCGGAGGACCCCATATCCTGCCTTGTACACAGATGACATCCCTTCTGTCTCTCCCCCTAGGTCCCACTTCAGTGACCTTCCTCTGCCCTGATAGTGGTGCACAGCCAGGGGAATCCCACACCTTACTCCACCTTTTTCCGTGTCTCCTCAATCATCTTCTGCCGGGCCTTTCTCAAGATCCTGGACTGGCCGCTCCTGGGGGCCACAGAATGGGCTTGCTGCTCCTTCAGGGCCTGCAGCTCTGGGGTCAGCTTGGTGGTGAAGGGGTTTGAAATCCCATGCTCTTCTGTGTCATCAATCACTGGGGAGGAGAGAGGAGAAATTGAACAGTAGGGACACAGGGGAGTGATTTGCTTTCAAATCCCAAGGGAATCCCAGGTGCCCAGAGCAAGCCCAGGGGCAGGAACCAGTGCAGGGCTTGGAGAAAGCCGAGAGGAGGGAGGCAAAGACCAGAGTAGTACAAATAGCAGGGCAGTACAAATAGCAGGGCAGTGTGGCCCTCCCAGCTCCCATGAAATAGGAGGAAGAAATGGACTTGGCTAGTGCTGGAAAAAGAGCTGGTACTCACCAGTAACACGCCCAGCAACGAAGGTGTGAGAGAGCAGCTTGGGCCATGACAGGCGCTGACGGGGATCCTTCGTTAGCAGTCCCTGCAGGAAGCTCTGCAGGGCAGCACAGGGCTAGGGTCACCCACATGTGCTCGGCACCACCAATGAGACCAGCATACCCACCAGTCCCCCCAGCTGAGGGCATCCAGGCAGCTGGCATTTCTGCTTGGCTCTGGGAAAGGACAGACTCTAGCGCTTAGGGCAGATGGGAACAGACTTCCCTTCCCTGCACAATCGCTCCTCTGGTGTTGGTCCCAGTTCCCCAGCTTATGGACAGTAGTGACAGGTGTCCCCCTCCCAGGAAGCCCAGTTCTCATCCCTTCTCCATGTTCCAAAATCCCTAGGGGATTTGTTAGGGGGACATAAAACCTAAGAGCAACCCACCAGAGCAGTAGGCAACACCAAAGCTGCTGCTGCATTAACAGATCTCAGGCCACAGACAAGGCCTTCACCCTCACCTTGAAGACTGGGCTTATGGCCACAGGCCATTTGACAGGGTTTTTGACGATGAAGCTGACAAGCTGGAAGATGCTGCTGCTGTAAAAGGGCGGGGTGCCCACAAACAGCTCGTACAGGATGCAACCCAAAGACCATAGGTCCGCCGTGTGGTCATACGGCCGCTCCTCCACCAGCTCAGGGGACATGTACAGTGGGGTGCCCTTGATGGAGGTCAGCACCATGGTGTGGATGCTCATGGCACGGGCAAATCTGTTCAGAGCAAAGCACAGAGCGCCATTTCTGGCTGAAAAATCCATTGCAGTTCCCAGGGAGAATCTTACAAGTTTAACAAAACCTCTCCCCTCTGGAGTCAAAAATCCCCCATCCCTGCACAACCTCTATACGTGCACAGAGATCAGGTTCCCTCCCACACTCCCCACTCCTTCTTTAAATCACCCAGAACACCCCTTGGCTGCCCCTCAGGCCAGTCCCCAGCACCCACCCGAAGTCACAGAGCTTGACAACGCCGTCCTTGTCCAGCAGGATGTTCTGGGGTTTCATGTCACGGTGCAGGATGCGGTGAGAGTGCAGGTAATAGAGAGCAGAAACCAACTGGGCAGCTATGGTCTGGACCTGCCAGAGACACAGTAGCCTCACCCTTTGTCCCACTGTGCCACCATCTGACATAACCATGGCCTGCCTTATGGCCTGGCTCCCTCCGTGCCCTCCAGTCCAGCCTTTGTCCTGTTTAGGGCAGGGATCAGCCCAGCCTCGGGCATGCAGTTCCTCAGAGTAGGCTGATGGCTAAGGCAGCAGCCTGATGTTGTAGTTCTCGGAGAGAGAACAGGGAAAGTGAGGTCCTTACAGGACTGTCTCCCTCTCCATACCCTTCGGAAGCTCTGTCAGATAAAGCCCTGGAGGTATCCTCACCCTCCCATCCCTCCTGGCTCACAGCAGAGCTGCCTGCAGGCAGGCAAATCCTGTCCTCTCCAAACACCGCTGGCCACCACCATGACAGTCACCTGGTCCTCAGGCAAACTCCCATCGTCCTCCAGCATCTGGAAGAGCTCCCCCTCTGCGTAGTCAGTCACCACCACCACCTAGATGGACAAGCAGCATACTGAGATCAGGCACTCACCCAGCTGGCATCTTAGTCCTTGTTCATGAGACCCCCATAAAAGGTCCCAGCAGGGAGGACAGAATGCCCTGAGGGCAGGGGATCTCAATGCGGACATGTAAGGGAGCAGAGTGAGCTGGTAGCACAATAGCAGCACTCAATACAAGCCAGGAAACAGATGGAAACAGAGCAAGCTTCGCTAGCTGGAAGAGCTGCTAGAGCCCTGGGAGGGCACCACCAGCATCTCCTAAGAAAGAAGTTGCTACAACAGCAGGGGCCAGCCCTTGTTCCCCTGCCCCAGCCAAGAAAAAGCATCTGCCCCAAGAAAGTCCTCTTCACCTCCTTGTCTGTCTCAAAGCTGTCAAGCATCTGGATGATATTGGGATGACGAAGGCCTCTGATGATCTCAATCTCCCGCTGCAGGTTCTTCAGCTCCTTCTGAGACCGCCCCATCTTTGGGATGAACTTCAAGGCTACCACCTTTCAAAGCAGGCAAATAATTTAATTGGTGAGCATAAACAAAACTAGTACTGTCAGAAACATGAGACAGGAGCCAGATGCTGGTGGGCAGCAAGCCTAACATGACCCAGCAGTGCGCCCTGGCAGCAAGGAGCACTAGCAAGGAGCTACCTGGGCTCTGTCATCAGGCAAGAATTGACTATTGCCCATTATTTGGAACTTCTAAGATCACATTGGCAATATTGTTGCCAGCTTTTTGGCCCAGGAAGACCTCAATGGGCTGAAGTGGGTACAGCAGAAGCTACCAGAGTGGCGAAGGGGCTGGGCATATGGGAGGACAGCACAGAAATTACAAACGGGAACAAGGGAGCTTCAACTTGATATAAAGAAAACATATTCATTCCAAGTTAGTCAAGCACTGGCTGTGCAGTGTTTGTCCTTGCGGTTTCACAGGATCCGAATTTAGAGCTGGCCCTGCTTTCAGCAGAGGACAGACTGCAACCTCCTTAGGTGCCCTGAGCCTGAACAATTCTGTGCCAGCAGGAGCCCGCTGGGAATGTAAAGAGAATGAATGAGCGCTGAGACCCAGAGCAAGGCCCTGGAACCCAGCAGTCACCAGAAAGCAGTCCCAGTGCCACACAACTTCTGTCCTCTCCCCTGCCACCCTGCTCCTCACCTGGGCGCTCTGTTTCCTGCGCCCCTTGTACACGCGCCCAAAGGAGCCTTCACCGATCACCTCCAGGACGTGGTACTTCTCCATACCGAGCGTGCAGCGCGGGGGCACTGACCCACCGAGGCAAACAGGCGCTGAGAAGGAGCTTCACCTCCCCTGACCCTCTGTCACAGGCTGCCACAGGACACCAACTCCCGCCCGGCGCTGCAGGGGCTTCAGCCGGGGCGGGGGCCTCTGTTCCCTGGGCAGCTGTTCCAGGGTGGGCGTCCCCAAGGCGACGGGGCAGGGGTCCTCACTCCCAGCCCCGAACAAGAGGAGCCCCACACCCCGTGTCGGATGGGATTAACCTCTCCCTTTCCTCTCCCCGCCACTACTCAGGGCCGCGTTGCCGAGCAACCGGCGCCCTCACTCAGTTCCGCTTCTGGTCCCACTTCCGGTTCCGGCGCGCAGGAAGATGGCGGCGGCCAGCGCCGAGGCGGAGGCGGCGGAGCGGTAACACCCACCTCGCCACCCCCCCCCCCCCCCCCCCAAACCGGGGCCTCGCACCCCGCCCTGCTCCGCGGGCCCCGCTGAGCGCGCGCTCCCCGCAGGACACTGTCGGAGCTGGAGGTGCTGGAGGCGATCTACGCGGGCGAACTGCGCCTGGAGCGCGGCCGGGTCAGGTACCGGGGTTGGGGGGAGGGGCACCAGTGGGGCCGCGATGGCGGGTGGGCAGGGCCCACGGGCAGCGACCGTGGCTGCAGGCAGGGGCAGCGGGCGGGTGTCTTGGTGGGCAGGGACCCTGAGCCACATCGGGCAAGGACCGTGGCGGACAGGAGCTGTAGCAGGCAGGGGCCTCGGTCCTGGACCGCCCCTGGGCCCCGGCCCGGCTCGCTGTCACTCCTCCTCACCTCGGCTGCCCCGCAGCTGGGAGCCCTGGGAGCTCAGTATCACCTTGCACCCGGCCACGGCCCAGGACCAGGACTCCCAGTATGTCTGCTTCACCCTGGTGCTCACCGTGCCTCCTCAGGTAAGCTGCTGGCCCACATGCCCCTTTCCTCCCTGCCTCCTTAGGTCTCTCCTTCCCTTCCTCTGCTTTGGGTATTTCTCTTTTTTTTTTTTTTTTTTAAATCCCTAGTATCCCAACAAAGCTCCAGAAATCTCCATCAGGAACCCGCGGGGGCTGTCAGATGAGCAAATTCAAAAGTGAGTGCCAAGAGGGTGGGGAGAGGGTGATCCTTTCCTCCAGAAACCCAGGAGGCAGAAGTGGTGGAAAAGCCTTCTCTCAAATTCACGTCACCCTGTGCCTGGTTAACAGACGGATACAGGTCCCTAAATCAGTTTTTCTATAATCCCACGTTGAGTTTGACACCAAGGGCTGCACCCTCTGGATGGATAGCTCCCTGTGTTCCCCCTGACATGTAATCTAAGTCCCTTAGAAGCTGCAGCTGAAGCTGCTGGTCGTGCTTGGACTGAACTGAGTCCTTGGGCAGCCTGTTGTCGCCTTTGTGCTCCTGTCCTTGGTGCAGCAGAGTGTGTACAGAGACCCTGGTACCTGCTGGCAGCACAGGAATAACGTGGCTCTCACCGACCTCAGGGGCTGCCATCGGATAAAGGAAGCCTAAGGATCATCAAAACCACAGGGTGCTGGGTGAGCTTGAGCTGAAGCAATCAGCAAAGCTACTCTTGCAAGTCCTCTGAGGACAAAGGCTTCCTGTGTCCCAGCCTGTGGGGAGCTGGGAGAGCGTGAGGATATGTGTGTGTACGTGTGCTCATCCCGTGCTGCAGGCAAAGCCTGAAGGGCTGTGCTCTATTCCTTCTTCCTGCCATCATAGAGGGGTGACAGGTACATGGGACAGGAAAAAACTGTGGTTAAACTTGTGTTAATCATTTCTGCTGCTTTGCTGTAGGATTTCCCAGACCCTCAGAAGTGTTGCTGAAGCCAGGCTAGGGACAGAGGTGCTCTATGAACTGATTGAGGTGAGAGCTGGGGGAGACTAGGGGTTGCCAGCCACGGGTACTGGTCCCTGACTGCCTGAGAGGTGGGATAGCCCTGTGCAGGCCAGTGACTTCAATGTTTGCTTTAATGCTTCCACAGAAGGGGAAGGAGATTCTCACTGACAACAACATTCCTCATGGCCAATGTGTTATCTGCCTCTATGGATTCCAGGTAAGCACATGTCTTCTGGCCCGGCAGGCTGGCTGGGAAGTAAAGCAAGAGAACAGAAAATCTGAAGTTCTAAGTGTGGAATATTGGCCTGGAACTGGAATATGCCCCTGACCCCTGCTCTGTAAGCAATCTTACTAAACATGAACCTGTCCGAGGTGATGTACACTACTCTTCCACAAGAACAGCCACACCATCTGCAGAAATAGGGCATAGGGGCAGCAGCCAGTGATGCTGGAGCATCTCCAGAGGAGTGGGATGGCCTGGGGTTGGTTGCTGGTACATCTCAGCTTCTCCATGCTTATCAAATCTCACCTGGAGTTCAGCACACACATGGTCAGGAGGGACTGAAACACATCCATACAAGTGCTGGGGTCTGCGAGGACAGCAGAGCTTGCCTTGTCTGGGTTGCAAGGAGGCAGTGCCTGCTTAGAAAGGAGAACGCATCGGGTTATTACTGCTTACACAGCAACACATGAAGAAATCAGTCACAGAACATTCCATCTTGACAGAAGGAGCACTTCTCGCACTTGGAACAGGAATGAGGATCCCAGTGATAGCTGAGGAAGTAAAGATGAAGCCCAGGAAAAGATGTTATGTGGTTCTGCCAGCAACAGCGCTAGTTCTCTCCACTGCCAGCGCTGGCATGGGAATGAAAACCCACCTTAGCTGGGAAGGCTACACAACCCTGTGCTCAGAAACCATTTACAGCTGCTCTTTTTCCTCTGCAGGAGAGAGAAGCCTTCACGAAGACCCAGTGTTACCACTACTTCCACTCCCACTGCCTGGCCCGCTATGCCCAGCACATGGAAGAGGAGATCCTCATGCAGCAGGAGGAGAGAGAGCAGCACCTGGCACCATCCCTCAAACAGGTACCAGGCCCTGTCTCCCTACCTAGCCTGCAGCACAGGGCCACATGACAACTCTGTCATCCCTTTGGGATGTGGAGTGAGGGCTGGCCTGGCAGCGTTGTGCCTGCACTGCAAATCAGAGCACTGGTTAGACCAAATGGTCTCCAGTGGCTCTTTCCAACCAAAATGACCCTGTGAGTTTTTAGTACTTTAGCATTTGTTTTATTGGATCTCTAGGTCAGCACTTGCTGTGTTAGAGGGCAGAGGATCTGGTTGTATTTTTGAACTTTAGAACCACAGGAGTTAGGAAAGAGTCTTTGAACTACAGGAGTGTGCAGCAGGATAACCGTGATTGTCTATGTTCTGGGGTGATAAAACTTACCTGAGCACGTGTTGGGAGTGTTGTTGGCTGCAGAGTAGACGGCACAGCTGAGCATGAAATAAGTCAAAGGCTCTTGCCTGCAAAACCTTTTCAAAGAGGTACTGCTTAAATGATGCACTCCACTTCGCAGTGAGGGAAAAGTAGATCCTAGGCTAAGGAGGACTGGGAGCCATATGTGCTGACAGAGGTGGTTTGTACAGTGGTCAGCCACTGGAGCACAAGTCCCAGCCAACCTCATGGTGGAGACACCTTCTGTAGCAGTCGTTGAGACACTGGGCTTTCGTGCTGCTGAACCCCCCCGGTCCTCCCTGTCCTGGCAGAAGAGTGATGGTGGCCACCCTGTTCCACTTCTAGGCTGGGCATTATCCAGCAGTGCTTGGGCTGGGTGGTGGTCAGGGTTTGGCATCCTCTTTTGCCTCCCTGCAGGAAGTCGGAGTGCAGTGCCCTGTCTGTCGGGAGACCCTGGTCTACGATCTCAGCGCTCTGAAGGCAGCCCCGCCCCCGCAGCACCTCCTGGTAAGAGATGGGGGTGGGCGCCCCCCACAAAGAGCACGTCCAGTTGTATAGCCCTGAGTTTTCTTCTCCTGGACCATGAAATCAGCTCTGTATCCCATGCTCTTTGTGTGATCAAAGGAGGGTGTGGGGAGCACACAGTTGGCACTGCCAGCTGCCGACCCATGCTGGGTGTTGGGAGAGCCATTACCCCACCTTGCTTTCTCCTGCTTAGGAGCCATACAGGCCAGATGCCAAAACACTGCAGCAACAGGAAGAACTGCGCTTAATTTTCAAGAGACAGCAAGAGAAGGGGGGCATAATTGACCCCGAAGCTGAGAGGAATCGTTTCTTCATCAGCCTCCAGGCGGTACGGCAGCAGGGGGAGGGAGCTAGACCTCAGGACTGAGCACTGCCATCTGCCCTGTCCCTTTCTTAACCAGTGGCTTCTTTCTTTCAGCCTCCAGCTGCTGTTGATCCAGGCCAAGCAGCCGCTGCCTCTGAGCCACTGGTGAGCACGAGAGCTGTGGACGCACCCCAGCTGCCCAGCCGAGCCTCAGCTCCAGAGCCAGCCAGGGCTCCAGAGGCCAGGGTGGAACCTGGGCAGCTGGAGAGGCCTGCTGTGCCCAGGGAGCACCAGAGCAAGAGGGAGAGGCCCAGAGGGGAGAGGCCAGGCTCCAGAGGCCAGGGCAGACAGTTATGCAGTGGCTCGCAGGAACCAGCAGAAGAAGCTTGTCATCCACCCCATGGCTCAAGGGGGTCCAGGGGCTTCAGCCGGAGACCAGAGCGGAGACCTGGTGGGAGGCACAACCAGGAGTTTCCAAAGCCTCACAGCAGAAGCAGGGCTGCTGCCTTGGCTGAAAGAAAGGAGCTGTGCCCTAAAGACCCCCCACCAGCAGAAGAGACTGTGGGCTTGAAAGAGGAGCACCGTGATGTGGAGAGGTGGATCCCAGAGGAGGGGGCTGAGGCCCGGGGCAGGGAGAAGGACAACCTGACATTCAGCCACAGTGATCACAGAGCAGCTGCCAGCTGGCAGGGCCACCACAGGCCCTGGGACTGTGGCAGGTGGGAGAGGTCCAGAGTCCAGGACCGTGGTTCCTACCGCAAAGCACCAAGAGGGCGAGGGGTGTTTAGGCCCACTGGACATCGAGAAGCCCATCTCATTGAGAAAGAGAGTGGCTCCTAGCAGGAGTGCTGAGGGGCCAGGCTGGGCAGGGGAGGGAGGGGCTGTTTCTGGGTAGAACAGGGAAGAATGTGGTGGAGCAGTAGCAAGCATCAAGCAGAGGGAGGAGGTAGTTGGCTTGTGACACATCTAGGGACAGGCAGTGTCTCCAAGGTGTGTGCAGAGTGAAGCATCCTGGCATGAGCGACTGGCTGTCACAAGTGTTGGAGAAGCTGACTTCTGACAGATCGGGTCAGCCTTGGTCTTGGAGGAACCGGTGGCCAGGAAGCCTGGACTGGGGACCAGTCAGTGTATGTGAGCTGCCAGGAAACATGCAGATGAAAGGGACTGAGCCTAGTGTGGTGCCATAGCAGAGCCAGAGCTGTGCCAGGCCTTTCCCTGGAAGCCAGCAGTCCAGTGGTGGTGCCAAAGGACAAGGCTGTGCCAGGGCTCAGCTTGCGGTATCTCTCTGTGCTGCTCAGAGCACCTTCTCAACTTTGTCCCTTTCCCCTGGAGACAACATCCTGCTGCTTCTGCAGCCCTGACCAGTGATCAGCTGGTGGGCTCGGCCAGGCCAAGTCCTTTGAACAACAGGACATTTCCCAGTCCCACCCAGGAGAGCTAAACAAAGGTTAAGTCAACACATTGGCAGGTCAGGGCTTTGTGGCAGCTGAGACTTCAGGTTGGCTCCTGCTTCCCCAAGAAGCCTGAATTTAGCTGGAGCTCTTGTGTCCTTCAGCTGCCTTTGTGCAGGAAGAAACTGATGGGGAGGCCTGGGAAGAACACTCTGTGATCTCTATGCCCAGGCTGTCTCTTGTAGCCTCCAACAGCCCAGAGTGAAAACATGCCCCAGTAGTGTGGATATTCTCACCCTCCTTTCAGCCTCAAGCTGATCTTGCTTGAAAGAAATGAGCATTTGCTGCTTAAACTAACTTGGTGCATTTCCTTCTGCTGCTTTACAGAATTAAACAGTGTCCCACTCCAGAGCTATAACAGGTGATCCCAAGCCTCTGAAGTGGGATACTGCTATTAAATTAATTCATTGGGCCTTCTCCAGAGCCTGCTCCCTTTGTTTCCTCTGTCCTATTGCTCCTGTTCTTTGCTGTTTGAGCGAAGGTGTTGATCCATAGTTTTGCTCACTTCCCTCCCTGCTCACTACACCCAGGGCTGGGGCAGAGACCGTTTCCTAGCACTCCTGGGTGGCAGGAGAAACCCTAGTCCCTGCTTTGCCTCTGTTTCAGCTGTCTGACTCACCCAGACACTACTGATTCCTTCATACTTGTTTGTGCCTTGTGCCACCACCTCTTTTTTCTTGCCACACATGGGTGGTTGTGATCCTCCTCCTACTGAGGGCAAAAATGGCCATGCTGTGATAGACTTGCCAGAGCTTAAGGCAAGAGCCCTAGGAAACCAAGGGCTGTGTGTCAGCTGGGAGGGCATTTGTGCTGTGCCTGCCTGGCTGATTCTTAGGCACGTGAAGGTTGCACAAAAGGTGGCTCTTGAACGGGTCCTCCTTGCTGCTGCCCCGCTCTGTCCATGCAAGGCTTTGTCTTGATGGGGTTGGTTTAACCTTTTTCCCAAGAATGTTCCATGCTTACAATTCCAACCTCAGCCTATATATTCCATCCCCAATGCTCTATAAGCCTTTTTTTTTTTTTACCCTTCTTATGCTACCTGCCCTGAGCTTGGAGATCAGAGAGCCAGAAGCTGTACCCTGCTGCAGACAAGGACTGAGCACTCACTCCCTGAAGAGAACCATGGTTTTTCTTCTGTGCTGGCTCTGTCCTTGTCCCGGCTGATTCTTGGGTGAACAGCCTGCTGTGCTTGGATGAAAAGCTGTAAACTTCATCTGACATTAGTGCTCATTCTGTTGCCTCCTGCCATCACTTGTGAAATCATCGTGCTCCAAGAAAGGCATTCGATCATATCCCAAAAGAAACATGATGTGTGCTCCTCACAGCAGCTGGCATTGAAGATCCCTGGCATCCTCCAGTAAGCCAGACTTACTCTCCAACGGGAAAACTGCTGTGTGCAATGTTCAGAGCACGGGAATTCAGCCATGGAAATCAGAGTGAGCAAAGACTTGGGTGCCTTCAATCAAATGCCAGACGTAGTAGAGGGCAGGGTTTTTCCTGGCAGTAGGGATTTAGGAAGGGCCTTCACATCTCTGCTATCAGCCTGGAGCAGAGAACATTTTGCCACAGTACACAGAAAAACACGCCTCTGGATTGAAGGGGAGGAACAGAGCCCACACACTGCCCTGAGGCTCCTCACATGGTGCCCACCTGTGTCACCCACCCACCTCACAGGGCTGTTGTGAGGCTTAACTGGCAAAAGCACTTGGGCTGGGCCGAAGGGCACCGGTGGCACCTGTAGCATTAACACTATTAAAAGCAAGCAGTGACAGATGTTGCCTGTACTCATGTGGCGGCACTGGGTCCCCCTGGCTCTCCCTCACCACTCCTCCATCCTCCTGAACCTCTGGGAGGCATTTGCCAGTGACTTGCTGGCCCGTTGTGACCTCCAGCTTTGAGGATCTGAGCAATTGGCCTCTGCAGGATGGCCGAGCGTAGAGCTCAAGATGCCAGCAGCAGCACCCTGCTCCAGGAGCCACCCTGAGTCACCAAGCCCCCACCGCAACCACAGGATCAACCCTTCACTTGCAGAAACATTTGTGAAAGTCTGGGTTGCATCAAGCAGCAGCTGTTTGTGTTGAAGTTCATCCAGGTGCCATCACCTGGGCTCCTTCACATGCCCATGTGTCCTCAGCTTCACCCTTGGCCCCTTAGGGCAGAGCCAAGAGGACTCAGCAGTGACCAAACAGTTTGTGTTTGGCTTAGAACCAGCTCCCCCAGCACCACCAAAGTGCCAAAGCAAGGACACGAAAGACTGGGCTAGACTGTGGGAAGCTGGTCTGGGGATTCTGAAACACGGACTGGGGAGGAGAGGCTCTGGATGCCTCATTCTGTGTGTCAGCATGCACATCACCCCTGGCTCTGTGGCACTGAGAGGGAGGTGCAAAACCTGCTAGGATGAGGGCCCCATGCCCTTCGGGTTGCATTTCAGGCACGTGTGGCTCTACCAGCCCATGCAGGACTTCTGCCCTTGGCCGGAAGACAGATAACATGGAAAAGGCTGCAAGTCTGAGAGCAGCAGGACAAATCCCTCCTTCCCCACTCAGGGCCTCTCCTGATGGGAGGAAAGGCATAGTCACCCCCAATAAGGATTTCTGTACCTTGCACTGGGCTGGCCTGCCTGCTGAAATTCACATTGGGGTTAATATCAAATTCTTAGGAAGATACTCTGCAACCAGCCAAAGCCTCTCATCTACCCCAACAGGCAGGCCCACAGTAGCTCCAGGGTCACCTCCTCCAGCAGGAGGGACAGTCATGTCCATCCAGAAGTCCAAGCAGATCTGCACGGCAGATCAGGGGCAGCCTCAGGGACAACAAGCTACCTGCTGGGAGCTGCTTTGTTTCTGAAACACAGGATTTGCAGTGCTGGCCATGCCTGGCCTTGGTCAGGAGGGCTCTGGACCAGCAGCTAGATAATGAGGCAACGAAGGGGCAAAGGGACCAGAGAGCCAAGTGTTGTGCACTTCACAGAGGATATTCACAAACCAGCGAAGACTGTTGTTCTGACAAAGACCAGCAGTCTTTACTGGTGCAGCGCCCCCATGCCCTGCCCCAGGGAAACGCCCTCCTGGGGCACCCCCAGCCTGCCCCTCAAGGCAGGTAATTCAGGAGCCTTGACAGCTTATAGCAATCCCAGCAGGAGGCACGTACAGTAGCACCAAACCTGGGGAACAGCCAGAGCCAATCCCCTCTTGCTGCTGCAAGGCTGGTAGCTCTGACTCTGTGCGTTTCAATAAAATGCCAAGGCCTTGGAGGGGTAGAGGTGAACAGAGTCCTGGCCTGTGTGCCTGGGCAGCTTCATGGCATCCCCGGGATGGTCATGTTCTCATCCCAGTCCTCTCAGTATGGCAGGGGAAAGCTGGCCCCTGCTCACAGCAGGATGGAGCGTATGTTTGAGATAGCTCCTTCAGGGTCTGTCTTGTAGAGCATGAAATGGCCCTGTACTTGGGCAGCGCTGATCTGTTTGGAGACGGTCAGTGCCTGCTCCGCAAAATGTTCAGCTGCTTCCAGGGGCTGCTCAGGGTAGAAGCGCTGGAACATGCAGGCAAGCTGCCAGCGGGAGCAGTGGCCCACGTACTGCTTGAGATCCACACGGCCAGGCCGCACCAGAGCTGGGTCCAGCCTGTCAAGAGACACAAAGGTGCCCTGAAAACTTGCTCCCTGCAGGGTGGGTCCTGCAGGAAGCCTCCCACCTCCATGCTCACACAGATGGTGTCTTGCCTGGAAGGTGCTCTGCACTGTGAGGTGGGAAAGGTGTAGAAAAGCATTGTCCCTGGGAGGCTGAGGGGGAAATCAACTCAAAAGAATCATAGAATCACCAGGCTGGAAAAGACCCAGCGGATCATTGAGTCGAACCATTCCTGTCAATCACTAAACCATGCCCCTCAGTGCCTCATCCACCCGTCCCTTAAACACCTCCAGGGAAGGTGACTCAACCACCTCCTGGGCAGCCTGTTCCAGTGCCCAATGACCTTTTCTGTGAAAAATTTTTTCCTAATGTTCAGCCTAAACCTCCAAGAAATGAGACAACTGGGCAAAGACTGGCTCTGCAGGATAAGCATGTCCTGGGAAACCATTCTGCCCACCTCCGTCCCATGAGCAATCTCTGAACAACTCTCCAGGCCAGCTTGGTCTGGAGTGAACTAAGCCTGACACAGGGCAGTGTCCAGCTATAACACGAGCCCAGGCTGCATCCTGCCAACCCCACGGGCTGTGCGAGGAGCCAGTGCTCCACTTGCAGCACAGACACAACTCCAAAACCTGCAGACCCCCATGGGCATGAAGCTGGTCCCACTCCTGAAGGGCACAACCATGGTCTGAACAGCAAGAAAACAGATCTGAGGCTCCAGTAAAAGGGATCCTGAGGAGCAATCAAGGGATTTACATCCATGGAAAAATTCAGGAAACCTGAACTCCAAGTCTGCACACTGGAAGATGCAAATAGCCCTCCAAGCCTATCAAAAGGGAGCAAGGTCTTCCCCATGCTACCCACCCTATGCCCTCCCAGAGGACATCTCTCACCTGTCCACATAGTTGGTGGTCATGAAGACGATCCTGGCCTCTGTGGAAGCCACGCCATCCAGCGCATTGAGGAGGCCGCTGAAGGTCAGGCGTCCCATGCCTTGGTACATAGCTGGGTCTGGGGACAGAGGTGTCTGAGATGATATCCACTTGCCGCTAACCTCACACAGCCTTGTGGGCCACCTCCCTATCACCTGAGGCTTAAGCCAACCTCCCCATCCACTCCTTCCCCCAAGCTGAACTCTCCTCAGCTGGCAGAACATTCACTTGCTGTCCACCCGCACCCATGGGAACCCAAAAAGAGAATGAGAGGGAAAGCCACCTCCTTCCTCCTACTGAAAATAGCTGGGCAGAAGTGTCTTTGCTTGAGGATAAAGGACCAAAATTTCCCTCTATACAGCCTCACCAAAACTGCGCAAGGTCCAGGCTGGGCCCTGAGGCCTCAGAAAGCTGCCTGGTCCTGGTGTCTGACAGCATGGCAGAGCAGCCCAGAATCCAAACCTTTCCTTGGTACAGCCTGCAAACCTCCCTCCCGATGCTGGCCCAGGGACAGGGGCATCACTCACTCTCAGCAGCAAGGTCCCGGCTGACAAAGGCAGCGTCCACATCCTCCAGCAGGATGATACTCTGCTGCGGTGCCACACTCAGGAGGTGATTGAGCCGGTCATCGGAGAGGCTGCGGTCGCTGAGGCTCAGCAGGCAGATACTGTACTGCAGCTCCCCAGCCAGGGCTGTGCTGGGGAGGACACAAACCACAGGGGTGAATCACAGTAAGAAATCCTGGAGCAAAGGAGGAATCGGATCTCCCTGCCCAGAGCAGGGGAGAGGGCAGAGGCATACTCCCCTGGGAGGGATCAGATATCAGGTGGGAGCCCCTGCTTGGCCCACTGGTGCCACACAGCACTGGGTAAAATAGGGGTGCAGACTGCTCATCACCCTGACCTGTCGCGATGCCAGCAATGTGAATGTTTACATCAGGCATCACACAGGAAGCACATCTCCCTTCTGCCTTTCAAACCCAAACTCAATCACTCTGTCTCACCAGACTGCTGCGCCCCAGAGCCAGCAGCTGGCAGGAAAACTGCTGGTAGCCACCTAGCAGTACTCACATGAAGCTGCTTTTCCCACAGCCAGGAGGACCATACAGCAGGTAGCCTCTTCGGTAGGGGATTCCTAGGAAGACAGCGTGCTTTTAGGAACCAGCTGGGTTGCTTTGAGCTTTCTTCCCAAGCCATAGGGCTACACTGAGCACACACAGAGAATGCACCAGGGGAAGGGGAGCAGAGGACAAAATCTCTGTGCAGCCATTCTAAAAAGTACCATAGGCATCCTGCCCCACCCCACAGCAGTGTTGCAGGAGCAATGAACAACGTGGTTTATCAACTGTATCCAGTTCTGGGCCCCTCAGCACAAGAAGGATGTTGAGGCTCTGGAGTGAGTCCAGAGAAGAGCAACAAAGCTGGTGAAGGGGCTGGAGGACAGAACCTACAAGGAGCAGCTGAGAGAGCCGGGGGTGTTTAGCCTGGAGAAGACGAGGCTGAGAGGAGACCTCATTACTCTCTACAACTACCTGAAGGGAGGTTGTAGGGAGGAGGGAGCTGGCCTCTTCTCCCAAGTGACAGGGGACAGGACAAGAGGGAATGGCCTCAAGCTCCACCAGGGGAGATTTAGGCTGGACATTAGGAGGAAGTTTTTCAGAGAAAGGGTCACTGGGCATTGGAATAGGCTGCCCAGGGAGGTGGTTGAGTCACCTTCCCTGGAGGTGTTTAAGGCACGGGTGGATGAGGTCTTGAGGGACTTGGTTTAGTGTTTGATAGGAATGGTTGGACTAGAAGATCCGATGGGTCCCTTCCAACCTGGTTGTTCTATGATTCTATGATTCTATCACGACTTCTAGGATAGGATTAAAGAGGAGTTTGCCCCTTTGCAGATCCAGGCCTGACCTCAGCACCTGCACTTGCTCATTTGCAGGACGTGCCCAGGGCAGTGCCTGCAGCAGGCACGGAATCACGCTGGGCATGGTACACAGGACACCGCGCTGGAGCCTTGCCTCTGTCGCTGTACCACTTAGGGTTGTCGATGAACTCCTTCACATCCTGGACCAGCCTCTCTGAAACACCTTCCTCCAGCACAACCGAGCTGAGAGGCCGCCGCCGTCGGGGGAAACCAAACTGCCGCCACTCTGCTCCCATGGCCGTGTACATAATCGTCCTCCCCTCCTGCTGCTGCAGCGCCAGCTCCCGGGCTGCAGAGAGAGGCAGAGAGGACAGCTGGCAGGGAAAAGGACCTCCCGTGAAGCCATGGGCATCTCCAGGGAGCAGGCTGTTCCCAGCAGGACCCCATGCAGCTCCGCTACTGACCTTCCCGGAGGATGTTGAAGAAGATCTCCCGGTTGGTGCCCAGCGCAGTGAAGGTGACAGACTCCCAGGGGGTCCCGGTGTGCAGGTCGATCATCTGCTTCTCCCGGTTGCGCTCGATGCGAATCCACTTCCTGTGATACCTGGAGTGGGGAGATGGTATTGGGAGACAGTGGTGCAGAACCACTCACCTGAGCCCAGCCCGGGTTGTGCATCAAGGAGAACACTCATTGTGGGCAAAGAAATCACTTCACTTCTCTCCCTACTCTGTCTGTTGTCCTAACCCAGATTCCAGGAGGCAGGATCCTCTCTGCTGCCTCCTTGCCCCACCCCCAAAATGGAGTTTCCTTCCTAAACTGATGACCAGTCTCCAAACTGCTTTTCCCTGCCCTCCCTTACCAGATGAAATGGTTCCCAGGGCTGGGGACAAAGTCGAACTTGGTGCTGACACGTCCACTTTCATGCTGCAGATAGGACGTCTCAACACTGAGGTGCTGCGTGTGCTTGGCATGGTGGGAGATCCAGTTCAGCAGCCAGTGGTAGCTTTTGTCCTTGCTGGGCACCTCCAAGGTGATCATATAATGACGCCTGAAAGCCACCAGACCAAACTGTGCCCCTTTCCGGGCTAATGCCAGGGCGGTGCCCACCCCGACAAGGCCAAATCCAGCCCCGAAGTATGGGTTGTCCTTCAATGCTAAGACAAAGTCAGAGAAGGGCATCGTGGGAGGTTAAGTGGCTCCTTTCCACATCATCGTCTCTGTGCTCTGGAAACAAACCTGTGCAGAAAGAGAAGGACTGAATGGCAGTAGCGTACACAACAGATCACCCACAGTTGTCTGCCCTTTATCAGGGCCTGTTCTCACAACAAAACGTGAACCTGGTACGTTCACATCCCCCACACTTGGGCTTATCTTATTACCAGGGGTTCAGAGAGCCACTGGCCGCAGGAGCCTCCTTCCTCTCTGCAGGCCACTGGGTGAGACAGGCAGGAGGAGACCGGGAGACAGAGGCCATCAAGTAAGCACAGAAGCACCTGTTGCTTCTTCGGCCATGACAAGAGGAGCAGAGCTTTATGCAGTTTTATACTTTAAACGGCTAGAAATCATGAGCACTGCAATTACTTAGGGTTTATTTTTTTAAAAAGCTGAAGCACATAGAATCATACAATCACTTGTTTGGAAAAGACCTTTGAGACCACCAAGCCTATCTGCACCCATCCACTACTACATTATGCCCGAGAACTTCATCTACCCATCTTTTAAATACCTGCAGGGATGTGTACTGCTCTCAGCTGAGCTGAGGGCTGGTTATTTGGTGATGGGCACACAACTCTGATGGAAGCAGCATCTCCTTGTCTGGATGAAGGGCATGAAAATCACACACCTAGGGGGCTTAAAGCTTCCCAGATCCCTCAACAGTGTCTGGCAGCTAGAGGAGACCAGGGGGAGCCTCCCCTGTCGGGCAGGCAGACAGACAGGCAGACGGAAGGGCAGATGGAGCTCCCTTCAGCACGACCCCGCTCTCCAGCGCAGGGCCTGGCCCCTCAGCGAGGCCCCTTCCAGGGCCTCCCGCTCCCCGCGGCCCGAGCCCACCTTCCCCGGCGTGAGGCCTGGCCCCGCACCGGCCGAACCCCTCGCTGGGCTGACCCGCCAGACACGAGCCCAGCCAGCCCTCACCTCCCCGCCGCGCCGCTCTGTCCCGCGCCCTCCACGCTCTATGGCCCCAGCGTTCGCTTCCGCCCTGCGCCGCTCTGTCCCTCCGCCCTCTATGGCCCCGGCGCTCGCTTCCGCTCGGCTGCCGGCTCGCACCATAGAGGGGGTCCGGGCGGGGCAGAGCGGCACGGTGAGCCGCACAAAGGGCGACGCTCCCTCCCGGCCGGCGCGAACCACCGAGATGGGCTGGGGTCCGGGTTGACTCCCCGGCTCGGGGCTGCCGGTAGGCCCCTTCCCGCTGGGCCTGGCCTGAAGAGGCCCCGCGTGTCCCTGGGGAGAGCACAAAGGTCCCTCCTGCCCCCTCTCCCCTGGCTGCCGGGCTCGTAGAGAGGTCCCGGGTGGCTTTGGGACATGCATAGAGGTCCCTGCGTCCCCGCCTCCCTCCCCCCCGGCTGCTCAAGGAAAGGCCCTGAGCGGTCTTGGAGAGGGCGCAGGCGCCCTTGCACCCCTGTCTCAACCCCAACCCCGGCTGCTGGACTCGGGGGGAGGCCCCGGGTGTCCCTGGGTGGGGCACAGGGGTCCCACTCCCCGTGGCGGTGTCTCCCTCTCCCCGGTGCGTGGGGCGCGGCCGAAGGGAGCCGGTGTTGAGGTACCCCAGTTCCTAGCCCTGCGAGGGGACTGGCACCACAGGCCGCCCTATAAATCCTGTAGGAGATCTGGGTCTTGGGCTTCTCCCTTGTATAAGGTGCTTTCTCCTGTTTCAGAGCGAAAGGCTCTCCTGTCTGGCACCAACGCGGTGCCTGGTGACAATGAGTGCAGAAGTGGCTGTGTCTGATGCTGCTGGTGGGGAGATGGAGGCCCTGTGCTCAGAGCTGCTCCTGCCCACACCGGGAGAGGCAGGAGCCGTGGGAAGACCTGGAGTGGCCAGTACTGGCCTGGCTGGGACACCCCGACTGACTGCCAGCCAGGACTTGCTGCTGACAGAGGCATCAATCCCTGAGGAAGGGGCTCATGCTGGAGGAAGCAATGTGGAAATATTCATCGAGGCTGTAGCCGGCAACATGACACTGAGCAACACAGCCACTGCCACAGGTATAGGGTGCAGGGAGGGCAGCGTGGGCCCCATGGTGCTTGGTGGAGGGAGAGAGGTCTGACCAGGGCCCCTGTACCCTCCAGCTGCCACCCTGGGGGCATCGTGGTACCCTCCTGTCTCTGACCCTGTAAGCGTCACCACCCTGGGATCTGCCACTAGTGGAGAGCTGAGCTGGGTGTGTGGATGGGGGGAGGTGTGGCTGAGGGAGCCTCAGGCCAGGTAAGGGGGTTTCTCCAGGCTGTCAGTTGGGACCAGGTGGAGATGTCCACCCTGGAGGCTGCCGCTGCCCCTAGCGCACTTCTCCCCCAGATCCAGGGAGGAGGTATTCTACTAGGAGCAGGGCTGAGCTGGCCTTAGGTTGCTATATACCTTAAAGGTGCTGAAGGACAGGCCTGATCATTGTGGTCAACTTGGTGGTGGTGTTCCCTCTCTGATGCAAACGCATATCCTGGGATACCCTGGGCAGGGCTGTGGTTTTTCTCTGTAATTTTTGTCAGCAAGGGTTTTTCTTCCTTGACTGGAGCTGGAACTGAGTAGCAAGTTTCAAGCTCTGGGCCTGGCAAAACCCCTTTCTAATGCTCACCCCTTGCTTCCTGCAGAGGTGCTGGTCAAAGTGGTAGAACTGTATTTCTGTGAGAGGTGCGGCCAAAACTTCCCAGAGGCCTCCCTGCTGTCCGAGCACCAGTGTTTGCTGCTGGCGACCCCAGGGCATCTGGAGCTTCCTGGGGTGCTGTCGGCTTCTGCCAGCAAGGGCCAGTGCAAGCCAGTAGGCTCTGAGCCACCCAGAAACGGAGCACAGAGCTCTGTTCCTGAGCACCTGCTGTGCCCCATCTGCCAGGAGGCATTTGTGCAGCCCGGTGAACTCAAGGAGCACTTCAAGACACACCGCGCCCCGCTGGGAGCCCTGTCCTGCCCCGAGAAGGGCTGCCACTTCGCCACGGAGGACCGCAAGCAACTGCGCAGCCACCTGCGCTGCCTGCACGGGGCCTCCCCTGTGTCCTGCTCCTACCATGCCTGCCCCCTGCTCTTCCCCAGCCACCCAGCAATGGAGCAGCACTACCGCATGCACTTCCCCTTCCACTGCAGCCACTGTGACTTCGTCACAGCCAATGCCAAGCTCTTCTGGCAGCACAGGAAGGGTCACGCTGCGGAGCACCCTGCTAAGATACCCACAACAGAGAGCCCTCCTGGCTCAGCCCTCCATGGCGTCGAGCAGCACCGCGTCCTGCCATCAGGTACGGCTTGATTGGCGATGTCGGGGCCTGTGGGTGCCACAGTGGTTGGCTGTCTGTGTGCATCCCCCAGTTACAGCTGGGAGGAATGGGAGGTGAGGCTGTGCGGCCTGAGGTTTGGGAAGCCCTGCATGCCCTTCAGTCGGGCAGCTCTCTGCAGTTCTCTTTCCTCCATACAGCATGGTTTGTGGCCCCTGTCTCAGCCAGAAGGTTTTTTGCATGTGTGTGGATGATTTAGGCAGCTTCCTCTTGCTTGGAGCATGATGGTTTCTGTCTTTCCTCACAGAAGGAGCAGCAGGAGGGCAAGAGGAGGCAGGGAATTGCCACACTGGCTGGGAAGCTGCCATGGCAGAAGCCAGGCCAGGAAAACCTGCAGGCACTGGGGAGGACTCTTTGGAGGGGCAGAAGGCGTCAGCTGGAGAAGAGGACTCAGACAGCGGTGGGGACGAGTCGCCAGAGGATGACAGTGCGAGCCCCTGTGAAGGTGATGTCAAAGAGGATGGGAAGGTGGCTCCCGAGAAAGCCAGGATGCCATGGACACAGCACCTCAAAGGTAGGATGCAAGGCACTGCGGGGCTGTACCCAGAGGTGCTCGGCCTTTGATTTATGAACAGGCAGCTCAGTCTTGAGACTGGCACTGAAACATGGGTCAGGCTAGCAGGGCATACAATCCTGTGCCATCCAGCAGCCTCTCCTGCACCTACCAGGGCACTATCCCCCACTTCCCTGCCCTCTGCCCCAAAAAATGCATCCTTCTCCTGTTGTCCATCTTTGGCTGCTGCCAGGCTCAGGCATAAGCAGCTTAAAGTCTGCCTGGCTCTGGGACACACAGGCAGGCCTATTTTAGGCTCTGCTGCATTGTTTTGACAGTGTTGAGCTGGAAAGAGCCCACTTGAACCATGCTGGTGCCTTTGGGGAGGAGACAGTCTCTCCAAGTAAATGCCTGTTCTGTGACTCTAGATATAATTCCTCACCCCAGCACAGCTGGACCAAGGAAAGAACATCTGCCTGTGCTGCTCTTCTCTGTCTCTTTACTGCTGACTTCTCCTTCTCCTCCTCTCACAGCGGGTGTCGCAGAGGGTTCCGAATACCTCTACAAAACCCACATGTGCCCCGAATGCAAGCGGTGCTTCAAGAAGCGGACGCACCTGGTGGAGCATCTCCACCTGCACTTCCCCGACCCCAGCCTGCAGTGCCCCAACTGCCACAAATACTTCACCAGCAAAAGCAAACTGAAAATCCACATGATGCGGGAGACTGGCGAGAAGGCCCACCGCTGCCCGCTCTGCCACTACAGCTCGGTGGAGAAGAACGCGCTCAACCGCCACATGGCCAGCATGCATGAGGACATCTCCAACTTCTACTCCGATGTTTACTCCTGTCCTGTCTGCAAGGAGAAGTTTCGTCTCAGCCAGGCCCTCAAAGAGCACTTGAAAACTCACAAAGCTGAGCCGAAGAGGCTGAGCTGCTTCCAGGGGGGCTGTGACTACTGCGCAGAGGACAGGAAGGAGTTTGTCCGTCACCTCAAGGATGCTCATGGCATTAAGGCAGTGGAGTGCAAGTACCACGCCTGCTCACTGCTCTTTGGCACAGCTGAGGCCATGGAGGTTCATCGAAAAACCCACTATGCCTTCCACTGCCAGCAGTGTGACTTCATCTGCTCCAACAAGCATGTTTTCCGCAAGCACAAGAAGCAGGGGCACCCGGGCAGCGAGCAGCTTCAGTGCAGCTTCTGCCCTTATGCCACCTTCAACCCCGTGGAGTTTCACGACCATGTGGGCAAGATGCACGCCAACGAGAAGATCCACAAGTGCACCGAGTGTGCCTTTGCCACCGCGCACAAGAGGGTGCTCATCCGGCACATGCTGCTGCACACGGGTGAGTGTCTGCTGTGGGGCTTCTGAGATACGAGCTGGGATGGGGAGAGCCTGTCCTAGCATGGGGTTGACTTGGCTGAAGTTGTGGCATGTCCTCGTCTCTGCCGTTACCTGCAGCTCCTGCCAGGCTGGTTTCCCTGTGGGGCAGGCAGCCTCTGGTGCTTTATCTGGCTGTGGAGCTGAGGGTGTTCCTGTGTTGCCTGTAGGAGAGAAACCTCACAAGTGTGAGCTCTGCGACTTCACGTGCCGAGATGTGAGCTACCTGTCCAAGCACATGCTCACCCACTCCAACGACAAGAACTTCATGTGCACTGAGTGCGGGTACATCACCAAATGGAAGCACTACCTGAATGTCCACATGCGCAAGCACACTGGAGATCTCCGGTATGATCCCTAGCCCTGCTGGCCTGGCCACATGTTTGGGCTTCCCCAAATCTTGCTCTGGGGGTGTGCAGCTCTGGGCTGCATCGTGTGCCAGAATTTCCTAAAAGGAAGTTGTGGAGAGGAGGGAGCTGGCGGTTTCTCCCAAGTGACAGGGGACAGGACAAGAGGGAATGGCCTCAAGCTCCGCCAGGAGAGGTTTAGGCTGGACATTAGGAAATTTTTTTTCACGGAAAGGGTTATTGGGCACTGGCAGAGGCTGCCCAAGGAAGTGGTTGAGTCACCTTCCCTGGAGGTGTTTAAAGGACAGGTGGATAAGGGGCATGGTTTAGTGATTGGTGGGAGTGGTTGGACTCAATTATTCAGTTGGTGTTTTCCAGCCTGGTGATTCTATGATTCTTGTGCTTGGAGGGGATGGCTACAACCTGCTCTACTTGGCATGTGAAAAATGCATCCCCTGAGCATGTTACCAGCATGGTGCTGCAGAGGCAGAGTTATCTTTGATATGTCTGTGCCACACAGGAAGCGCATCACCATGTCAGTGCAGCTCTGAGCTCGGGTGCATCAGCTCTGCTGATGTTCATGGACCAAAGCCAGCTTGGGCACATGCGGGACTCTGTGAAAATGTGGATTTACCTCTGCATTATCACCTCCTTTGGGTCTAGTCTGCCTCCAGCGATGCTGGAGGTGCTGCTGGTGCAATGTAGGTGCATAAAGGGTGACACAGTCACTGTATGGGGTACCCAGGGAATCTCTTTCCCACCCCCCGGCTGGGACTGTAAAGCACCGGTGGTGCCAAGGGCTGCAGCAGGGAGGAATCGCCTGTGGTAAGAGCTGCCTGGATGGCAAAGGTCAGATACAGCAAACCAAACAATGCCCCTTTCCCACTTGTCCAGGACAAGGAAACAGAGCTTAGCATGCCTGACAGGGCTCAGCCTACCCCGGTTCTTTGTGCTTCCTGACCACTTCTGCTTTCCCCACAGGTACCAATGCAACCAGTGCTCATACCGGTGCCACCGTGCCGATCAGCTGAGCAGCCACAAGCTGCGGCACCAGGGCAAAAGTCTGATCTGTGAGGTGTGTGGCTTTGCATGCAAGCGCAAGTACGAGCTGCAGAAGCACATGCAGGCGAAGCACTCACAGAGCTATCAGGTGCCAATCTTCCAGTGCCAGTACTGTGCCTACCAAACAAAGTACAAGCAGGCACTGCTGAACCACGAGAACTGCAAGCACACCAAGCAGAAGGAGTTCCGCTGCGCCCTCTGCTCCTACTGCACTTTCAGCAACACCAGCCTTTTCTTCCACAAGCGTAAGATTCACGGCTACATCCCTGGTGACAAGGACTGGCTGGAAAACTATGCCAGCAAGGAGCTGGAGATCAGCTCATCCGAGGTGCTCTTTGGCTACGAGCTCAGCACAGCCCCGCACGTGGATGCAAGCTCCCCGCTTCAGGGCAAGGAGCAGTGGACAAAGGTGAAACCATCCCAGCTGGGATCTCAGGGGGAAGAGAGCTACCAGCAAGCGTTTGTGGTGCCTCTCCTAGGGCAGAGTGCTGCACCACCAGAGAGCGGCGGTGAGGCAGAGGGAGATGTGGTTGAGCAGGAGGAGAGCCATCCCACTGCTGGTGGTGCCCTGGGAGAGGACTGCATGCAAGGAGATGCTGCCACAGGCTCAATTGAGCTCGCTGCTTCTGAGAATGTGGCAGAGAGCTGCATATTGCACTTGGAGGCACTGAACGTCTCGTCAGACCCCCTCCTGGAGCATTTGGCTGGAGAATCGTGCACGGCACAGCCAGAGAGTGTGGAAATGCTGTCCTGCAAGGAGCCTCCTGCAGCCTATGAGATGCTAAGCTCCCGGGATGACCTTGGCTTGGAGGACAATGACAATACACTTGAAGACATCCCAGACTTTGAGGAAGAGGAGGCAGATGTGCGGGAGGACGAGGTGGTGAGGCTGCAGGGCAGTGTAGAGGCAGGTAACATCCAGGGAAAAGATGCCCTAACGCAGACCATGGACCGCCTCAAAGGCTCATGCTCAGAGTGCCACAAGCTGGTGGCAGACACTGAGATGAGAGACACTGGCCAAGCCGAGCTGCCGGAGGCCTGGCTCGGTGTGCTGAAGACAGCTGAGCAGAGCCACTTGTCTGTCCCAGAGGACATGGCCACCTCCAGTGACGATGGCAGGGGCAGATCAGAGTTGGTGCTGAAGGCACTGCGGAAGCAGGACAAGGAGCAGGCAGAGATGCTGGTGCTGGAAGGCAGGGTGCAGATGCTGGTGGTGCAGTCGGAGAGCCAGGTCTTTAAGTGCGAGAAGTGTTCATACATCACACGGAAGGAGAAGTCCATGTCCTTGCATTCCAAAGTCAGCTGCCAGAGCCGCCGGGCCCCACTCATGTGCCACGAGTGCGGTGCCAGCTTTAAACAGCAAAGGGGGCTCAACACTCATCTCCTCAAGAAGTGCCCAGTCCTCCTGA
This sequence comes from Coccyzus lansbergi, assembly GCA_033558105.1. NCBI lineage: Eukaryota > Metazoa > Chordata > Aves > Cuculiformes > Coccyzidae > Coccyzus > Coccyzus lansbergi. The sequence goes on from JAUMJK010001067.1 coordinate 338,708, forward strand.
AGAAGAAAAAGATCCTCAAACCAGCCATTCAGGAGCTACCTGGGTTGTGCCAATCTGCTGACCAGCCCGGTGATAACAGTATGGAAACAATGGAGAGCGAGAAGGGAGGCTTGGAAGAGTCCAGCCATGCTGAGAGCTCTTGTGAAGCTGAAGTACTGCCTGATAAAATGCAGGCAGCTAGCAGTCCCTTGGCTGAGGAACAGCCTGAGAAATCCCTGCCAGCTGACGGCAGAGAGGTGGTGGAAGAGCATCCTGAGCAAGGGGTTGGGGCTGAGCCAGGTGGAGCGACTTGTCCCCCTCAGCTTGGAAAACCCTCAGAGAAATACCGGCTGGAGGGAGGGAAGCTGCACTGCAACGCCTGCTCCTTCGTGTGTTCCCGTGTCTCCACCATCACCTCCCACGTGGAGGACGGGTGCCGGAACCTGGAGCAGTTCTGGTGCTCCCGGTGCCCCAAGGCCTTCTGCTCCCAGCGGGCCCTCAAGAGCCACTGTGCTGAGAAGCATGTTGCGCATCCCAAGGAGAATGGACCCCAAAGCACTGAGCTCCCTGAGGGGGACCTAGCCAGTGATGAGACAGGCCAGCCCAGCGAGCCCCTTCTGCCTGCAGCCTCCCAAAAAGCACCCCTGCCAAAGAGAAGGCGTTTCTCCTGCCCCACCTGCCCTTTCACTTGCCACCAGGAACGGGCCATGAACACGCACATCAAGAGGGGCTGCGTGGCACTGGGTGAGTTCCGTTGCGCCTCCTGTCCCTTTACCTCTAAGGCAGCCAAAGCCCTGCGGCTGCACCGCAAACTGCATCGCAAGCACTACAGCAAGCGGCCACAGCTGCAGTGCCACCAGTGTGAGTTCACCTGCAAACAGGCCCGCTGCCTACGGCAGCATGTCCGCATCAAGCACGAGGGGGTGAAGCCCCACAAGTGCCGCTACTGCGAGTTTAGCACCACGCGACGCTACCGCCTGGAGGCCCACCAGTCCCTGCACACCGGCGTGGGGCGCATCACCTGCAGCATCTGCAGCCAGACCTTTGGCACCAACTCCAAGCTGCGCATTCACCGCTTGCGCGTGCACGAGAAGACACCCACCCACTTCTGCCCACTCTGTGACTACAGCAGCTACCTGCAGAATGACATCACCCGCCATGTCAACAGCTGCCACCGCGGCGAGCTTAACTTCGGCTGCTCACGCTGTGAGGCTCGCTTCAGCTCTGAGACCGCCCTCAAGCAGCACATCCTGCGGCGACACGAGGAGAAGGTATCCTATGGCTGCCCACGCTGTGGCTTCATGTGTCACAGTGAGGCCACGCTCAAGTGCCACGTGCAGAAGCAGCACCCGCACCTGGAGTGCGGCACCTGCAAGGAGACATTTGCCACCCGGGAGGCTCTGGAGGAACACAAGACGCAGCATTTTAGCCACCGCTGTGAGCTATGCAGCTTTGCAGCCAAGGAGCGCCAGCAGCTGGTGCGGCATTATGTGGAGAGCCACGAGCCAGCCGCCCCCCAGGACAAACCCCTCCAGTGCCCCTTCTGCGACTTCGCCTGCTGCCACCAGCTCGTATTTGACCAGCACATGAAGGGCCACGGGGGCACCCGTGTGTACAAGTGCTCGGACTGCGAGTACACCACCAAGAACAGGCAGAAGATCACATGGCACATCCGCATCCACACCGGCGAGAAGCCCTACAAGTGCCACCTCTGTAAATATGCCTGCGCTGACCCCTCGCGTCTCAAGGTGAGAGCCCTGCTTGGGGATGTATCCTACTGTATTGGCATGGGCTTGGGGGGGACTGGGGGAAGAAGAGGAAACTCCCAAAGGGAGGTCTGGTCCTCTGTCTTCTTCTGTGGCTTGTACAAGAATAGGAGACAAGCAGATAAAACTGATACGGGTACAATATGTTTCTTTCCAGCTCCCTGCTGTTGCAGATTAAGGGGAAGGGTGATTTGTAGCAAAACAAGAAGGTGGGCAGATGTCCAAATTTACTCCTCTTACCCCTGACACCTCTGGTGTCCTCTGATTACAGCCTTGCACCACTCAAGCCAAGTTTGGCTGCCCACTGACTTCCAGCGTGCTCTGTGGCACCAGTTACACAAGGTGCAGGGAAAGCTCAACTTCCCTGCAAGCAAAGCCAGGCCCTGCTCTCATTTCTGTAGGTGATTAGCATCCTCATGCATGGTAAAAGGCCTTTCCTAGAACAGGAGGGCCAGGCGTGGGGTAATAATGGGGAAATGGTCTGGTATTGCTAAAAGAAATATTGACTTTGTTAATGGCCAGGCTGAGCTGGAGCTCCCTGGGGCCACCTAGGCAAGACTGCACCATGTGCTCAGCTCAGGTCTAGTTCTTTTGGGCTGGGTTTTTAACCTAGGCTTTGTCCTAAATACCAAAGTGGGAAGAAAAGCCTGTGCCATTCACAGGCCGGGACAGAGGAAACTCAGTAGTACAGGCATCCTGACCCCACTGGGGATCCCCCCTGCTTGTAGTCTGCTAGGCAAGCAGACAGCCCTCCTTGCCCCACGCAGTTTGAAATGTCAGAGCTGATTTGAGCCCCTAGTTGGCACCCTAAAGCCCAGCACGTTCCTGGGGCAGGGGACACGGTCTCATCCTGACCCTGCCCTCTTGCCCTGTGCCCAGTACCACATGCGGATCCACAAGGACGAGCGGAAATACCTCTGCCCTGACTGTGGCTACAAGTGCAAGTGGGTGAACCAGCTCAAGTACCACATGACAAAGCACACAGGTGAGTGCTACCCAGTGGGGACAGGCTGTGGGGCACTGGGGAGGGTGTGGGGGCTGTAAGAACCTTAGCTTGGTGCTTTCTTTGCTACCAATGACCAAGCCTGAAGGCAGGTAGATGTTCTTGTGTGCTGGTGGACTGGGGACAGTGCCCTGGGATGGGAGGGAAGGTGGGGTGGTACAAACCCTACACAACCACGTGGTGCCTTGGAAATGAGGGTGTTTGGGTGCCTGCTGACACGATGGGGTGTAGAGGCGAGTCCCTGGGGACTGATGCCTTGTTGCAGGGATGGAGAGACCTGGGGGATGGGTGGCACTGTCTCCTCATCCTGATGCAGTATCCCTTTCCCTGTCACCACAGGACTGAAGCCATATCGCTGCGATGAGTGTGAGTATTGCACCAACCGGGCAGATGCCTTGCGGGTGCACAAGGAGACACGGCACCGGGAGGCTCGTTCCTTCATCTGTGAGCAGTGTGGCAAGGCCTTCAAGACCCGCTTCCTCCTCAAGACCCACCTGAAGAAGCACAGTGAAGAGAAGCCCTACGTCTGCAACGCCTGTGGGCGGGCCTTCCGCTGGGCAGCTGGCCTGCGCCACCATTACCTGACCCACACCAACGAGCACCCCTTCTTCTGCCGCTACTGTCCCTACAAGGCCAAGCAGAAGTTCCAGGTCATCAAACACATCCAGCGGCACCACCCTGAGCGTGGGGCTGGTGACCCCAGCCAAGGGGTGGGCAAGGACCCCAGCATGCCCACCATCCACCTCCACGCTGTGCAGAGGGACAGCCGGGCCATGGGGCCCCCTGGGTTAGAACAGGAGGGCGGGTGCCCTGTGGAAAAGGATGGTGCTTCCCCGTGAAGCTGAATCCTGACTGCTTCAAGGCCCCGGTGGCACCAGGCTGCTGTGGAGATGTATGTGTGTGTATAGGCATATATGTATATGGGTTGTAAAATATGCAGCTGTATAAAAGGAATCTCTCGGTGCCTTTTAATACTGTTTCTTGGGACTGTTTGGAGCCCTCTGTGAACAGGGGGCCAGTTGCCCACAGGGAAGGAGTGCAGGCACAAGCCCAGTTGCCCGTCTGTCCCCAGCACCACTGCATCTGATCCCAGCATATCTGTCACCAAACAATTTATTAGGTTGTTTGCAGAAAAAAGACAGGGCAAGGGTGAGTAACTGGCACCAGCCAGGAGAGCCCTGGGGTCTGTGGGGGCCAGGGCCTGCAATGGGACTCTGCAGGGTCAGGGGACAGTGAGGTCTAACTCCTCTCCCAGCTCTGCTTAACCCTGGGGTTTGCTGGGCTCCAGCCTTGCTCATGGGCTGAGGGGGGACCAGCCCCTGCAGCAGAGCCGGGGCCCTGTGCACCATCTCTCCTCGGGCCTGAGCTGTGCCGGGGTGCCAGGGCAGGGCACGGGGGGGCCGCATCAGTGCAGAACCCGCACTCATGCCTGGGAGGCAGCCTTCCCAACCTGAGAAGCGGATGGCTGTGCCTTTTCACAGGCCCCTGAGACCACTGTAAATGGGGGCACAACAGCAACGACGACACAGGGATGACACAAGTGGCTCAACAAGAGGGCAATGCAGTTGGCTCCGTGGTCTTGGGAGCTCTATGGCTTTGCTCTGGATCCCACTCCACCCCATGGGCTCAGTCCTGCTCAGGGCCTGGAGGCTCAGTGATGTGGATGTGGACGAAGAGTGAAGATGGTGGGATGCTGGTGCCATCCTTGGAGAGGAGATGGATGTGGCGATAGCCTGCAGGGGGAACAGTGAGTCTCTGGCTGACTGCTGCACCCCTGCCTCCTGCTCCAGCACCCAGCTGAGCCCCAGACACCCCCTGCGGGGCTGCCCTGGTGCCCCCTTCCTGGGGCAGCAGCTGCTCACCAGGTTTGATGTTGACAAAGGCCAGGGTGAACTGACCCACGAAGTCGTTCCTGGAGGTCTTGTCATAATCCTCTACCACAAAGCGGATGAGGGCCAGCTCGGGCACATGGAGCTGGAACTGGAGCGTCTCATCCCAGCGGGGGTTAAACCCTGGGAATGGAGAGTGGCCCCTGGGAGGGTGAGGGAGGGCAGGGGTGAGGGCTGCCCAGATGCATTGGGATCTCTGGTACTACTGTGGGGCTTACCATTGTTCTCTATGTACTTGGTCTCCTGGTGTGCCTGGTCTGCGGGGACCCCATGGATCTCCACGCGCACCAGGGGGTCGATGATAGCTCCCTCCTTGCTGTTGGCCACTTTGGGCAGCTGCTGCCCACTAATCACCTGTGGGAAGAGATGGACCCTGGGACCTGAGGAGGTCTGGCATGCTGCCCAGGTGGGCTCTGAGGGAGCCAGGATGGTGTCTCCCCCCAAATCTGGGACTGACGGAGCCCCAGGACACTGTCACAGCTCCCTGGGTTCTTTCCTTGGCCCCACGTCCCATACCTGGATTGTCAGGGTGGTGGGACCAGGGCCCTCCCAGCTGCTGAGGTCACTGGGGTTGAAGAGAGTCTCCTCATCCCTCATGAAGGGTGGTTTGAGCACGTAACCACAGCAGCCATTCTGGCTGAAGAGCCCATCACACAGGTCCATCTCCGTGCCGGCTGTCTGGAAGTTCAAGGCCACTGGGGAAAGGCAGCAGGGAAAGGGTTCAGGGCAGCCCGCAGTCACTGTGCCCTTCTCAGCCTGTCCCCATGCGGGTCCTCAGGGTGACAAGGCACCGATGTCCAGGTACCCCCAAGCTCCCCAAGGCAGGGCAAGAGCCTGCAGACAGGCCTGGCATCAGCTGGGGTTGTAGCTGGCACCAACGCAGGCATGGATGGTGCCACTTGGGACAGGACACAGGTCATCCCCCCATCTTGCAGCCCTCATGCCCCAGACATACCAATCTGGCACCCCACGTTCCACATCTCCTGCGGGCTGTAGTTGGAGGAGTCGGTCCGCATCCCACTGGGGTAGATGCGTGTCAGCTGCCAGGCATTGTGGCGGACAAACTCATTCCCTACAATGGAGTGTGAGAGCCATTCAGGGGGTCACCCCCAGGCCTGCATCTATCCATCCAACCACCTACACACACATCCACCTATCCAACCAAACATATATTCGTCCAACCATCCACCCTCCCATCAACCCACCCACCAATTCTCATCCCTCTCCCCTCCCAGGAAGCCAGGTGTCCTGCCTCACTTTCTAAGCCAATAATCCCTACTCGCCTATCAGAGCCCAAATCCAGGGTACAGCTCCACTGGACCATCTTTCTTCTGGGCAGGAAGGGAGCCTCTCTGTCCAGAGTCTCTAGCCCTACACCTGAGGAAGCTACCTGGCCCCTCTGCTCTGCCCCAGTCCCCTGGGGCTACCCCCTCTGTCTCACCTGCATCCCGGATGAGCTTCCTGGCCTTGGCTTCAGAAAAGGAGGAGATCTCGGAGGGTCGGGAATGGCTGCGGGCCTCCTGGAAGCCCCGGAAGGACACACTCTTGCAGTAGATGACGCAGTCAGACAATGACTGTGCCAGGCTCTCCTTGTCCTTCTGCAAGGCAAGGCTGTGTTGGGTCCCTCCTGGTGGCAGCACCATCTCCCAACACTAATCCAGGACTGGGGTTGTGGATTGTGGGGAAGCTGAGAACAGCCCAGAGGTGCTGGGAGTGGCAACATCCCCACCACTGGCATCCTTCCCGCCAGGAACAGAGCAGGCAGGGCCCCCCCCCAGCATTGTGCCACCACAGGGACACTCTGCAAAGTGAGGGCTGGCCTGGCCAGGGACAGAAAGGGCTGGTGATGTCCCTGTAATCTCTGCCTCTCCCCTCTGCACTGGGATGTCACCACAGCTGTCTGGGGGCTCAGTGCTCCCAGACTGTCCCCAGCCTGGGCCATCCACCTTCGCCCTGCGTCTCTCCTCCTCCGCCTCTGCCCCATTGTCATCGTCAGACACATCAGGTGCCTCATCTCCTGGTCCATCCAGCGTGTCTTCCAGCCGCCCGATCTTCTTCCCCTTCAGCAGGATCTTGTGCTTCAGCTCCTGCAGGGTTGGGGATAGAGAGGGTGTCCATTTCCTCTGTGGGATTTGCTGTGGCCCTGGATCCCTCACTGTTGGGAGCCAGTACCACCAGCTCCCCTCAGCACCTGGGAGGGGACAGGGTAGGAGTTCTCTGCCCTGCTCTCTGGCTTTGCAGGGCATGGGGAGACAATCCTGGGGACGGCTGTGTGACCCCTGTGAACATAAGGACACAGCGTCCCCAAATGCTCCAGCAGAGCAGGATGATGCTGGGCGGGGGTGGCCTTTTTTCTGGACAGCAGAGCCACCTCCCTACCTTACTCTCAGACAGAACCACGATGCTCAGCGTGGCTGTGCTCTGTCCCTACCTCAGGGGATGGGAGCTGGGTGGGGATGCGCCCATCAGTGGTGGTGGTGAGGAGCTGTTCCCCCAGAATGGTCTTGAGCTGCTGGGCCAACACCTCCTGCTGCTCCATGCTGCAGTGGTTCTCCAGGGACAGGATCACCGGGTAGTCCGAGGTCTGGGAAGCAACGTGCACAGTTGGAGATCTGCCTTGGAAAGGTTGAGGAGCTCTCACAAGGGCTTTGCCCAGGCACAGTCGGTGCCAGGAAGGAGCCCATCATGCACACCTGCGTTCTCCTGAGATCTTTACACCTATCTCTCTGGATTCCCCCAGGCCCCATCTCACCTCTGCATCCCTGGCAGACCATACCTGCAGAAGCCCACGTCTCCCAGCATGGCACAATGCAGGGGTCAGTCCCCCCAGTGCTGTTCCTGGGAAAGGGACACAGCCACCCCCTTCACCCACAATGGGGTTGGACCTGCTGCAGCACCAGGCGATGACCCCCAGCACCGTAACCCCAAACTGTAGCCACACGAGTCCCAGCCCACCCGTCAAGGGCCACCCACGACACCCAGCACCCAGGGACAGGTGCCCACCTTGAAGGCGTATTTCCCCAGGGTGCTCACAACCTCCCGGAAGGGGATCTTGGAGGTGAAGGTGTGGCCGTGGTACACCACGGGCTCTCCATTGGGCCCATCCCAGCAATCCACCTCCAGGCACCGGCAGCCCCTTTTCAGAGCCCTGCGGGTGAGCAGTCACATCTGGGACCCAGCCAGGTCCCCAGACCCTGCCCTCCCCTCTGGCTCTGGGTGTCAGCCCTGCAAGGGACATGGGGACAGCCACCGAGGGTGGGCTCAGCATCCCAAAACCCTGACCTCCCTCGCTGGGCACACAATGGCATAGAATCACAAGGTTGGAAAAGACCCACAGGATCATCAAGTCCAAACATTCCTATCAAAATCCAAACGTTCCTATTAATTTGGCATGGTCAAAGGGGTGCTGGACCATAGAGGAGGCAAAGGAGCAACTGGGACACAGCCCTGGAGGCACCTGGGAGGGAACAGCTCCTTTACCTGATGTAGCCCTCGATGCTGCTCTGGCCCCGGATCTGGTCCTCTATCAGGTAGGTGTTGTGGGAGGAGGAGATGAAGTAGTGGCAGAGAGGCTGGCTCATGTCCTGCCACAGCACTCGGTGCTGGGGGTTGAAGATGGAACCATCCGGGGAGCAGAGGTACATGAGGAAGCCGTCAGCACTCAGCACATGACGAGCCCGGGCTGCAGGTGGAGAGGGAGGCTCAGCAACAGCTGGGGACTCAGAAGAGGCAGGATGAGGGCTAATGGGGCTGCTGGTGGCTCCTCTCATCCCCAGCCTGACGGAAACAGCTGCTGCAAGAGGTGAGGGTGCAAGGAGAGAAGCCCCAGGGCGGTAACCTTGGGAAGGTGAGTAGTGGAGCCCCAAAGTCAGAGCTTCCAGTTCACAGCTTCCACCTCACAGCTGGTCAACTTTCTACACCAAAATGTTCCAAGAATGGACCAAAAAAAGGGGAACCACACTCTGATCTCACCATGGGCAGCCTTTCCTCTGTGCCCACCTGCAACAGGATGGGGCTGAGGGTGCTGTGGGTCCACATACAGGGAGCACAGCTGATGCTCAGGTAGGCTCTCACCTGTCTCTGATGGCTCATACTTGTCTATGAGCTCCATGGCCAGCTGCTCTGCACCCTCATCCTCTAACTGCTCCTGCCGCAGGAAATCCACCAGCTCCAGCAGTGTCAGCTTTTTCCCATCCTCAGAGAAGTCCTGGAAGAGGCTCAGCACCTCCTCACGCTGCGTGAGGGCCTTGTAGAAGAGCACGAACTCCTCCCCTTCCAGTGTCCCTGACTCTGATTTGTCAGCGTCCTGCAAGAGACCTCACTCAGAGCGTAGCTGGGGCAAAACAGGGTGTTCTGACTGCTCCATGGGGCCGCAGGAGGATTTACCCATCCCCAGCAGAAAGTCCAGGGATTCCACATCAGCAGCAGTGGTAGATATCAATCAATGCATAGATGGACAGATGGACAGGCTGCTGGGGGCCTTGTTGGATGGATGGATAGATGTTTGGGCTGAAGGATGGTGAAGAGTGGGTGGGTGGGTGGGTGGATGGATGGATTGGCAGATAAATGAATAAATGGATGTTTGGCTGGGTAAAGAGGTAGTTGGGTGAACAAACAAATGGATGGACGAGTGGGTGGGTGGATAAGTGCCAATGGTGACATCCTTCTGCAGGGACGTGGTGTTCAGTTTGTTCCAGCCCTTCCACACCCTCAGGTGTGGTGCTTACCTGGAAGAGCTGCAGGGCATGATCCTCATTCATGTCCACATTCATCATCTTAAGGAGACGCTGCACCTCCTTGAAGTTCATGCGCCCATCTTTATTCTTGTCACCTTTCTGGAACCAGTCACGAATCCACGTGCGAGAAACCAGGGCAGATGTTAAGGGAAAGGACTTTGGCTAAGGGAGATGGAGCTGGGGAGAATCAGAAGGCCTCTTTTCCTTTTGCTGTGCACTATCCCTGCTCTGGTGCAGACAAGGGGACCCAGAAGAGCTAAGCACACACCAGAACAAGCCTGAGGGATGCAAGGAGATGGGGAGAGGACTGGGTGCAGAGGGCAGAGTGGTGCCCACAGGAAGGATATTGATCTATCTTCTCCCTCTGGTCCATGCTGGTGACCACTTCGATGAGCTGGTGCAGGCCCTGGACCCAGCACTGTGCCTCCTCTGCTGAGCCGGCAATGAGGTCCAGATTGCCCCGGCGACCATAGAAGACAATCGTGAAGCAGCGCTCCGGTGGAAACTCCTCAGCCAGGCTCTGCAGCACCTCTGACTGGTGCCCTTCACGCACCGTCTCCACATCACTGATGGAGACTGGAGCAGAGGGAGGGGAGGCCTGTCTGTGGGGGACAAGGACCACAGGGCAGGGGGCACTGCCCACAGACAACTGTCTTTCCAGCCATCTCTCCTTCCACTTATCCAGCCAGCCAGCCACCCACCCACCCTCTAAGCTATTCATCCATCTATATATCCATCTGCACCTCTGTTTGCCTGCCCACTCCTCTGCTGCCATGCCAGAGCTTCCACGTGTATCCACTGCAATGTCTAACTCAGCCCTTGTGACCCAGGGGTCCTGCTGGGGGCAGGATATTTCATGAAGTGATGTGGGTGAGAAGAGGCCCCCCCCTTACACACACAGAACCTCTCTTGAATGCCCCAGTACCCTTAGCAAGCACAGCTCCAAGAATTTCCATACACATTAAACATCCCTGTTCACTCTGAACCCTACCGATGCCCTCGCGGCCAACACACAGGAGCCGGTACTCACAAGCAGACTCGATTTTGCCTGTCCTCTTGGAATGGTACCAGATGGTCATGCAGTCATCCTGCAGCTTGAAGTAACGCTGCTTCTTCCAATTCTTGGACTTGACTTTGCGCATTAGTGTCCCTTGCTGCATCTGCTCCAGCTCCTCTGTGAGCTGGATGCCTGGGGGTAGCAAGGGCTGCGTCACTGAGGGTTGGGGTACCCAGGCACTGCGTCCCGGTGCCTTGCTCCCTTCTTTGCCCCCTCTGGGACCCCACATGGTGCCTTGATTTTGGATAGAGAAGGGATGAACCCCAACCAACCCCCCTTTGCCACAAGGGAGGCAGAAGGCAAGTCCCCATCAACCCTTCCCACCCACCCTCGGAACTGGGGTAGGGATACTGCTGTGGGTTGCAAGGCAGCTCAACCCACGGGCCAGATTTGCTTGGGCACAAATCCGGGTGGCCCCGTGCCCTCCCCTCCGCCAGGGCACTTACGGGCGTTGCACAGCAGCGATGCCATGGCTCTGCCTCCTCCACGCTGGCAGCCGCTGGAGAGGGAAGAGAGAGGGCAGCTGTGGAGAGTGAGACCGGATTCCCCCGTGCCTGAGTGGTGGTGGGTGGGCTCTGGCCATGCCCACGCATGTGAGCGTGTCCCTGCCCCGAGGTGAGTGCGCCTGTCTCCTGCTGGGTCATCGCTTTTCCTCAGTGTCGAGTTCACCCTGGCCGACTTCATGAAATATTAATTTGCATTACCGGGAAGATGGAGCTCGAAAGGTGTCCGAGAAAAACAGAGAGACTTGTGAATGCGGCTGCCCCACAGCCTGCCAGGTACCAGAGCCCTGGGGCTATGATGGGGGGGAAAACATATCCTAGGGGCACCTGGGAAAGCCAAGCGCGAGCCCCCAACACCTGGGCATTGGCCTCCAGCCAGCGAATTCATAGAATCATAGAATAACCAGGTTGGAAGGGACCCATCGGATCTTCTAGTCCAACCATTTCTATCAAACACTAAACCAAGTCCCTCAAGATTTGGAATTAAGGGAGAGAATTTGGAAGTAAGGGAGAGAATTACTTGCTCTAAGAGCAAGGAAGGGCCCAGAACAATGACCCTCAGCTTCCCATACCCCTTCTCCCTGGGGAATGTCAGCACCACAGCACTGCAAGTGCACTGGGAGCCGTACTAGGAGCACATTGCGAGGAGAGCACACTGCAACGAGTGGCACTATAAATACTACCAGAGTGACAATAAGGCTTGATTAGGTTGTTAAGACTTTAATTAGACTGACAAATAGCTGCATGTGCAGCTCTAGCGCTGGAGTTGGGCACTTGAGGAGCAGATATGGGAGCTGGTGGGCTGGGATTTGAGTGTAGGAGGGGACCTGGGGGTCCCTGCAAGTGAAGGGCTCTGTGCCAGGGGGCAGGTTGGCAGCTGTGCCCCAGGCCCCTGACTCAGCACAGGCACCGACGCACAGGGCTGGGAATAGCCGGTGCCGTCAGTGTGCAGGCAGCTATGGAGCCCGGGTGCCAGACCCTCGCAGGCTCAGGGGCCCCCAACAGTGGCTGTTCCCTGCTTCATGTAGAAACGGGCAGGGAAGACGCCAGCACAGCGCTGGTTGGTACACACCAGGTGTGGAGCTGGCAGTAGCTGTTGGGCTGTCCCCAGGGCAAGTGGGGACCACCAGTACATGCTCTTGGAGACCTCAGGTATTGCTGGAGACATTAAGCGGCAGGGGTTCCATCCCAGCTGCATATCAGCAGTGTCCAGTGCTGGGGTTGTGGGTTCCCAGTAGCAGCTCCTCTGGCAGGGCTCAGACTGCAAGGACTTCGACTCATAGAATCATACAATCACCAGGTTGGAAAAGACCCACTGGATCATTGAGTCCAACCTTTCCTATCAAACACTAAACCATGCCCTTCAGCACCTCGTCCACCCATCCCTTAAACACCTCCAGGGAAAGTGACTCAACCACCTCCCCGGGCAGCCTCTGCCAGTGCCCAGTGACCCTTTCAGTGAAAAATTTTTTCCTAATGTCCAGCCTGAACCTCCCCTGGCAGAGCTTGGGACCATTCTCTCTCGTCATATCACCTGTCACTTGTTGCAGCACCTGCACTTCCTGCATCCGATGGGCTGAGGGGACACCGCGCCGCTTGCCGAGGGCTCAGGATGTGCCTGCACCCACAAATGGAAGAGTGGCACCACGGCTCCTCCCAGCCCCTGCGGAGTGGGTGCTCTGATGCCCTCTGGCTTGTACAGACCCAGGGTTGCCCCACACCCTCCCCCAATACACTTGCAGCCCCTTGTGCCCCAGGAGCTGCAGGGAACCATTCGGAGGGTAACCCCAGCTACCCATCCCTCTGCACCTTGCAGCCTCCTGGTAGCACACAGCCCGATGTCTCTGCTTTGTAGGGTTGCAGTGCCAGGTGCCCACTTGCCCCATGCATCTGGCACTGCAGCAGGTGAGGAGGGGGTCCGGAGGATGATTTGGGGAGCCAAATCTCTCCCCCAAGCCAGCATGGCGGGAGAGGCACCAATGCTGGAGAGACATGCTGGCCTGGGAGGGGGACAGGTTATCTGCTCTGCATCCAGCCACGCATGAGGGCAGTTACTGGTGTGCAAGGGAGCGGGTTGCAGCCCCCAGACCCATAACAACATTGCGATTTTGGAGCTAAACTGATCTTCCCCAATGCCAGCCCTCATAGGCTCCCAGCACAGCACAAGCATGCCCAGGGCTGCCCCAGCCACTTTGCCGTGACTTCCCCACAGTGGCAGCCGAGAGATGATCCCTTCCAGTACAGGGAAAAAATCCCACGAGGGACACAGCCAGCTGTTCCGCTACCACCAGCGGGTGAGCGATGCCCCAAAAGCCCAGCGCAGCCCCTCTCTCCCCTGTCTGAGTTGAGGGGAGCGGGATACAAGTCAGTAGCCGGATAAAACCAAACGCAAAGGCTTCCCAGCGGGCTGCTGCCTCCTGCTAGGGGCAGCCCCAGCTCCTCTCCTGGAAGTGACAGTCCCCACGCAGAGCTGGAGGGCCGAGTCCCCCGGCAGAATTCAGCGTCCCCGTGCGGGTGGCCGTGCCAAAGCAGGGAGGGATGCCAACCCCTCCGGACACCCCCACCCTCTCCCGTGTCGCCGGGCTCTGCTCAGCACCCCCTGCCCCACACAACCTCCCCCAGTACCCCAGGACTCACCACAGTGCCCGGGGGACAGATGGTGACCCACGCAGGGGGACCAGGCGGCAGCTGATGGGGTCGGATGGCTCTCAGGAGGGTGAGACGAGGGTGTCTGGGATGGGGCACGGGGGAACAAGTGACACCTTGGAGCAAACAAACCCGCCGGCATCCCTGCTCCCACCTGCTCCCGGCTCCGTACCCGCTGCCGCGTTCTCCGCTCCCGCTGGCCGGGGCTGCCCGCCCCCTCGGCATCAGCCCGGCCCCCGCCCCCGGGACGCCCCCGGTCCCCGCAGACGCCTCCTCTCAAGGTCAGCGCGGATTAAGGTCACTCCGCTCCCTCGGGCGCCGGTGCCCCTCGCTCCCATCCTCCGGCGCAAGCTGTCCCTCCCCAGCCCCTCCTGAGCAACCCTTCGATGAGGCACAGAGAGTCCCCAAGGTGTCCCTGTCCCTCTCTCCCAGGACACAGTGATCCATGAGGCCAGGAGCCGCCAAATGGAAAGAGATGCAGGACCCAAAATACAGGGGATGCGAGTTACGGTACCCTTGAGGGTGGCTGAGTTTGGTGCAAGGACCAAACTTCAGGTGGATGATGCTCTAACAGACCTCACAAAGCTCCGAATCATGGTGCAGGAAGGAAGAAAGCTGCCCTCCTGCAAGACTGAATAGAGCAGCATCACATCCCCCAATTCCCTCTTCGTTACCTGCTCCAGTAGTGATGAGGCAGCTCCCAGCAGGAAAAAGCCACACGCTCTCCTCAGCTACATCCCCAAAGCTGGCACAGCCCAACTTCCTCCTGCCTACAGTAAATCCCCTGCTTGCAGCTTGCCCTCCCCCCAGAGACCAGACCGGGAGCAATCTGTGCTGGGGTTTTATTATTATTAATCTGAACTTACAAAAAAAAAAAAAAAAACAAAAAAAAAAAACCAAAACAAAAAAAACCCAAACCTAAACAGAAGGATTTTCACACCCAGTCAAGGTCAGGGTTGAGGGGAGGGGAAAAGGAGGAGGCGATGGTTATAAAACGGGACCCAGAGGCAAGGAAGAGGCCATGCCTTGCCCTCGTTATGCAAGGCTGCAAAGGGAGGAGGGAAAGGGAAAGGATGGGATTTAAGACACTGTTGGCACAACACCATGGCTGATCCGCAAAATGAGCTACTCGAGGAGGGGGGGGTGGATCGAGTTGATGCCCAGGGTGGCTGAAGCCAAGCACAGGCTCCGCTGCAGCAGAGCCTGGGAGCTCTTTGCGGCCGAGAGCCTGCTGCAGACACACTAACCCCTCGGTGCAGGGAAGGCAGGTAAACAGCTGCTGGTCCAGTTTAACTGCCACAGGGCTGAGGCAGGTGCCAAGGCAAGTCTGAAAGCAGAAATGGATGCTGCTGGCTGGCAGGGACAAGCTAGGGGAGGTAAGAAGGGAGGGGTACCAGGACTGAAAGGCGCCTGGCAGGCAGCAGTGAGCACAGAAGCTGACATACCTGGAGCCCATAGGATGTCACTCCCAGTTATCCCGCAGCAGATCATCAGCTGGTGTCCTGCTCACCACAATGCAGGTTCCCTAGCACTCAGCTCCAACCAACAGCTCCACTAGACAAGTGATGGGCTAGACGACAGGCATCACACATCAGCCACTGCTCAACTGCAGGAGTGCACTATTTACAGCACAAGACCACAGTCTTGCAGCCTCCACCTCCCCAAGAGGCCCAGGAAGCAAGCTTATAGCATTTGTGTCCACCGCAAGTAATCTACCTCTCCTCCTGGGGCAAGCACCGCAGTGGCCCAGCTCCAGCCACAGCCTTTGCACCAAAGAAAAGGCAGAGAGAAACTCATTGCAGCAGCAGGATTCAGAGCCAGGAGCAAGGATGTGCGGGCAAGGAAGAAAGCTGTTACTGGGCTACTGGCAGCTAAGTAGCAGTCTAAAGAGGGGATAAAACTGGATCGGCTTTTATTCAGCTCATTCATCTAAACAGACATGTAAACAAGAAGTGACAAGGAACTGGAGGGACGTGGCGCGTACGCTCCATGTCACATGCTGCTTGGGCAGAGGCTGAGCTAACTGGAAGAGCAGACATCCACTACCCCTGCCTGGCAGTGGGGGGAGATGCCAGCCAAGCCCCCTGGAGAGAGGGGGATCTTTACAGGTTGTTTTTATTGATTTTCAGCTGTAGTATCAGCATTTGCTGGTGCTGTGATCCCCAGGGGCATGCTGCGCTGCCACAGAGCAGCCTCGGGCTGGGCAGGATGGTCCAACAGGCCGGCAGCCAGCTGGTGTGCCCAGTTTGTTGCGGAAGAGATCATCTGTTCCCGGTTCTTTGTAAACCTGAGCTGTTTCTTCCCCGGTCCCTCACCTCCGCCAGTAGTCACTGTGGAGGAAGAGGGATGCCCCGTGGATCAGTGACTTGACCCTCCTGCAGGTTCTTGACAAGCTGAGCCAGCCAGCGCTTCGTGGTGGTGTCATCCTTAAGGACCTGGGCAAAAGTGGTGTCCTTCAGCTGGTCGGGAAGGCACTGCCTGAGAGCTTCACGTGCCCTACATCAAGAGACAAGAAACAGGGCCCAACAAATAAACTCACAGGGGCAAAAGGGGAGCAAACCCCACTGGGGACAGACCACTCCCTTGCCTGGGGTTCTCCCTGGCAGGGCCTGCTAAAGAAAGCGCCGAGCAGCAGTGCTGCAGCACACGGTGCTCGGCCAGCCAGCATGGCTCCCGTCCTTCATGTTGGACCCACCGAGCCAACTCCTGCGCCCTGATGCCCATCAGTTAAGATCAACATGATGCCAGGAGAGGTCAAGACAGCAAACGTGCACCCAGTGGCCTTGGGCAGAGCTGCTGACCAGCAGGATATCAGTCGCTATTCCCTCAACTAAATTTCCTGTTGACTTCTAAAGCTGACAGACCACATGATGCAGAAAAGAGAGCACAGCGTTCCACACCTCAGTCCCTTCCTCATACCTGGCTCTTTGAGCTCTGGCAGTCACAATCTGCACAGCTGGAATCTTCACAAGCCCCCAACACTCACAGTTTCTCCCACATACCATAAAAGCCCCTGGGACTAGCAATAAATGAAAAAAAAACCACACCAAACCCTAATCCACCCATCCATTTTCTACACTGAGCTACACCAGATGTAATGACAGACAAGGAACCTCGACTCTCCCTAAGTGGGCATCACAGAGAAGAACTGCAATTCTAGGACAAGCCCCTGCCCAAACTCCTAAAATGTTTACCTGGGGTTATCGGAAAGTCGAAGGTAGCAGCGGACGACATGTTTCAGCAGCCGTGCTGATGGTTCCTTGGAGAGCTGCAGGACCATTTTACCCTGTTTGACAGTTAAGGTCTTTGTGAGAACAGCTTCACAATCAGCAGAGACAGAGAAAAAACATTAAATCACATGCTCTGGCCGTCCCATGTATCCCAGCCCATTACTTTTCATCTAGATTCCCCTGCACGAAGCCCTGCACTCGACCTTTGAGAAGAGCAGCTCGCCACAGCCTGGACAGGATTCTCCCACAGTTTGGCAAAAGCTTGTCTTACCTCTGTCTGTTTTTTATCTCCCCTGGTTTGCTTACTGGCCCAACTCTCTGTTAGATTAAAGAGAATGTGGGGTCACCCCCTTGTGGAGGAAAGCGAACATATCCCAAACACTTGTTAAGCTCAGGTTGTCACCCTGTGAGGTGTGTTCCCAAACTCTGCAATACTCCCTGCTCTCATCACAGAGCCAATTAGTTTGGAAAAGACCTTCAAGTCCAATCATTTGTGCTGCCTTCATTTCAAAGTCCTTTTAAAACCTCAACAAGACCTTGGGAAGGACTGGGCTCACCTACACCACACACAATAGGATCCACATCTGATCTTATCATGCACCTAAGAGTTGTATTTTCTCTTTCTGCCACATCCTTTATTAAGCTGTTACTGGGACACAAAGCCAGGACAGCAACCCCAAGCCCAACCTCCATTTCTCACACTGTGCAGGACTTGGCACGTGGCTGCACCTTTGAACACATTCAGCCTAGCAAATTGTGTGGATGCCTTTCTGTGCCTGCTTTGAAAGAGTTCTAATTGTCTGCTTCCTCCTATTTAGAAGTCAATCAGATCTGTCCAAGCTGTTTCTTTTCCTGTAACTGCATTGGCTGCACAATCCATTCTCCTCATCAGCCAAACTCACCTGTGTTTGGGTACTCAGGCAGTTAGCAATTAGAGGTCACCCTCATCTGCCCTTTTGAAAGCTTCCTCATCTCAGCAATTTCCCAAGATACCAATACTTCTTCAAAATAAAGAAGAAGGCAGAGAGCTCCTCAGACAGCTCCTGGACAAGCAACACTAATTCGCTCTTTTAAAAGCATCTAATACCTGTGTAACATCTTACTCTTATCAGCAGACAAGGAAATAAACCATCACCCTCATGAGGCAGGAGTACACCACCCCTTTTTTTTAAAACAGAGAACAGAAACATCTATGAACATTTTCATCTTTCTCCACAGCACTATGGAACATTAATCACATCACTGCTTCACCCACTGGTGGGATTATACCACAGCTAGGATTTCTCCCATGCTAACATAGCTTTACACAGCCACATCCTTCCATTTTTGTGCCCTTCCTAGCCACAGACTCTTCCTTGATGTTTTCCCTCCCCTATCCCAGGGTTCCTAACAGCCTCCTTCACTTCTGCCCCCAAGCCAGATGTATTCCCATCAAAGCCGATCCTTTTCTCAAACGCAAAATCCTGTCACATTGGATATTGTGGACATCAGCACACAACTGCTTGTATTTTGCTGCTTGTGGGTGAATACGGAACAAAAATTTTCATTACGTTTGGGAAAACAGACAGACAAATAAATATTCCAAATTAAAGTATCAACAGTTCGACACAGAACCAGCACTACAAAGCACTTAATGCTGCATTTTCATCTCCTGAGACTGCTGTTTAAGGAGCAAACAACCAAACACAGAAGCAAGACAACAGCTATTCCAGGGCAGACATATTCCCTTTGGCAGGCTCAAACATCATAAAGCTCAAGCTGAGGCTATTACTCCTGGAATGAACACATTATAAACACTCGAATTTCTCCTTCAGGGGTAACAGGGAATGGTCAAAAATTGCCTACTATCTGTGTGTTCCAACACAAGAATTAGTCTCATAGGCAGCAGATAGCAGGAGCCATGTTCAAAAGAGCTAAGAAAGGGAGGTTGGCTTTCCAGGCAGCAAACAGGAAACCCATGAAACTCCTTGGTAATTAACACTGTGGATGAAAAAAAAACTACCACAGGTTCAAGGGGAGAGCAGGACAAACACTGAGCTTACTGCATAGAAAATCCAAAACTAGCCCCAGAAATCCAAAGCAGAAAATAGCTGGAAGCTGCGAGACTGTTAGAAGGGTAGGTGTCACACATGCTTGCCCAGCTCTTACTACTTCACTCAGCCTGCTGGTCTCTTAACTTGTTGTGGGAGACAGAAATGGGAACTGAATCCATGGCCTGAGTCATATGATCATTATTAATTAAACTTCATTCAACTCTCATCCAGCCAACAACCCTGAAAACTTTTTCCTTTCTGGAGATGTTTACTTGGTTTGTTTTGGGCACTTAGTACAGTACAATGGATATGTGCTCTCCACACACAAACTAGAGGTGCAAAGGAAATGTGGAAGTACAGAGCTGCAGCACTGCAAGAAGTCCTAAAATTATTATCTACTCTCATCCTGTGTTTCAGTCAGAGAGCAGTGAAGAAGTTGGCTGCTAGTGTGATTTTTTTTTGTTTGTTGTTGTTTTTTTAAAAAAGAATAATCTTACCAGTATCATGGCAACATGTGAAAACCGCTCATAAGTCTGACAGATATATGCCAGCCCTGTGTCATCCAGGAGGATTTTCTGAAGAATAAACGTAGCAACCTAGAATAAGGAGAAAGCAGAAAAGAGTATAAGCAAGTTAATCTCTCCTGAAAAGGAACAGCCTTTGTGCTGTGTTCAAGGCAGTCACTGAGCTGAAAGGTCTTATACCAGGCAGCAAATGCTTTACTTGGTGTTTTAAAGCCAAAAGACAATGCAGGACACCGCACAACCCTTGTTAACCCTGGCTAAAGGAGAGAGATTGATACAAAGCACTGTGTACAAGATGACTGCATGCAGGTTGCATAAAACAGCAGCTACTGCCGGGCTGCTCAGGACAGCCTCAAACTACAGCCACACTACTCTGGTCACAGAGCAAGCAGCAGAGGAAGGATCTACCATCTGAGTGGTAAGCTGATTTTGGTTTTGGTATTGATTCGTCATCGAGTGTGACTTTCTGGAAGAGCCTCAGCCAGATGCATCAGTAGGCTTCACTGGAGAAGCACACACAGACTGAAACCCGTGGCCAGTCTGACCACAGATGGTTGCTTATGAGTAAAAGGGGACCCTGATCAGAGGAGACAGCAAACTGGTCCACTGTGGTGTATGTTCCCATAACTGCCACTAACAGCTGCTGCCCAGCCGCTGCACTGCCCAGCCACAGCATTTGTTCTTATTTATTTCATAGAAAAGCTGATCCAGCTCAGCCCTGAAGGTTACTTGCCAGCATCGCAAAGGACGGAATGGATGTTGGGAGCAGCAAGAGCTTTCCCAGCAAAACTGCCGAGCTCAGGAACTCCTCGCTTAGTTTACTAGTTTTGGTTTACTTTTGATTTGTTTCATTTTTGAGGAGGTAAAAACTCCACCTAGGGTTGCCACAGCACTTGCAACAGGACAGAAGCCAACTCTGCAGGTTCCTGGCTGCCTGACCATTGGGCAATAAACCACAAAAGGTCTTAATTATGACCAAAAAAGAGTAGGTACCGTTTTGGAGAGTTCACTGCCAGACTCCATAATGCGTAAGCACAGGGGGATAATTTCTGTTGTCAACAAGAAATTTATCACTTCTTGCTCATCAGTTTTCACCAAGGCCCCTTAAAGGAAAAACAAAAACCCCAACATCAATAATTCATAAACTATTTAAAACCAATCAAACAAAAAAAAATCTCACATTTCAAGAAGGGCCTATGCCCTGTCCTCCCCAGGAACCATTAGATCTGAAGGGCAGGCAGAGCAACTGCCATCCTAAATACACTGCTGCACACGGCTGGAGAATAAATTGTTTTGGCAGCATAAAAGTAATCAAGCTGAGTTTGGGGACTGTTTGTTTTTCAGAAACAGGATGCATTCTCGGCTCTCCTCTGGCAGTAACAAACACAGGAGGATCATGCCACCCACAGCAACTTCTGGGAAGAGGAAATGCATTTCAAGACCCTCTTACTTAAAGCATGGAGGAAGAAATGTTTTGTGTAGGAGATGGGGAAAAACCCAAACAAAATAAGGGGAAGACAGTGCAAATATACCCATATCAAGCAATGACAAAAAGCCACGAATGCCCAGTTTGAATCCACCCATCCCAGTCTCCATTTGGCTAGGATAAGGGTGAAAGCACAAAACTGCAGGTGCTTGCGCTCACAGGAAAATTTTTGCAATACATCAGGATTCTATTATTAGTGAAAAGCCCAGCTCCTAAACACTAAGAGGAACCTTCTTCAACAACTGAAGGAAAAGGAGCAGCTTCTGTTAACAGCACAGGACCGACCAAACTCCAGTAGAACAGACCTGTGATTTTGGTCATGCACATCACTCTACCCACAGCATAAACTGCATTCAACATGACAGGAAAACAGTGCTCCAGCATTAATCTGGCTACTTACCAATCACTCCGAGGCTTGTGAGCCGCAGGTACTCAAATGGACGTGTCTTGCTAACTGTGTGCAAGAAGGGGTACAGGAAGAGAGGGATATGAGCTGTCAGAAAAGCTGACCTGTAGGACAGGGAAAACACCCAACATCAGATGCAAGGAAAACAAAGCAAGTGCACAATACTTTACCATGCACAGCCCTCAGACTTCTCCTGACAGACACCATTGCTGATGCTCCTCAACACCGGGAAACAGTTTGTTCTCTGGAAGGGTATAAAGTTAATTCTGCACCAGGCACAGCACAAAACCTAATACCTTAACCGTCCATTACCTGAATCACTGCTTCCAGTAGACGAGGAACAGCGCATGTCCTGTTGTTTGTACTTCCTGCCACTCATACCCCTCTGTTTTGTACATTCACTGTTGCACCCCACGCCGCAGGTTCCCTCAGGCAGGTATAGTTAGCCACAATCCATGTGCAAAGCCTCTGCATGACATTAGTCCAGACTGGCTGATCCCTAGGCATTACCACAGTTCAAATGGGCACAGTCACCTTTTCCCTTGAGAGCCCTCACACTACTTTCTGACAATGATGAAAAATACAGATTGCAGGGAGAAACCCGGAGTTCACTTTGCTAGCAGAGGGAAGCTCTTTTCAGTGATGACCCAATGTTCTTTGTTTTCACTTTTCAAGTTTTAAACATAAAGGTGTCTGCTGTAAACCTGCCTTGTTTTACTGAATTACATCTCATGGAAGGTTACTGTTTAACACTACTTTGCAGCAGCTGAAAAACAACTTCAGCTGCACAGTGCTTTCTCAGAAACATGAAATTACAGGTATCTGGGTAGTTTTCTTCTGAGTTTCAGCTACTGATTTTGGCTGTACCAATATCATCTTTTCCCTTGCTAATATGTGTTGGACACAGATTTTGAAAAGGTGAAGTCAGGTACTGGCTGAGGACTCCATGTATGGCTCTGTTATTGTTCCCTTGCCACACACGGTCTCTAGGAAGGACAGTTCTGCTCACCCACCCTTTGGACAGCTGGTCTAAATGTAAGCTGCCAGTCAAAATAACCGTAAGCTCATTAAAACAAAGATCCTGCATACAGCCCTTGCCACAAAGGCACCCTTATATCTGGCAGAGCTCCCAGGAGCTGTCACAACCAAGTGTTTTGGGAATTTGCAGGATCTCAGGATGATCCAGGAAATGCAATGCATTTAGGACCACCATAAAGCTTTCATCTTGCTAATCCGTTCAAACAAGCAAAAGCAGCAGGCAGCTGCCTATCTTCCAGCTCTGTCCTCTGTCCCCCTTCTCTTAGTAAAAAAGGAATAAGGGAGCTTCTGACAACTGCCTGAGATGTCACTATCAATACCACAGAAAATTCATGCACTTGGAAACACCCACCTTGTTTCAGGATGCGATGCAACACATTGCAGCAGAGCTAAAGCATTGCAGACTCTGTTGGACTGGTGGGCTGTCAAAGTTGGAGGGTTGATAGATGGATAAATATTTACAATTTCCTAAAAATTAACATATTAGAAGTTAAAGGAGAAAAATATCAGCAAGCTGCACCAAACCACTTGCCCTGCAAGGAACTGTGGGCACAGGAGATGGCAGTCAGCTTTCACCAAGCACCACTTTGAAGTGGCAGCCACCACGGTGCCCAGGTAAGGGCACAGTTGGGTCATGGGGATGCAGTTGAACTTTAATTTCAGTTAAAAAAGAGTTCATTTGATTTCCTGGCTCTTTGCTAGTGTAGGGACTGCTTTGTTTTAAACCTCCAGAGCAAAGAGGAGCATTGTTCCTCTGCCTAATGGCAGAGAACACCCACTTCTACATAGTTTCTAGTACTCTAACCTGATGCAGAGAAAGCAACTACGGATGAGAAATACAATTCAGAAATCTGCCTGCTTTCAAATAGAGCTTCCTTCTAATCTCCCTTACTTGTTGCAGGGCCGCTGTGAAGGTAGCCTGGTCAATTCTGCACTTCTCTTTCCTTCTTTGAAAGAAAGGACTAGATTCTGCACTGAGAGATAGATGGTCAACAGCTGTAGATTAGTTTGCTGAGAGATAAGCTGAGCTGCTTGGTTTCACATGAAGTACAGGTACATTCCCTTGCAAGGGTCTCAGGAGTAGTGAGCAGCTTTCCTTCGCTGCCCTTCCCACAGGCTCCCTGCAAGGGCAACCTTCTGACCAGGAAGCACTCAAGCTCATGCAAAACAAATCACACCAGAGATCTTAAAGAGTAAGACCATTGTGGTTCTCCAGTACAAAAATAAGCAGGGTGTGATCTACAGGGCCATATACCCAGGAACTTGCCTGTTCCCCTTTCCACTACATAACCAGTGTAATTGAAAATTTCATAGACTTCGCATACATCACCTTCCTAGTGATGATCAATGGCAAACGGGCTTCACTCACCACACAATCTAACACACATCCTGCACTCAGCAACAGCAATAAGGGATCCCCCTGTGCCTCTCCAGATCCATCCCACTGACACACAAGCTCTGCAACTTGCTGATGCTGCACCATAGAATTAAGACACCGTGTCCTGTCCTACCCACCTGAAGGAGGGCTGCAATTGTGCCAAACGAATGCCACAGCATCGGGGCAAGGTCAGGCACAGATTCACGCTTCTTGCTCAGCTCCAGCAGTGCATTCTCCCGTGTCTCAGGGCTGGACAGTTCATTGATCCACTGGTAGATCTTTTCACGGTCAACCTGTGCCAGTGCCGTTGGCACAGGCTGGGGAGACAACAAGAAAACTTCAGTCCAAACATTTTATCCAAGTTACACCCAAACCACTCCCATGGATGAGCAAAAAAGGGCTCGAGAAACTTCTGGCTGGTGGATGAACTGAAGCTACATTAAGACATAGATATTATGGCCTTAGGTTAGGCCATATTCTTTCATCTGAAACACAAACGTTTCACTTTCTGCCCTGACTCGTTAAGACACTTCCCTTTAATCTGTCAAGCAGTACCTGAACTTCATTCAGCAATATGAGCACACTGTGCTACTGCCCACCTGTGCCAGCAGAGCTCCTGGGAACACTACACCTACTCTGTCAGCCATCACTTGCTTCATCTGCATTTAGTAGGCATTCCTTTCATGCTTCAAGTGCAAGCTTCCGTGGATTCAGAGAAGGGTAGATGCTACTTTTTTCTCCCCAAAAAAAGTCCATGACATTGGAGGCTGCCAATGGGATTCACCCAATACATGGGAGAAAAATACTAATAAAAATACCAGAAAAATTCAAACTACTACACTGTCAGCGTGACACTGTCCACAGCCAGAAACATCCACTGCTAGAGGTATCTCACATTCATCCCGCCTATCCTGTCTACATGCAGAGAGCTAAATGGGAGTTTTTCAAGACTGATTTTGTGAAAAAAAAAAACCTGTTCAAAATAAACACAGAAAAGAGTAGATTTGTAGTCACAGTTGGAGCACATTTTCTACTATACAGGAGAAAAGCAGGTTTTCCCTTTGTGGAACAGCAGGAAAAGAACAGCATCAAGGCCAACAAGTTTTCAAGCCAAAAAAAAAAAAAAAAGGGAGAGAGAGGGTTGGGAAGGTAAGGAAGAGAAATGGGGGCTGTGGAATTTTGGCATAGATTCTGCGGAGAGGGTAAAGCACAAATCTTTCAACAGAAGTTTGTCTCATGCCTCTGCTGGCAAAGCAAGTGCTCAAAGTGCAAACAAATTTGCAGCAGGCTCCATAAAGAGACAGGTCAGTGAGTCAGATCCAAAATTGAGGGAGACAAACATGAGCATTGAAGCCCCCTGTGTGAACACTTCCGGAAGCCAGTTCAGAATCCATTCAAACATTCAGCTACAGTGTTTACTACCCAAGTAAAGCACAGCCCTGCTAGTGTGCTGCTGCTACTCCTGAGGCAGCCTGCACCAACCTTCTCAGCATCCCCACAGGTACAGCAGTCACGGTTGGCTGCACAGAATGGGCTGCGACACTTTTTTTAACCCAGACACTCTTCACATGCTCATCACAACAGATGTGAGCATTGTCCATACTGCACCGACAGCAGCGCTGTCACTAATCAGCTCATCATCAAGACACTGAGGAGAATATAAAGCAGTTCAGGAATTGAGAGCATCTACAATCAAATCTGAAACCATATGCCAGAGAGAGGCTCCCAGAACCACAGGAGGGATGAAGGGGGACTTCTTAACCTTTTGCACGCACCTCCAGGGCTTTTCGTCTCTATCTCTGTAAAGGTTTCCCTCCTCTGTTAATCTACGTATTCTGCTCATAATCACTTCCAAAATAACTCTTTCCTGGCTCTGGGATTTCTCTCCTCCTAATTACTTCCTCATAGTATTATTTAACTTAAATGCCAACGTGTGGTTATCAGTCAACATACTCTAGGGCTCAAATACCTTCCTAGTTGTTCCTCTTTCCTCCTCTGCTCCTGTTTTCTCTTGTCTACCTTTTTTTATTTTCCCAGAACATTAAATTATTAATGCTGACAAATTTATTGCACTCTTACAGCTGGGAGTGCAATTCTAATGGCAACTCCTACACTGCAGCTCAGAAAGAGAGGGAGAATGAACACAGCTCATTGTTTCTATTTCAGACTGTAAAGTGACAAGCAGCGTAGCAATAATGTTGTTACAATTGTGTTATCTAAAGCCTCCATCTATTTTTCTAGTCTCACTGGAAGTTTCAGTTCCTGTAAGCTTAAATACATCGATCCTTTAAAAGCATAATCACGTGATTGTGATCCCTAAAGAACACTAAGTAGATTTTCCACACAATTAAGTTTATGATGTCCAATATCTGTGTTAGTCAGGATTGCTTTTCACAGGCTCTGCGGTTGGTCTTCTCATTTTGGTTTAAATCTTCCTCTAAAACCAAAAATTTTGGGGAACCCCAAGGGGAATTTTGGGGAACACACAAATCCTGCAAGCTCAGAGACAGAACCCTGCCAAGCAGACTCTCTTCTGCACACGTGGAAAGCAAAAGTTACTAACAATATCTCAAGAACACAAATTAGCCACCTCTGCACCATAAAAGATCTGATAACACCTTCCTCAAGGGAAACAGCATTAGCTCAAACACTCTTGTACCACTAACAATAACGCAACAAACTGGATTTAGGCAACTACACGTGCTTTTTAAACTACTTTGATAGCTCACCTGCAGAAAAATACCAAAACTAACCTTAAACATCAATAGCAATGAATTAGCTGGTTTGAGTTTGGCTTACAATGGCTACAATTACTGTTTTAGATTGTTCTTGAGCCTCTGGCTCATCGCACTATATTTAGGTCTGAAAAAGAACCATAGAATCATAGAATAACAAGGTTGGAAGAGACCCACCATTCGAGCCCAACCATTCTTATCAAACACTAAACTGGGTCCCTCAGCACCTTGTCCACCCGTGCCTTAAACACTTCCTGGGAAGGTGACTCAACTACCTCCCTGGGCAGCCTGTTCCAGTGAAATTTTTTTTCTAATGTCCAGCCTAAATCTCCCCTGGCGGAGCTTGAAGCCATTCCCTCTTGTCCTGTCCCCTGTCACTTGGGAGAAGAGGCCAGCTCCCTCCTCTCCACAACCTCCTTTCAGGTAGTTATAGAGAACAATGAGGTCTCCTCTCGGCCTCCTCTTCTCAAGACTAAGCAACCCCAGTTCTCTCAGCCGGTCCTCATAGGGCCTGTTCTCCAGGCCCTTCACCAGCTTTGTCACTCTTCTCTGGACTTGCTCCAGAGCCTCAACATCCTTCTTGTTGTGAGAGGCCCGTAACTGAACACAGGATTTGAGGAGCGGTCTCACCATTGCTGAGTACAGAGGGAGAATAACCTCCCTGGATCTGCTGGTCACACCATTTCTGATACAAGCCAGGATGCCACTGGCCTTCTTGGCCACCTGGGCACACTGCTGGCTCATGTTCAGTTGCTGTCAACCAACACCCCCAGGTCCTTTTCCTCCAGGTAGCTTTGTAGACAAACTTCTCCTAGTCTATAGCTGCATAGGGTTGTTGTTCCCCAATTGTAGGAGAGCGTTGTCAATTCTGCCACCAGTTACACTGCCTAAAGACCACTGTGTTATCACAAGAGTGTTCACAACACCCAAAGGTATTCCTGACCCCACTAAGGAGGAACTTTATTTACCACAGCTCCCAAGCACATCTCCAGAGCCAAATACCCTTCCCTGTAATCTTTGGTCAAAGCATCCTCTCCAGCTGCGGTAGGAAACGTTTCAGTACAGAACTACAGGATTAAGTAAAAAATGAAACACACACTCAAATGAGTCTCAAAATAAATTTGATTCCTATTACTAAAATGGGTTGTTTTGTTTTGTTAAAACTGTGTTTAAAGAAAATCCTCTTACACAAAGGTAATTGGAACACAGACAGAGGATTAATGTGACATACAACAGTCCCTCACGGATTTTGACGAGCACTCAGGAATTATACTGCTATAAAAATGCAAACGTTGATTAAGTGTTCACTATGAGCTTGCACGCACGCCTACGCTCTGGAGAGCGTCACTTTAGATCGGAAGCACTCATCAGCACTTCAAGAACCAATTTCAAGTCCCAAGCACATAAGCAAAGTAAGCAAACTCAGCGTTCTCCCAAATCCTGCCCATAAGCACTTTGATTGCTCCTGTTGGCTGGTTATCCCAAGGAGATCCTGGAGCTGAGCTCACCTGCAAACACTCCCAACTGCTGAACTCTCCACACACCGCCCAGATACAGCACATGCCACCTGCTCAGCCACCTCCAGGAGGTCTCATGCAACGAACACGCATTAAGGCCCACTCAGGCAGGGGACAGGATGTGACAACCACATCACTCCAGCGTGGCTTTTCACAAGGGCAGGGAACTCCACAGGGTCCAGCCATGGGAAAGCCTCCCCTCATGGTTGCCAGCACCTACGGCCCCACTGCTAACACAGCCCCCCCTTTCCTCCTACCCCGTTCCCCTTGATCCTTTCCCTCCTTCCCTTTACTTCTTCCCCCCTCTTCCCTTTACTCCTTTCCCCCCGCTTCCCCATAGCCCCTGCTCCTTCCCAAACCTCCCCCACCCCCTCAGGCTCCCTCTCCTCCCTTTTCCCCCACCCCAGGCACCCTCCCCACCCGCCTCTCCGGGCTTCGCTATCTCCCCCCGGGCCGTACAGCGGAGCCCCTGCTCGCTGCCCGCCTCACCGCGGCCGTGGCCAGGCTGTGCATGGTAGGAGCGGTGCCTCCAGGCCTGCCTTAGGCTGCCGCCGCCATAGAGCAGTCCCGCACCGCCCCCCCGCGCGCCGCCAAGGATGCCGGGAAGGGGCGGGGCGCCGCTTATACGCGTGCGCAGAGGGAAGTGGGTGGGGTCGTGTCACACTATGCTGCTTGTGCGCATGCGCAGAACGGACGTACGCGCGAAGGAGCGCCGTTCTTTTACGCATGCGTAAATCGGGGGAGCGGTGCGGAAGCCTCTTCTGCGCATGCGTAGACTGGGGGCGGAGCCGAGGGCGTGCTGCTTCTCCGCGTGCGCAGGATCGGGTGGGCGGGGCCCTTCTAGCGCATGCGTGCGGCGGAGGGGGGTCGCTTCTGCGCATGCGCCCAAAGCGGGACGGGCAGAACCGGGCGCCGCAGGTGAGGCTGCGCTTGTGCGCATGCGCGGGGTGGGACGGTCGGGCGCAGCCGCGGGTCTCGCCGGGAAGAGCGCCCGCCCGCGCTGACGTAAACTGGCGCGCGCGCGCGCCTGCGTGCGTGCGTCGCGCGGCGTCCCGCGCTGCTGGCCGGTTCCCGCCATTCGCCGCCCCCTCCTTCCCCTCCCTCCCTTCCCCCTGTTCCCCCCCCCGACTCCGGAGCCTCCTCCTGCACAGCGGCTCCGGGACGCAGGTACCGGGGCTTAGACCTCCCCCCCAACCACCCCGCGCGGCGCCTCCCCTCGCTCCGCACGGCCCGCGCCCCGGTGGGGGCAGCGGGGCCGCTCCATTGAAATCCCTCTGGCCTCGGGTAGAGCCGGGGCCCGGCCAGGCCCATCCCGCCGCCCTCTGCTCCCTCACGAACGAGTGCGTTCGGCTCCCTTCCCTCACCGAATGCCCTCAGGCGCTTCTTATTCTTTCCTGTAATCCCTGCAAGTGGCTTTAAGGGCTTGGAAAACTCGTGTGTCCATCCCGGGTCCTCCCGGCGGGGAGGAATCGGCGCCGCTGCCTTAATCGGGAGGGGTTTTATTCATCTTTTTCCGTTCCCTTTGCTTGTGTCCAGCTCACCTTCACTGGGGAAAACAGCTCGGTTCCACCGAGCCTCTGGGGAAACTTTAAGCCACGATTACATCTTCCTGTAAAGATTACCTGGTCTACTTGGTTATACATTTTTCCGTTTTAACAGGCGTTTAAGGTGGATTTGGCTTCCTCTCCTTTTCTCCTTTCCGTGAGAAAGCATGGCTCCGCTCAAGGTGCACGGACCTGTCCGGTTGCGCAGCATGCATACCGGGATTACAAAATGGAAAGAAGGGAGCTTTGAGATTGTGGAGAAGGACAACAAAGTGAGTCTAGTGGTTCACTACAATGTTGGAGGAGTTCCAAAGACGTTTCAGGTACTCCAAATGTCAAGGCTTTTCTGTGGGCAGTGCATGGATTGCACTCTTTTGTGAACAGCTGTCCTCTTCAAGGCTGTTAAGTGTCGGACAAACTTCCCTCTGTTGCTGTTTCTTGTTCTTCGTTTCCTGAACGCTAATCCCTTTGTGTAACTCTACTGCAAGTTACTCCCGTGTATTGTTAAAGGATCCACCAAGGTCGGCATTGAGATAATACTGAATGGGAATTACTAAAAAGGCAGAGGAAAGTTACCAAAGTACAGAGCGTCATGCTCACGTGTTCAAATCTATAGAAACATGTAGCCTTGTTGCTGCTGGTGCTGCTGCAGAATCCAAAGGCAAAGATCCTGAACACTCTGTGCTAGCAGTTTTCCCATCTGAAGAGTAACAGTGACAATACACTTGTAGCCTTTTGTTTGTTTATTAAAGTCACTGTAATTGTTGCAGTTCTAGCTTTAAACTATGCCAAGCAGTTCATTTTCCTCACGGGGAGGCTGATGCAGACCACCGTTAAAGATTCCTTTACCTTTTTGTTGTTGTATAGTTATTTTCAGCTCAGTCTTCCTGATTTTTGTATGAAATGACACAAACTGAAAGAAGGCAAAGGAGTGTTTTTCTGTAAGAGATTTCTGTCTGATTTTAAAATAGGTATAGGATAGAAGAGCAGTTGAATTAAAAAAAAAAAATCTATCTTATGTAGTAATTTTGTAACAGCCTAAAGTGATCTGAATATTGGCTTCTGGTTTTTGGTGCCAGAGCTCTGTTTCAACTGTGGTGTTCACCAGATCTTTCTCTGAGCCATTTAATCCTGTGTATGGACATGAAAAAAAGTTCACTTTATTTTTTGAATGATCAGATTTTGCCGCCCAAGTGTGCGGAAAAGTCTCAGCAAAGGACCTCGTGTGCCGTGTCTTGGAATTGAGATGTGAGGAAATGATTGGCTGTGGATAGTTCCTCCCTCTGTTATTGTAGGCTTGAAAAGAATCATCTGTTTTCTCTCATGTGCTGCCATGACTGCATGTTTGATGTACTCCAGCACTGGGCCCTGTTGCTTCTGAGAAGAGTGGTCTGTCCTCCCCCTTGTACCTTCCCTGGGTATTTGTTCTCACGAGCTCCTTTCTGCCTTGTCTAGTGTTAATGTGGTGTGGCAGTGACTCAAAAGGTGGTTCCATGGGGAGGATGAGCCTACAGAACAACTAGCCATGGCCTAAAGGGGAAGGTTTTTCACCCAACCTCTCGCATCTGCTGATTCTGTCACCTGTCAGATATCTATGTAAGCTCAGTGGAGGGTTTTCACGGGAATTAACTCAGGGAAGGGGCCAAATGGTGGAGGGGCTGATATGGGACAATGCAGCTTGGAATGCGGCAAAGAGTTCAGAGAAGAGCAACAAAGCTGGTGAAGGGGCTGGAGAACAGGCCTTATGAGGAACAGCTGAGAGTGCTGGGGCTGTTTAGCCTGGAGAAGAGGAGGCTGAGGGGAGACCTCATTGCACTCTACAACTACCTGAAAGGAGGTTGTGGAGAGGAGGGAGCTGGGCTCTTCTCCCAAGTGACAGGGGACAGGACAAGAAGGAATGGCCTCAAGCTCCGCCAGGGGAGATTTAGGCTGGACATCAGGAGGAAGTTTTTCACACAAAGGGTCATTGGGTATTGGAATAGGCTGCCCAGGGAGGTGGTTGATTCACCTTCCCTGGAGGTGTGGGAAATGAGCTGCTGCATCTTTAGACCAATTTTTCTTATTTGGATGATGGCTATTTTTCAGCAGGATCTGCTTTCTGGTCCTGTTCATTTTGAAGCATCACAGACACTGGCACAAGAGCATGGGTGGGAGCAGGCAGGAGGCAGGGCGAGCAACCTTGCCCTTGGCTTGTGCTGGAGTGCAGTTTGTGTGAACCAGCCCCAGTCTGTCACACTGCTCTTCCATGCTGCTGCAGGTGTGGCAGATTATGGAGTGTTTTAGGCTGGAAGGGACCTTAAAGATCATGTAGTTACAGCCTCCTGCCATGGGCAGGGGCACCTTCTGCTGGATTAGGTTGCTCAAAGCCTCATCTGATCTGGCCTCAAACATCTCCAGGGATGGGGCAGCGACTCACCGCTTTCAGATTAAAGTTCTTCATAGTATCTAATCTGTATCTTCTCTTTCAGTTTAAGACCATTACCCCTTATCATTACCCCTTATCTTATCCCTTCACTCCCTGATAAAGAGCCCCTCCCCAACTTTCCTGTAGCCCCCTATCAGTACCGGGAGGCTGCTGTAATGTCTTTCCAGAGACTGCGTAGAAGTAGCACTTTCTGTTGTTTTGGGGTTCTTTTGACAAGTTTCTCTGGGAAAGCTGTGGGCAATTTTCCTATCTTTTTTCTTTCTATGTAATAGAGTGGATGGATCCAGGATTATATTTCATTCTACAGTGACTGTTCACTGTGTCATCACATTTTTTGTCAGATGATAATGTTTTACTGATGTTTTGAAGCTTTGACTAAGTTGTCCTAGGTGCTAGATATGTGCTGAGAGAGTTATTTCATTTGTTCCCACCTCCAAAGACTTTGTAACACTAACCAGACTGTAACATGTGCATCAGAGTATGGATGGAGCCCCCTCATGATAGCATTTTGAGTTGCAATAAGTTGTTTTGCACTGAGATGAAGTTACTGTAGTCCCTTCGTGCCAGGCTCAGTGTTTTAAGAGAGGATGAAATAGTTGAAGCTCCTTTTCAGTTCTTACATTGTTGAAGATATTTTTAACTTATATTTAAAAAAAACCCCAACGAACAACAAAAATTAATACCCTAACCCCCCGAAAAAAACCCAAAAAGCAAAGATTGGGCACTAAGTATTTCAGAAGTGTCATTTTCCCATTAGTTTCTGACTGAGGTAGTTATCCAGCCTCTCCTATAAATGGCTGTTGTGTCTAGATTGGCTTTCAGAAAAACTAAGGAAAAAAGGCATCTTGCTGACTCCATGAACATGGAGTGCCTTTACTATCTCAGTCTTTTTTATTCCTGAACAAATCTCAATGAAAATCTGAAATAATTGTTGTTTTTAAACTTGTGAACAATTCGAAGGAGGCAAGGCAGATTCTAGAGCAGTGAGCTGCCGAACTTTGACGTTAGGGCATAATTAGTGCTCATGGCTATTATTTCAGCATTATTATTTAGGTTGGTAGCATTGCAGTAGGCAGGTCATGCTGAATTGGGAGAAGGCTTCAACCTGATGGGCAGTGTTTAACTCCCTCTCGGGTAGAGTCTGCTGCCTGTGGTTGTGATTTCCAATCCTGCATGAAGCACCGAGTGTCACGGTGGGCATGGAGGTCATTGTGGAGTTGGTGCTTGATCTCAGGCAAGGCTAAAGGAGCAGCAGCAAAATGAAGTATTGAGCAAAAACAGGGCAAAGGCATTGAAAATGAGATTATGCTTAAGCATCGTGGAATTGTAGAGTGCTTTGGGTTGGAAGGAACCTTTACAGGTCATGTAGTCCAACTAGGAGCAGGGGCATCTTTAACTCAGTTGGGTTGCTCAGAGCTCCATCCATCCTGACTTTGAATGTTTCCAGGGGTGAGGTGTCCAATACCTCCCTGGTGAACTTGTTCCAGTGTTTCACCACCCTCATCGTAAAAAAATGTCTTCCTTCTATCCAGACAAAATTTACTTTCCCTTAGTTTAAAACCATTACTCCCTGTCCTGTCACAAGGCCTTGCTAAAAAGTCTGTCCCCATCTTTCC
Source organism: Coccyzus lansbergi (assembly GCA_033558105.1). NCBI lineage: Eukaryota > Metazoa > Chordata > Aves > Cuculiformes > Coccyzidae > Coccyzus > Coccyzus lansbergi. The sequence goes on from JAUMJK010001067.1 coordinate 372,219, forward strand.
CATAGGTCCCATATAGGTATTCCTATAGGTGTCTATCCCCAAACTTCCATGTAGCCTGTAGCTGTGAGATACTCTTTGGAGTGACCCTAAGTCTGTGTGGATGGTAGAGCCTTAACTGAAGTTCTTACAGGTGACTTGGCAAGAAGTAACAATTAAATAATGGTGTAATAAAGGAGCAATGACTCTATTAGGATGCACAGATTCTTAAAATTTTTCTGCTGCTTGTCCTGAAAGTTTTGACACCACTGAATTGCTATAATGTTGCCTATAGACCAAGCATATTTCTTATTGGCTTATTCCCAAACCAAATTTTTTAAGCTGTGCCAAATCCGTTTTCCTTGAGAGCAAATTATAAAGTGAGTAGAAGTTTGTACTTAATATTTGAAACTTTTTCTATCTTAAATTATATTGTAAATTTGATGTGGAAGTTTCAGGCAGCTAAATGGGACTGTATGAAGTGCTTATTCCTTCACAGTTAAAAGTGTCACATGCAGTAGCAAAGCAAGTTTCAGAAAGCTTACCTAGGAATGTAGAGAGTTTTGAGCTGTAGTGATGTTGTCCCTTCAGTTTTGTCAGCTTCCAAGATCACCATTGTATTACTTCTGTGAGGCTTGAAGTGGAGCAAGGGGAAGTATTATTGGTGCAAGTGCTTCTTTCCCTCTCTGTTTGAAGCATTTTGTTTTAATGTGTAAATATTTTGGCCTTTTAAAAATGGATTTATGTTCATAGTTGCTTCCTTGCTTTCAGCTAAGCCATAACATTAAAACTGTGACCTTACGACCAAATGGTAGAAAACTGTGCAGCCTGATGCTAACGCTAAAGGATGCCAGCTTCCTGACGATTGATAAGGTACCATTTAAAGATGCAAATGAAATGCGGATGTATTTGGATGCAGTCCATCAAGACAGGATTCATCCTGGTAAGTGTAATTGTTGTATATCACGTTAATAACCATTTGGAGAGGGGTCAGTGCTGAGTTTGTTTTCCATCGTTAGTCATTTAGTCCTCCTTGTATTACTTTCTTTGCATTTGTCTAAATGCTTCCTTCTGGCCGTGAACCCCAGTGTCTGTTATAGACCTTTCCATGGTGTAGTTCTGTCATGATGGATAATAAGCAGAGGTTAAACCTGCAGGAGTTGTTTATGTCAGTATTTGAAAGCCTCTTGTTTCTTTAGGACACCTGCGTAGTCTTTCCTTTTTGTTTTTCCTCTTTATTTTCTTTTGCTCTTTATAAGGATAGGAGCTTTGCTGCATTTGACTAAATGACCAGTGTGAGGGATGTCTTTAAGCATGTGCTGTGTCCGTGCACTCAGAATGTTGTACTCTCTGTTGGCAAGAAGTCTTGTACATCCCTTCCAAAATCAACTCCACCTAAATAACATCTTACAAATAAGAATGCCAGTTAAATGACAATCAAATCAAATGTTGTGTACTTTTCCTGTCAGCTGGGAAACCCTCTCAGGGATCTGGCAGCTTTGGAGGCGTGCTGGGCAGCAGGACCACACAGAAGGAAGCTAATAGGCAATTCTCTTATATGGAGAACCAGGTTTGTTTGAATGTTCCAATTTTTCCTCTCCTCTAAGTTTATTATGTTCATTTCCTCCTCTGATTCACTTATTGCATGTTGTAGTAGCACTGTAAGTACTTCTTTTGCATCCAAAGCCTTTGTAATCTAGAGGGCTTGGAGTAGATGTGAACAGGGTGGTTAGCAACAGTGTGTCTTGCTTGTGAGGAGGCATTTATTCTGTATTAATAAGAAAGGTCAGTGCCTGATTGTGGAAGACAGAGGGTGTTCTTCATGCTGAGCTATCAGTCAGGCAGAGGAGAAGCAGAAACAAAGGGAAATTACATGATTAAGACTTGCTTCTCACATAGTTCTAAATATCTCTATACTGAACACCTTATGTAGCAGCTGAACATGTTGCAGTCAGCGTAGGTCTTAATGAGTTTAGCAGACTACAGCCAAATGTATGTTGAAAAGCTGCTGACCCAGTTTTGTATCAAAATAAAGTTGCTGAATTTGTGGCATTTCGCTCAGATTTTTGTGTAAATTTTGCATACTTTCCCCTGAGAGTAGTTTTACTTCAAAGTACATTTGTTCTTCCTTCTTTCCCTGGATAACACAGATTTCATGGTGTATCTGTGGGCTTGTATTTACATTATCTCTGTGAATATACTTGTGTTACCGCCCCGAGCTAGAATATTTTTGATGTTGTCCCAAAACAAATTTTATGTGTTGCTTAAAGGCAATCTCACAGTAAAAACTTTTGAGGCTGTGTATATAAGTGGTAAGATTAGACATGTTTAATTTTCAAGTCTAAAATTGACCAACATTCCTTAGTAAACCGATCATTACCTGTTTCCACTGCATTACCTGTGAGGCTCACGTGGCCTGGGGCTGTCAGGGTGCTCTTCTAACTCTGTGGGGTTTAATCCAGCACTCTTGTTTCTTAATACCTCCCAGGATTGATCAGGGCGTGGTTAGGAGTAATGCCTTGCATTTTTTAGTGTCAAACCATATAGAGGAGATTTTAAAAAAATGAAGTTCAGTTGACTTAGAATTGAAAAATGAAAAGTGAAGTTGGTGACTGCAGCAGAATTTCATGTTTATGAGTTGCATATGGTCAAAATTTTACCTGTGACTAACAAAACTCTCATAACTTACTAGAAGTAGCAGTTTGCTGCTTTTGGGTGCTACACCATAACAAGTGGTGTAAGTGCTACCTTAGGCTAAAGATTATTGTATTTTTCACCATTTTGCTTGTCTCCTTGCCCCTTCTCCCCTTGGGTTTTGCAGACTCCTCCCAAAAGAGTGACCGTTGAAAGTAAGGAGGAAACACCATTTCGAAAGGTGCTGGGTACCCCAGCAAGAGTATCTGCTAAGAATTCTGCTGGAAATGGAGCACCTGGCAACAGGGTGAACATTCCAGCATCTCCTGCATCATCAGCCCCTCACAGAAATGCCTCATTGGAGAATCGGTAGGAGTGTTATCCTCTTATTGTGATATTGTTAGCATTTAGCTCTTTGTAAAGCTGCAAGTGGGACTTTGTACATGTAGAAGAAAGAAAAGAATATGTTCTTTTCTGGTTTTGCCATTGCATTTAACAGGAAGTTACTATGTGCTCTTCTGGCCTTTGGCTGATACTGGCACTAGAGCTTTGTGAACGATTTAAGAGTTGGGCAGATCAAATTCTTCTCTGTAAGCTATGTTATAAAAGTGGAGATTGCAGGAGATAGGTGCAAAATGTTTAGAAAGCCTTGAGGAGTTCTGTTCAGTTGGAAGAGGATTGTGTGCTTTCTGAAAGAATGACCGCTTCAAAAATTTTCTGTCGTCAGTGAAAAGAGGAAAAGAACACAACCACCTGGTTCAGAAATGAGTGAAGATTATCCCAAAGAGAATGATTCTTCAACGTAAGTGGACATTGTTTCTAATTTCTGATTTGAACTTTGTTCATTTGTAAAGGTAATTTTTTTTCTCAAAAGAATGTTTAGGGGTTTCCTGTCGCAGCAGCACAGTGCAGACCAGCCAGTAGTTAGCTTCTGAATGTTCCAAGTGCTTGTAACAGGGTTTGCATTCAGGATTAAAGAGGGAACCACAACCTTCTCCAGCAGCTGATTTACAGAAACTGGCACATGCAAATTTCATGTCATCTTTTCTTTTGTCAGTTTAGTCAGGATTGTCATGCATGCTGTGCACTTACAGCAATAGGTACCTTCTTTATTGTACTTGCTTTGACCCTTTTCAAATCAAAACTCATGAAGGGAAATTGCCATCTGAAGAGTAAGCTCCATGTGTTTGAAATTGCATTTAATCAAAAGTAAGAAGGGCTTGTTTCAATTAATAGGTTAAACTCTCTGCAAGTAAAGTTTAACTGTTCCAGGTTGATAGGAGAGAAAACTTTGAAACAAGTTGTAAATAGCAAGCAGAAATATCCTGTATCTTCTCTAACTGCACTGACTTCTGCTCTTGTTTATTTGTAGGAATAATAAAGCCTTGAGTGATCCAGCATGGAAGTACTTAAACAGCAGCAGAGAGAAACAGCTGAATCTGAAGCAGGCAGAGGAAAATAGGACATCAGGTAATAAAGTACAAGTAAAGCCAAGTGAAACCTGGTTTTGACTGGTAGGATTTTCCCACTTTGATATTAGTTCAGAAAGTTGCTGCAGGGATGGTTTCCCCTAACCTGCTTTCCCTGTGCCGTTAACTAACTTGCTTCCTATGAAGCCGCATTTGAGGTGTGGACAGCTTGTCTTGGTTATCAAAGCATTTCCTGCTGCAGTGTGACCCTGACCTTTATACTCGGTGCTGATACCAGCTTGTGTGCTGACTTGTTTGAAAATTCAACATGGAGCTTGGGACTTTTCTCCAAGCCATCCTTCCCCTTGGGAGGGGGCTCCTTTAAGCACCTAAGGGTTCTCTTTTTACTCTTTTTCTTGTTTATTTTTAAGGCTATCCTTTTCTATTAACACATACATTAATTGTAGGCTGGTTTTCTGCTGAACGTGTGTAGTGTTTGTCCTTGTCTCTTCCCCAGAACTTTGAGGGGGAATTATTTAGGGACAGGACTTTTTCTCTGTTGGATACCTGTGTGTGGCAAGGTTTTACAGACAATATAGAAATACCAGCAATAGGTACATAAGCTGTAAACAGCATTGTTCATCTGTTTTACTGCTAAATACTAAGACTTTTTCTCCATAAAGGGAAATGCATAAAAGATTTTGGTTTTATGGGGAATCTTGCTGAATGGATTCCTTTAGTGCAGCTCTGATGGCACAAGTGGGGTGAATGTTTTACCTTTGAATGACTATCTGGTTTGCCCTTTAGATTTAAAATTAGAATCTGTCAGTGTGTACCTGTGAGTTCAGGTAATGGTGCTGCAAATTTGCTTCATATAGCTGTATTTCTCAAAGCTGCGTGGCTCAAACCACTTCAAGTTGGGACCGAATCAAATGTTTATTCATTATACAGCCTAAATGATGCTGTGATTCACTGTAACGGGTGTGGCTTTGAGTCAAGAGCATGTGGTTTTTATGTGGCACCATCTGAAACATTAGAGGCTGAGGATCTGATACAGTGATATCAGAACAGTGAAACAATCATATTTTGCCCCAGGCACATAGTAATTTACTGTGGAATTTGGAGTGGAATCTGTTTTCAATTCTGCATATTTACCTTGAATTTTTGAGTGCTGTATTAGAAGTCATTAGTTAGTTTTCAGTTGTATATCTCATTTTAACAACAGGTAGACATTTATTATCTTTCAGATAGTTAAGACTGTTCAGTGACTTCTTTGGTTTGTATTGCAGTTTGGATTAGATGGGGGTTACTTACATGTTATTATTTGCATTAGTACTTCTAAGTATGTGAGTTAGTACTTTACCAACCAGTTCTGTAAAAGAGTATTTGAAGTTTTTTTTCAAGCTTGACTAAATATTTTTAAACCAGTTGTATATGATATGCAAGAGTTGAGTTACCTGGAATAAAATGACCTGCTTCTCTGCTTTTCAAGGTATTTTACCACTGCAGTCATCATCCTTTTATGGTAGCCGGTCCTCAACAAAAGATTACTCCACTGGCAGTTCCACCCTGGACAGGTAGGACTGAATCACAAGTGTGAACTCTAAATGACAGTTCTTTCCCAGGAATTTCTTCAGTTTCCTGTGTGTTTATCGAGTGGTATATAGCTTATATACATAAAATGTGTATGTATATATATTTTTTTTTCCTGCAGGAGTACAATCTAGGTGTGTAGTGTGATTACAGTTGCTTTAGTCACATCTGCAAACTCCAATTACTGCTCCCAATAGATATACTCAAGTGATTTCAGAAAGTCTATTAGTCATTGCAAGTGAGTGATCAAAATGAAATCTAAACTCTAGATGGTTCAAGTGGAACTTCAGACTGAATCCTGAGTTCATTTTTCCTGAGTAGATAAATGGGATTATATTTTAATAGCAGTATTTCAGTAATACTGAATCCTGCTGAGGCTGGGATTCTTACACATTAGATGTTGTGCAATCAGACTGTCAGTCTGTGCTCTAAATAGGTGAGATACAAGACCAAGGAAGAAAAGAAGCGTTGTCCACACTTTACACATGAGAGACTGAGGTCCAGGGTGATTAAGTTACAAGAACAAGAAGCTGAAAATTAAGACCTTGGCCCAGATGTGAATTTTCAGCATATCTAAGTAGTGGCAATCTCATGCTACACAATCGTTCTTCTTCTCATCATACAGTGTGGGAAACTATTAAATATCTTAAAGACAGAGAGTTTGCTTACATGGCCTGCACACCTGTGGATGTAAGCAAATTTAACCAAAGTATTAGGGTTCTGTGGAGAGGAGTTGTCTCTCACACCTCTTTTGCATTATGATACGTGCTAGTTATCTCATGTGGTTTTACCAGTCCTTGTCTTCTATAGTGATACAAGTCCAGTGTCATGGACTATTGAAGAAGGCATGAGAAATCTTAAACTAATTATCCTTTTATGTTTTTAGGTCTAGTGTATCCAGCCAGACCTCTTCAGCTAAAAGAAGCCTAGGATTTCTTTCTCAGCCTGCCCCTCTTTCTGTAAAAAAAATGAGATCTAATCAAGATTACACAGGGTGGAACAAACCCCGAGTCCCCCTTTCCACTCATCCTCAACAACAATTACAAGGGTAAATTTAATTTTCTTTACCTAGCCTGCACGCTTTGCTCATCAGAATATGCATGTTGTTGTAATAATTATTTAATAACAAAAAAAAATATCCTGAAATTAATGAATACTGAGACAGGGGACACTTTTCCCACTTCAGAGAATATGTATTCTTGTTTTGTTTCCTGGGAACTTTAAACATAATTTCAGGTAATTCACATGCTTTTCATACACTTCCATGATTCATTTCTCAGTCTTGTATGTGCACATGTCTTTTTTTTTTTTTTTTTAATTAGTTTTTGTCATAGAAACTCATGTTTGCTTTCCTGATAAGTGCAGCCTCCTGTGGGTTTTCAGTTTGGTCTGAAGGGCAGGAGAACACCTCCTATAAGGAAATTTGTGGGGAGTGGCCGAGTTGAATGTCCTGTGTGTTAGTAGTGTCCTGTTTAACACTGGCATGTTTGCACATTGACATCCGTACTACGTTCAACCTTCTTTTTTTCAGGTTTTCAAACTTGGGAAACACCTGCTACATGAATGCCATCCTACAGTCCTTGTTTTCCATTCAGTCTTTTGCTAATGATTTGCTCAAGCAGGGTATCCCATGGAAGAAAATTCCACTCAATGCACTTATCAGGTAAAACTCACTTTCTGGCAAGGATATTTTTCTCCTTCATTACTGAAAAACTAATTTTGCAATACTGAAGCACCTTTTAAGAGGATAATTTGCATGCATAGATAATAAATCATAGAACGCTCAGTATTTTGGAGTTTTACTTTAGAAATAGGAGGTAGGCTCTTAAACTAGTGTGCTGAGTTGCAGGCAGTCTTTTGTATATTCTGCTGTGTTTTTAATGACAGAGTGAAGTGCTTCAGAAGAAACTGCAAGAAACTGCAAAACAAATAGATGCAGAATAACTTATTTCTAAAACGTTACCGGCTTGGGTTTAAGCTGTCCACTAACCTCACTTGACATGCAGGGGCTTTGTTCAATAGCTGTGGAGCATGTTTGAGTTCTGTGTACTTAATCATCTTCGACATTCAGCTGAACTCTCTCGGAAGGTTTCTGTAATTCGTAACATGCTTTTCTCTTTGAAACCTTGAATTCCTGTACTGTTCAGATTCTGATTTTGTCTGTCAGAAAGACAAATGGCTGTTTGCCCTTGAAGCTCGTGCCCCACATACCTAATGGTAATTGCCTAGGGAGAGATTGTGCCATAGTACCTGGGATGGAGGGCAGTGTGTGGTCCTGTGCAACGAGTCAGAGTTTATGTGCAGAGGCATCTGCTTTGGCTTCTTTTGGTTTGGATATGGGCACCGGATCTCATACAGTGAGTGTTTTTCTGGTTGAAAAGCGATTGCCTATCAACTACTTCGTGGTGGAAAAGGTGTGTTTCCTAACATTTTTCACTGGCAGCTGTAGAGGGTTGGGAGAGTGTGCGCACTGTTTTAGTGTAGCTCAGCAGAACACCTGAAACTCGTGGAACTGCAGTGAACTGGTCAGATGTTTTTGGTAAGTGAGTGTTAGTTGTTGGTTTGCGGTTGGAGGGGTTTGCACTGCTGTTTCCTGTCTTTATTTGGGGTTTTTTGTGTGACTTTGTGTAATGGAATGTGCCATCTTCCCATCACCTTCCCATGTACGTGCTATGACCGAAAATGGTGTACTTGGAATATTTTAGGTGCATACTTCCTGTGAAATTGTAAAGCAGTTGTGAAAGATAAGTAAATCATAATAAATGAGTGACACAGGTAAATTTTTTTTAGCAAAGTTACCAGTAACACTGTGGGTAGTCTCAGCAGAGGAACTCCTCAGGGCTCTCTTGCCTTTTTTCTCTTCTGTTGTAATGTTTTCCTGCCAAAAGAAGTAAAGCCTGAAACCAAGTAGAAATGTAAACATTAAAAAAGTAAATAGAAACCAGGCTGACCGTGCAAGCTGAATTTAATCATTTTGTGTTGTTTAGTTTGGTGCTTTGTGATTTCATATCTCCCATCAATACAAATATTTTCAAAAAAGCATTATGGTGGCTTTTTTTCCCTCTGTAAGAAACATAGCAGAAGTAAGCTTATAGAACTTTATAAGACTCTTAATCTTAAAAAGATAGTGGAATTTTGTTGTTCCTTTGGGTCCTGTTCCAATGATAGCCTCAAATGAGATATTTTGAAATACTTGAAATGGAAGAGGTTAATTACATATGAGATATTGTTGTATAGAACCTCTAAACCACTTATCACAGGAGAAAAGCTTTTAGATATTCTTAAAATGAGATATTGTGAGTTTTATTTTGTTCTTCTAAAGTCCTGGAGAGCCAATCGTTGTTTCATTACATTGACTCTGCAGACGTTTTGCCCATCTGCTTGCTAAGAAGGACGTCTGCAGCCCTGAGGTTAAGAAAGAGCTGCTCAAGAAGGTGAAAAGTGCCATTTCAGCTACGGCAGAGAGATTTTCCGGGTACATGCAGAACGTAAGTGCCATATTATCTAGAAACAGTTACCTATGTTTTGTTCAGTGCTTGAACTGCACTGGACTCCTGTTAAGTTTCAACGAGATTTGACTGTGACTTGAGCTTTTGACTTAATGACAATGATTGCTTGCTATATGCTAGAGCTAAACTGTCTTGGTATTGCTGAATGCAGTGAACTAAACCCTATTTTCTACACTCTGTGTGTGTTGGAGAGAGAGATACTGAATGAGGTTGTACAAAATCACTTTGATGCGCCTACCCTGTTTCTAGGATGCACATGAGTTCTTGAGCCAGTGTCTGGATCAGCTGAAGGAAGACATGGAAAAGTTAAACAAAACTTGGAAGAGTGAGCCAGTCCCTAGTGAGGATAACTCACCTGGACGGGCGTCTGATGACCTCTCAGCCACCAAAGTTTACACGTGTCCGGTTATCAGTAACTTGGAGTTTGAGGTTCAGCATTCTATCATTTGTAAAACGTAAGTATACTCGAGGTCTTTTCTCAAGTGTACATTAAAAGACTGGAAAGCCTTTCCGTCTTGCATGACTTCATTTGCAGGCTAAAACTATAATTTAGAACAGTGTTTTTTTCCAAAGCTAGATATTTAGAAGATAATGTGCAGCCTAGATGCGCTGTGAACCTTACACCGTGCTGTCTGCTGCCTCCTTTAAACAGCTTCATACCATTTACTTCTTCATTACGTATCCAGTGGAAGGCTGTGTTTTGCTTTTTGTGTACTGGTTGTATGAGAATAGGGGATTTCAGCCAAGTAATGTTTCCTCTTAAAAAAAACATGGGAAGCTGTGTTTTTAATTTGTTCTTTCCCAGGGGCTTCTCGGGAATGATGTTTTCTTCTGTCTCTGTAGGTTTTTACCAAAAAGATGTAAACCACTATGTTTGGCTGTTTGTTGTTTATGACCTGTGCAGCAGTTTCCCATACAGGAGTTTTTATGAACACAGACATTTAGGAATATTACTTTAGATGTACTGCATTAGTTGCCTAAATAATTAAAAGTAAATTGCATGCAGGTTAGGGTTAGTGAAGGCAAGTGAGTGTAGAATCCTTTTTTTTTAACAAGGCATAAGAAAAATGATATTTCTTTTTAGAAGGACTCTACTGTTCGTTTTTTGTGTTTTGGGGTTTTTTTTCTAAAAGCAGTTTGAAAGCATTTCTAGGCTTTCATTTCTTCTGGGCTGGGCTGACTTCTTCTCAGAACATTGAATGACGAATACGTGTTCAACTGGATGGCAGTCCTTTCCTGTGTCGCTTATCACTTGCCTACCCAAAGCAGTCTGTGGTTTTTGTTCTCACCCTTACACAAATGTTTCTTTCAGCTTCAACGAAGTGAAATCCCCAAATTCAGCATTGTCATAAGCATCAAACAGTTTCATGTTTATGAGTAAAAATGGATTAATCAAGGCACGTATTTACTGGGAAGTTACTTTAGACTAAAAAGTTTAAATTGTTATTAGTTTCAGGTGTATATTTTGTTGGACTTGCATAAGTGTATTTCTTCCTTAGGTGTGGGGAAACAGTCACCAAACGAGAACAGTTTAATGACCTCTCCATTGACCTTCCTCGAAGAAAGAAATTGCTTCCTTCTCGATCGATCCAGGATTCCCTTGACCTCTTTTTTCGGGTATGTAGTCTTGGGGTTGATTTTATTCACTGTGGATCATGTGCAGGTTATGTACCACATGGAAATTTTGGTTGTGTGGCTGATTATTGGTTCCTATGACAGTGATTGCAGTTACATAAAATGACTGCATTCTTTTTGAGATTGATCTTGCCAGGATATAGGAGTGTTTTATTGTAAAATGCTGTGAGGAAATAGCTGATCTTTACAATGCTGCTGTGAAATAGGTGAACTTCCCCGTTTTTTGGTATAAGAGTTGAGACAAACAAATACAAAGGAGAGAAGGGAGTCAGACTGAAATAATCAGTTAGGAATTGCTGCTTCCTCTCCCAGGTTGGGATGCTTCAGCAGGTTATGTACTGCCCTATCTGGCATGGAGGAAGAAGTTCAAGCACATATAATCACTGGGAAAATAGTTGTAATATGTGGGTGCTTGTCTTGTAAATAGAGTCTCAAGGCAAGTTTTTTGAAAGCTAAAAATGAGCATTACCTCTCTGTCATATCTTAAGACAGACCTGTGTTGTTTCTCCTTGTACAGGTTGTGGTTTCAATAGGTAGAATAATCAACAGACTTGTTCTTCTGAAAGTTGGTGGAGGTCTTATGTTATAAAAAAAATACTAAAATTATAGTGATGACCTCACTCAAGGAAAGTGGTATAGAAATGACGGGTGGCTGAGTAATATAATTTCAGCACAGCGACGCTTCCCCTTGTCTTATCTGTTCAAAACTCTACTCTGATGCAGCACCTCCTTGAAAACCTTAGAATGAGGATAGCTTTTCAGGAGCAAAGTCGAGGTTTTGAACAAGAGAGAGAACTTCATGGCAAATTATCCTCCACCAAAGGTTATTAGAAAATTCTTTATGGGAGAGAAAACTGTAAACCTTGTGAGAATGTTCCCTCTCTTTGGAAGCTAAATTGTGTTAACTGTGGCTAATTTGCTGGTCCACGATAGACTTGCAGGAAAAATTCCACCTGTATTAGTTGTTACATTGCCAAATTGTAAGTTTTGCTCCCTGTCCTCCTGTTAGATGCCCTCGTGTTAGGTCATGTTGAAGATTATTATAATTTTAAGTGTAACTGCTGTTTTGAAGGGCTTCTGTGACAGCCAAAAGCAATTTGCTTTCTGTTGAGATCCATTTGAGTCTTTTGTTCCACTAGTCATTGTTTTCTTAAACAGGCAGAGGAGATTGAGTATTCCTGTGAGAAGTGCAACGGAAAGTCTGCTGTTGTCACACACAAGTTCAACCGGCTTCCCAGGTAAATGTTGACATCTGTTCCTCTCTTTCCTGGTAGCACGTATTGCAAAAATGAAGCATAAGTCCTTCAAAAAAGTCAAGCTGGGAAAATGGATAGGACAGTATGTACAGTGGTCAGCAGGTGAGAAAGGTGTGTGTGCAGGCATTGGGTTTTGTGCTGTTCTTTGCTTCCACTCTAAAGAAGCCTTTTTGGACACCCTCTGCGACACTTCTCTCTCCCTCCCTATCACCACACAAGGAGTGTTAAATTTTCGAATTTCCCTTTTCTTGGGGTTTCTTGGACCTGAGGGAAGCAGAAACATTTACATTTATGAACTTATTTACCTACATGCTGGAAATTTAATGTTTTGTGCTCAGCTGACCTGATGGGCAGGACTGAGTTGGAGGCATTAGTACCAAAAGGTACATAAAGGCTTTTGCTTTGATTGATTAATTCTTACCATGTTGATACCTTTTTTCGCCCAGTAAGCATTGCACTTTGAGGAGGAAGACAGACACTTTGAGGGTTAATGGCATGCTTGATGGTTTCTGACCTCATGGTTGGATCTACTTTGTTATTTAGAGTGGAAGTGCTTGGTGATAGAGACCATTTTCTCATGTATTATAAAGCTCAGAGTCTGAGCTTGGCTTTATCCTTCTGTTCTTGTCCCAGGTACACTCGTACTGAACCTAGTAACTCTGTAATTAGCTTGTGTTTTGTTTGAATAGTGTATTTACTCAGTGGTTTTCCAGTCTAGAATATTAGCACAACATGAGTGATAATACTGCTGTGTGATATAAACCAACAGTATGAAGTGCTGCGTAAGGGTGAAGATCCAGTGTACGGAAATCTTTTCAGGCTCTTCGTATTGTAACAATCAAAAGCTCTTTCAAAAAGAAGGTGTCGTGATGGGTGACTTGAGTACGCATCTTGCACTGGACACACTTGCTCCCCAGTTTCAGGCAGCTGTGTGATTCTTCCATCACAGTCTTCACTCTGGGATTAACACAGTAGCATTTTAGCCTATAATGATAACACTTCAATTGTTTCCTACCTCTCACTGCGTAGTAGAGGTAGTAGAGGGATGCAGAACAAACCAGGAAGCCTCCTGAGTTAGCAGTCTGCACCTTGCACAAAGTTGGGTGATGGACAGGAGAGTAATTACCTGTCTCTTGCCAGATCAGAGTTGGGATGCTGTGGAAAACTACCCAAAGGTAATAATCTGCTTGCGAGTCAGGTGAATGCGCTTTGTAATCAGGGCTATTGTTTTGACATTAACATTTGTCCCTCTCTCCCAACTCCCAGGGTCCTGATTCTTCATCTGAAACGATACAGCTTCAATGTAGCATTATCTCTCAATCATAAAGTTGGGCAGCAGGTGGTTATTCCAAGATACTTAACCCTGCTTTCACACTGTACGGAAAGCACTAGGCTGCCACTGACACTGGGATGGAGCGTCCATTCTGCAATGTAAGTTGTGATTGATCTCTGCCACGCTAAGCACATACACCACAAGGTGGGCAGTTGTCCGATCTCCTCCAGAAGATGTCTAAGCAAGAAAATGTTGAAAATATGTGGCTTGTGGTGTGCGTTACTAGTTTGTAATGTTGCCATCATAAGAACATTTATGGAATGGAAGTATGATAAAAGCAGTTAGAAGAGTCAGTGGGCATTATCTAGGGAGTATTTGTAAGAGACTTCTCCACTGGCCTTGAAAATAGCTTTCCTGTCCTCTTTCAGAGAATTTCTGTTAGTAGTTTCTAAAATTTATGCCTCGATTCAAAACATTCTAGATTGCCTTTCTCTCCACAGAACACTTAGCTCTGCTTAGGAGGTGTAGCATTGTAACATTTTGTGCTAATTTCCAATTGCGTGTCCTGCATTGTCATTCATTTTTCATTCTTTCCTGTGCCACTGCACTATCTTAGCAGTTCATATGCTGAAAATACTCTCTGCTTCTCCCCGTGACAGTTATTTCTGTACAGCTGCTTGTCATGAGACAGAGATTAAATGTGGCAGAGTAAGGAACAAGAAACACTCGGGTCTCTTGCAGTCCCTGCCTAAGAACATAAGCACAGTAACCGTAGTGAGTTGGGGCACATCTGGTGTACGTGCTTAGCAGTTTGGATGTGCTTAACATTTAGAGTTTTTTGAAATGAACATGGATGTTTTTCCAGGAGTTTACTTTAAATCTTTACCACTTACACACCACAAGCAGCTCAAGCTACCCAGAGCAGAAATACTTGAAAATATGTTTGAAATAGATTTCCACTGTGTATTATCAGTCATCAAAGCCGTTCTGATTGGCCAGAGAGCAGAAGAGTGACCAGGCTGGAGAGAAGCAGCCCTCATTTGAGGGGAAAATTGACAGAGTTTTCTGCACTGTGGCAGCATCTGGTGGATAGATGTGTAGTGATAGTGATGGACTTTGAGGAGCCTGTGAAAGGATTAAGTGGAGCAGGAAATTTGTTTAGAAGATTCCAGGTAAAGGATGAGAAACAGAGGCATGGGACATGCCAGAAAACCGGCTGATCCAGACAGCAGCAGGAGGCTGTGGTTTGGGAGCAGGAACTCAAATGATAGTGCGAATAAAAAGTATAGGAATCAGCTGTCCTGACGTGGGAGCCAAAAGGCTTTAATTTGTGAGCTTGTCCCTAAGGGTGCATCGCTAAGAAGTGAATCAAGTTTAAAGGATTATATATGGTTTTGAACAACTGTTGTATATTTATAGCACGATGGAGTTATTACTCTAGATCTAAGCAATTAGCAGGTATATAATGGTATTCCACATGTTTCTTTGGTCATGGATTTGCATGCATAGCAGACAAGTAAACACTTTTAACTGCTGCAATAAATACTTTGTTTTTTTAATAGGTCCCGTCCACTGAAAGCCTCTCAAATGGTGAATTCCTGTACTGTAAGCACTTCCACACCTTGTAGGTGAGTTATAGCTCTGAAATGCCCCAGCCTGGGGTTGCATTCGGTAATTCTTAAAATATTTTAAATATTTTCTTTGTCTTAAATCTTTCCCTTTTTGTATTTGTTTTTTTTTTTTTCTGTTTTTTTCTATTGTAGTGAATTATTTCTGCTACTGTCTTTTTCATAGTTTTATTGATGCTACATGCTAGCTGAAATTAATATCAGCAGTACAATTTTCCTAGTTGACATGATCCACCTTAGTGTTTCTCTTGAGAACCTTTGGGTACTTGTAATTAAGCCAAGGTGATTTATTTCAGACAGAAGGCTGAGTATCAGAATGAGAACTGGATTTAATTTGTACAATGATTTTTCAGTTTAAACTAGCTTGCATTTGTAGTTGCAAGTCGCATATATAAGAAGCAAAATGGATTCTAACTCTGCAATCTCACTCTTTTTCACTGCTCTGGCTCTGTGGAGCCCCAGTGTGTGTTTTAGGAACAGATGATTAGTTCCTTAAGTTTATTTGCAAAGATGAGAGCACTTTGCCTTTGTACCCCATTTTGAAAGGCCAGTTTTTATAGTGAAATAAGTGCCATCATGCTGGATAGTTTTGTTTTGTGGAATACTCAAAGCTCAGATTTGCTCACTGAGCAGAAATCTTAACTCCCTAGACTCCCTTGCCTTCTCTTCTGAAGAAGCAAGAATTTATCTTAAAGAAAGAGCAATTGAGAAAACTGGGGGGGTGGGATGGGAATTAAGTGCAGCCTTGTGCTTTTTATATCCTAGTAATGACATGGGAAGTCCTGTGTCCAGCTTAGTAAACTTCAGAAGCCAAATGGTTTGGGCCAAGTTCTGCATGTAAATGTGGGCTTGATTCAGATGAATACTGTCCAGGATCACAGATGATACAGGGCAAAATCCTTGGCCTTGGAAGCAAGAGCCACACGCTTTGTAACTTTTGAGGTTGTAAGTTGGTGATGCAGGCATGAAGAAGGAGTGTCAGTTAACCTAGTAAAAGATTGCTTTTTTGCAAACTCTGCCTCCTGTGCTAGTAAATTTTCATTGTTAGTCGTTGCAGTTTGTTCCCCAAATGGTGCTGCCCCGCAACGTGAGAGTCGGGCACAATGTTTCTGTAATGGCTGCTTCGGAACAGATCCTTATAATACTGTGAAGTTCCATAGCTATGCTTTTCATTTGCAGAAAATATACTTTTAAGTCTAAGAGCTCCACAGCACTCTACGTGGATTCCGACAGTGACGATGAGCCACTGAAACGCTCTGTTGCCCATAGCCAAAGGTTGTGTAACATACAGAGCAGAGATCAGCAGCAACTACAAGAAGAGCCAGAGAAGGTAAGGGGTGGGAAACCACATGCTTTCATATACAGAGATCCTGTTGTTGTTCACATCTGACCTTTTCTTGACATAGACTGTGGGTACAATTGATATAAGATTGTTTTTATTTCCTAATTAGCACTGCAGTGCTGGAAGGGAGTGTTTCACTAATTGACCTGTCTGTACCATTGTCTTGGGTTCCATTGGGAACAGAGGTTGCAACTGCACTGAAGTTTTCAGGTTGTGTGTACCAGCTGCACAGCAGTTTTTTCAGTCCCTGGGGTAGCTTCCGCTAATGTTTCCAGGCTGAAAGTCTAATGGGCTGTCGATAATAAAATTATGCAGTAAAGCCCTTGATTAAATTAGATCAGGTACCAGTTGGCTAAGCAGAATAATCAGCTGAGAGAATGTCTTGTACACCCATCCATCTCCCCTTTTGAGTGTGGCTTTTTAAAAGCTCTTAGAAGCTGAAGCTATCGGTCTTTGGAGGTGGACACGTAGAATTGTGTAGAGATCAAGCTCATTGGTGTAAAGATGCAGTTAACTTGGAATTGCCTTCGAGCTCCTCCTTGTGACTAGTGTTAATGTTGCCAAGATATTTTTTGCCTCTATCAGGGCAGTGTAATAACAGGTAGATGAGTTGTGTGGGGAAGAATGATGACCCAGGAGGGAAAGCAAGATGCTTAGAGGATTATCTTGCAGTACCACTTTCTTCTATTAGCATTGCAGGCCGAGGGCTTAGGACAAGTGTCCTGGATCTCTGCTTCTGTATGGTTTTTAACACTGTTCATGCGCTTATTTTAATGAAGCAGCAACTGGTAGTAACAAGAGGTAGATATTTACAGTTTCTGATCTGATAGATCAAACGAGAGGAGGATCCTGGTCCACACAGTGTTTAATAAATGACAAAATATAATGAGTATACATTTTCAGAAGACCCGGAGCTGAGAAAGGCTCAGAACTACAGTTAAGAAAATTGAACAATCCCTTCTGTTTTTTTTTTTCTGTAGGAACAGAATAAAAGTGCTAGTCTTAGGAGGACTAACAAATGTAAATGTGGGATGGGAACAGCTGGGAAAGCAGCAAGCCTTCAGAGAGGAGCTGAAGGGTCACAATCGATCACAAGTTGGTCTGTTTGAAAACACAAGTGCATAGACAGAGGTAGAGCCTGCAGGGTGCATGAAGTTATCCTTCCTTTTTCTCCTTGGCATTGAGCTTCAGCTGGAGATCTGTATCCAGGTTTGGCCTTTACGCTCCAGTTAGTTCTAGATTGATTGGAGTGGGGCCAGAGGAGAGAATGATGAACAGTCAAAGGTCTAGAAAGGAAGAATTTAGGCAGGAAGTGTAGCCAAGTGAACTTGAGTCTTTGGTTTAAGGAGAAACCTAAGCAGGGCTTGCATTTTCAAGGAAGTGAAAGCAATTGATAGAAGTGCTTGTGCTGCTTTTCGTGCTTTGTGGTGGATGGAACAAAAAGTAATAGACTAAATTGCAGGCAGTAATGTTTAAATTAATTGCTAAAGGAGAGCTTCCTGACGACTCTCTGGGAGAAAGCAGAAAATCCTTTGAAGGTTTCAGGGACAAGGCAGGCAACTGCTGTCCCATATTGCACATCTATAGCCGGCTGTCGCTGGGGGAAGGAAACCTGATTGTTTTTCAATTCCCTCACAGAAAAAGTATTCCAAACCATCGTAAGTTATTCTTTGTTAAGTTTTGCTTGTGAGCAAGTATAGGTAGTTGCTATCACAAGCCCTGTGAGAGAAGGAAGTGTGGGAATAAAGCCTATTAATTTGAATAACACATCAATTATAGGCTTTCCAGCCAGTTGTGGGAAGGAGATGGTGGTGGTGGTGGTGGTGATTCCACATAAGTGACTTTATTTGTGGCCATGCACTTTGGTCTCTCCTCGACCACAAACCTGACTAACCATCTGCTATCATTAACCAGATCTGCCCTTCCCTGCATTGTCCTGGGATCCTGGCCCTTTGAAATGTCATTACTGCTGCTGCACCATTTCTCCTGGTGTGCTTCTTGTAGCAGCTGTGGATGTGGCTGCATTAGGGGCTTGGTGGTGGCTTTGTAGAGCCATTATATCCTTTGTGGGGCACTGCTTGCAAAGCAGCCCTACCAGGTGGGGGAACAGCTGGAACAGTGAATAGATACACCATTGGGATGGAGGAGCAAGGAGCAGTTATCCAGCTAAGTGAGCAGAATGGCAATTTCTGTGTTTTCTGCCCCTGTAGATGAAGTAGTATTTGAAGTGCTTTCAAAAAGTGCTTATGTAAAGCAGGCTGCCTTAGAGCCCAAGCTATGTAAAATCTATGCAAATAATCTCTAATAGAAAAGTTGTATTCAAATAATGTACAGATGCTGCCAAGTCTTTAAAGTCCACCCACTGAATTGGCGGTAGTTGTTGGCAAAGTGCGTGGAATAGAGCTTGTCGAAGAGCTAAACTAGTTTTGACGTTAGTAGCCTACAGGTGCAGAGGCAGAAATGAGAAAGCTTAAAAAGCAGGTACTCTGCTCTCATTACTCAGTCTATGAATAGATGTGAGGAGAGAGGTTTAAATTTGTCAGTTCTAATTCTTGGAGGGCAGGATGTCTAGAAATGAGCAGTTTAGCTTGCTAATTCATTTGCTAATCTTGTTTGATAAGTCAGTTTTAATGCAGAATGTTTGCTATTTGAAACTAGTCTTGATCATCAAAAGCTGCTTGTGTTTAAGTAAAAAGCATCAGTAATAACATATTTTTGTGAATCTTTACCGAAGTTCTGAGTTCCATATAAATGCAGTTTTGAATAAGAGCTGGATAAGTGCATTCTAACAGAAATGCTTTTTAACCCATTTTTGACATAATCTAGGAGGGGAAATCTAAGCATGTGATGAGTAGTGTAATGGTTAAATATGTCTACGTGGGGGTAACTAACCGATGAACAGTTAATATTAACTGAGATAACCATACTAGTTTCAAATCAGTGTGGTTTAGGAGTTGATGAGCATCAGTTTTAGGGAAATAGAAAATTAAAAATCACATTAAGACTAAAGTGTTTTTCCTTCCTTCCAATTTAAAGTTGTTCTGTTCTCCTTAGGAAAGAATAACTCCCCCTTTCCTTGTTTGGCTGTTTTCTTACTTGGCCTGCAGAGTCCCGTCCCCTCCGTAAGATTTTGTATGGCAACTCTGCAGCACCAAACCGAATTTTAATTGCTCTTTGTATGAGGCCGATTTCAGTTCCTGTTCTTCCATTCCTACGTTCAAGTTCAGTTGCTTGCCTGTTGCTGGTTCACCTTGTTTTATTAATAAACTTTCTATTTTGCTACTTGTGCCTTAGTATTTTAGCACTGGCTGTTTTGCCAGAAGTTTGGGGATTCACCTCAGCCTGAAGGTGAAACACGTGGTCAAGGAAAGGAGGGAGAAGCGGAGAGTTACCTTGTGTGTGTTCATCCACAGGGCCTGTAAAAACTGGTTGTAGGTCATATTTAAATATTATTCCTTGGAGTGAATGTAGCTACAAAGGTTGTGTCTCCGTTGACTCTCATATAGTTATGTTTAGTGTTGGCACAGCCAAGCTCCTGCTACCTGGGGTTAATAAAATAATTTAAAAAACCTCCACAGGAATGTAAAGTTATGCTGTAAACTTGATTATTCAAGCACTTAATCATAACTCTGTTCATCTCTAGGGTTCAAAAAGAAGTAAAATGGAAGGTGATAAACCTGAGCTGAGTAATGCTGGTTTTGATGGGATGAGTGAAGATGAGCTGCTAGCAGCTGTCTTGGAGATTAGCAAAAGGGAAGCTTCTCTGTCTCTGAGCCATGATGAAGATAAGCCCACAAGCAGCCCAGACACTGGGTTTGGAGACGATGAAATTCAGGAATTGCCGGAAAACCTGGAATCTATGGAGATGGGGAAACCCAAAGCAGCATTAGACTCGGGTAAGGCAAAATAACAATGTTAATTGGGCTGTAGCAAGCTAAAGTGGGTTATTGATAGCAGAGTGTTGGTATTGTATGGTGGCAGAATCTGGGTGCACATGCGCTGCTGAAACCGCCCACCTTCATCGGAGCTTTCATGCATTTTCCCTGTTTATAAAACACATAATTCATTGAATGGTGAAAATGTATTTTCTTGTGTGTCTGTTACCTCTGTGGCTAAGGTAAGGTTTTCTTCAGAGTTAATTTCCATTTTTTTTTCTCTCTCACAATTAACACACGCTTCCACTGGTATCCATGCCAGATGATCTAATTTACCAGGATTTGCCGGTATCTGAACTTAGTTTACCTTTGTCAGAAAGTATTTCTGTAGGTGCCACAGCCTGGGCAGCACAGTAGCAGTGTTTGCCTTGTGGGTGTGTAAGAGGGATGTCTGAGATGCATAACACTAGAATGCTTTCTTAAATGCAGTTATTTTGTCACTAATTACTGATTCATTTAGCTCTATCTCTGTAATTTTTTCTAATACTTTTTTACAAGAGAGTAGGCACTTGAGCACAAGAGACTCATCACGTGAATCATGGTCTCTGACCCAGAAACACAGTTAAGAACAAGAAGGAGCCTGTTTGATCTCAGTCTAGGGAAATCAAATGTCTTCCTCTTGCTGGCTGCAGGAAATTTAAGTGTTTATCATTTGTGGTGCACTGCATGCTTTTAGTCAGATTTTTAATTCCACTAACCTGGAAAAAGAGACCAGCAGTAAGCTGGCCCACTCATCTAAGAGGCAGGATGTTGACAAAACCCCCACTATATTGCCAAGAATCTTGCTTGTTTCAGTGGGCAGCTCTTGACAGCTTTCTTGTTAGAAGGCAGTGCATAAGAAAGTGAAATCTCTGGTCAGCCCTGTTTGTACCACCCTATATATTCACTGGTATGGCTTATGGTTGCTGAAAGATTGAGGGTAGAACCTCATAAAGGTCTCTCTCCCCGGGTTTTCTTTGGAAAGTACAATATAATTATCGTGACACTTAAGCAAAAAGTACGTGCTCAATAGAAGTTTCTATTTTTTTCTGATTAAGAATGCAGTTAAACACTCAACGTTGCATTTGGCTTTCTGTGTTTGGCTGTGTACGGCCAAACAACCCAAGTGCTACTCAAAGCATATAATTTGGAATTTCGATGAGATCTGTGTCTGTGTTTACTGAGTTACTGGTTACACCAGCTGAATGCAAGGGGCCATGAGTTCACAAGCCTAATTTCTATTTAAAGGAAACTTACTGCAAATCATCCCTTGCAGTTATCAGACAAGGTGGTTCTAAATGTGAGGGATCTAATTTGGTCTGTTTCGTGTTACTTCTAGTAGTAATTTTGTTTTGTAAACACTGAATCATTTGTGGTGCTTTCAAGAAAGGCTGATTCGGGTATGACAGAGGATGTCTGTTCTGCTACGTGACCCTCAAATAACAGTTGTGAGAATCGAGTGAGTGTTTTTTCTTACACTGGAGGTTTTCAGAGGTCGTGTAATGAATTCTGTTTTGTTTGTCATCTTAAGAGGATTAGACTGATGGGTTATAGTCCTGGTGATCTTGTGTTTAAGAGGTCACAGATATTGAGACTGCCTTGTGTAATCCTTGCTAATAACCAATGAGCAGATATTGAAGTCTGCGAAAGGCAGAACTAGGAATTTTCACGTGTTGCTGCATAATAGCTATTGGAACAGGGCTTGACTCTTTCTGAGATGCAAGCAGATGAGAGAATCCAAGCATCCTGCAGCTGCAGGAGGAGATGTATGCAGTGACGGAGTGAATATCCATGCCAGAAGTTTTGTGAAATACTTCTGCCATGGTGTTCTCTTTAAAGGTGAACTGAAAAAATTAAATCTTGGCACTTGTAAAGAGCTGTAGATAGCGTTTGCAATACTGAGGCTCTTACCCGATGCAGAAGATGACGAATTTAAACAGTGCTTGAGATTTATGCTTCCCTCTGTCTTACATATGATTTGGCTTTAACTGTGTCTTCGTCTGCAGCACTCTGAGGTATAATATGCAATGCAAATGTTTATAATCCATGGAGAAATTCAAGTGTCACCTTCATGGCTGCAGAAACCTAGTGAAGTGGGAGATCTTCCATCAGTTAAAATTGCTGTTTCTGAGTGAACATAAAAGGCTATAAATAAAACAGGAACGGAGATTAGTCAAATTGTTCGCCTTACCTGTTAACATAAGACTGCACTGTGAAGCTTTTTCTGTTAGGTGCCTGTGTGGTTTTTTATGGCTGGTGAGCTCTCCCTGTCAATAGATGTCACTGTGCTGCAAGGATTGTGGTCGCTGAAGAGCATTTAGCTGGTAACAAACTGAAGACCCAGGTAAGCGTAACTGTATTTTCTGATTCCTCAGGTCCTGCCAATTTCGCTGAGATAACTAAAGATTTTGATGAGAATAAGGAAAACAAAACTCCAGAAGGCTCCCAGGGGGAGGTTGACTGGCTGCAGCAGTACGATATGGAGAGAGAGAGGGAAGAACAAGAACTTCAGCAGGCACTGGCTCAAAGCCTTCAAGAGCAAGTAAGAAATAAAGTTTGCATCCTTGAGTTGTCTTGCACAACACTGGAAACCTCAGCTTGTGTTCAGGCAGGGACTCTGCTGCTTTTTCGAGAGAAACAGATGAAAAAAGGCTTGCATTTCTTCTAGGGCTAGTGTCAGAGTGACCTGGATACATCTGGTTTTGTATCTGTTTTGGAAACCGTGTATCACATCACAGACCTGCAGAATTCCCAGAGCTTTCCACGCACATTTGTGCACTGGCTTGTACCATTACATAAAAATGAGGATAAACTAAAGTCTTACTGTTTGTCACCGAGAACCAAACCCACCTTTACGTTCCCAAGCAGTTGCTGCCTGCAGTTTGTCATGTCAAGACTCTAAAGTGAAGGAGGCAGGTTTCAAAGCAAAGATCATGCCAGGTCGGATTGAAGATCTCTCTGTCCCAGTGCCTTCTTTCTGGTGCAAGCAAGTAAGAGAGGCTTCATGAAGAATATAGGAACTGAGTGTTTATGTGATTCTTCCTTGTTAGTAAATTGGAAGAAGGATCCCAAATAATTTAGTCTAAACCAAGTCTTTTTAAGGTAGACTTGGAAAGAACTGGGATCTCGGGCTGTGTGCTAACCGTCTGTATTCCGCCTGAGTTTCAAGACCTGTAACTCATTTCCACAACTTTAACCGAGCCACTGAGAGTGAAGCAAGCACTTAGCCAGGTCTTTCTTTAAATAGATGCCCTTGTCCATGCTTTATTAATACTAAAGCTGTCATGGTTTTCCTTATGAGATCTGATGTTTCCATGGCTCTTGGATTTTTCTCTCATTATGAGGTGCTGGTTGGTATGTTCCATGCCAGATGTAGCTTTGAATCAGCAATGCTGAGTAGTCTAACAAAGATCCCCAAATGCTTTAGAAATAGTGAGATAAAAGGCCTCATGCTAATAATGTAAAACTGTCCTTTGAATGTTGTTCTGCTACAGTTCTGAAGTGAAAATCTGCCATTCTAATGGTTCAGGCATGGAAATGTGGTTGCTGCCGTTGTCTTGATTTGAAACACGTAGTTAGGGGTTTGCGTTCAGGTGCATTCAAACTCTGAGTTCAGAAGCCAGCTCATTAAATATTATTGACTGCTTTGCTATAGCTCCGAGCTTTCAAGAGTTGTGGGAGGAACAGTGGCATGATATTATCCAAAGATTAGACAGGTTTGTTGACTTGAGGTTTCTTTGCTACTTGTTCATGGTAATATTTTTAATACCTAGTTATTTAGTGGTGCCTTTTTTTTTTTGCATCCTGCCTTTGTGAATTACACCTGTTACACAGAACCCCTGACTCTACTTTCAGAAGTCTTAAATCCTGACAGATTATGTTATTTTTAATGACTCTGTCCTCAGCTTGAGGCAGAAGAAGTCTAAATTTTGCCGAAGCATGAGAAGCTTTGTGAGTAAGTGACAGCTTTCCTTAGCAAAGGCTGGCAATTTCATTCAGATGCTTTTCAAGCTAATGATCCAGAGAAAGCGTTTGGTGTTACTAGAGACTTGCCCTGCTGCATACCAAACTTCAGGAGCTTTGACAAGCCTTAATGAAGGTTTGTCCCAGGTTCTGTTGCACAGGAACACTGGACTCTCTCGCTGGTTGCAAACATTCCTTCACACAGAACCTTTAATTTAGAATGTCAGGTTTGTTGTAGAAACCAGAGCAGCACAGTTTCGATGGAAAAAGAGCACTACAAGAATTTTAAACAGTGTAATGTCTCAATCAGCTAAGTTTTGTTCTCTTCCCATCAGGAGGCACGAGAACAAAAAGAGGATGATGACCTTAAACGAGCCACAGAATTAAGTCTACAAGGTGAAACTCATTTAACTTCTTCCAGGATGTTGCTTTTGAGGGGAAATAGATCTGTTTGTTTAGGTGCAGCTCCTGAGGGTCTTAAGACAGCCTGGGTTTTATTCTTTTTTGGTGTTTACTTTGTTGTATTTGCCTTTGCTCAGGTCAGCTTTTCCTCCTCTTGGTTATAAAGGCAAATGCCAGGAAAACCTTAATAAGAAAACTTACCTATTTCAGTCTCTTGAGGTTTTGCTTTCATTTTTATATATAAACAAATATAGTTACATTTTTAATATTATATATATATGCCTAATATACTTTTTTATATATATATATATATATATATATATATATATATATATATATATATATATATATATAAAGGTGAATCTTGACATTTGCATTCCCAGGAAAAGCTGACATGCTAATGGCTCTAGTCAGAGCATAAGGATTATTTCTTACTTGCATTGTTTTAGTGCTGATTAACAAACAGACTGTCCTTGCTGAGGAAAATGAGAGAGTGCTTTATATGTCTGATACAAGGCAGGAGGGAGACAGACCTTACAGCAAGGTGTAGCTGTCGGGGTGAAGAACGAACCTCAGAATACACTATCTGTCTTTTCCAGATCCAGACAGTGTGCGGAGCCTCAGGCACTGTTTAACATTTGTGTGAGGCTGGCATGCGAGGGATTTCGCACAATTTGGCAGAGCAAAGCATAACCAAGAGAAAATTCCTGCTCCAAAGAGGGAGAGGGAGGAGTAATGAACTGTTGTGTTAAGATACTCATAGTTGCTCAGGCACCTTTAAAGGCCCTCAGCTATGAGTAGATGAACCTGTGTCTGCTTCTGAAGAGTAGTAAGTTGAATGCTGCTAAAAAGTCCCTCAGCCTGAGTCCAGTTCCATGATGAGTTCTGGTAGTGTGCCCAGTCCCTCTCAGGTCTTCCTTGGTTTGTGACTGGGAAGAGTTCAGTGCTAGAAATCCTTCCTCCTGATCTGCAGCCCTTTAACTTGAACATGAGCATTGCCTTGTGCTTCTTGACTTGCTGCCATGTCATTTGTAAGGCATCAACCTGCAGTTTTTCAAGGAGATACTAATAATTTGGAGTGTATACCTGGTGTTATTTACCTTAGAAAGGTTCCCAGCGGTGCTGCAATCGAAGAACCATGAGTCATCCAAGGACCATGGGTAAAGTGGTGTTTAGCAAGGCCCGTGGCAAGTGCTTCATGCAGAGACCTACTTAAATGGCTGCATTCCTTGGCTGTAGACTAGTCCAAATAAGTGTGAAAAACAGCAGTAAAATATTCTCAGTTAAAGGGATTCACCTATAAACTTCCTGAGAAGATTACAGTAATCCAGCGCCTGATGATTTAACAAGGCAGGCAGCCTGAGAATCTCTTTGGCAAAACATCTCTATCATAACAAGCGTTGATAGTCCCTTTAAGAAGAAAAAAAAATATATATATCCTGAACATATACCCTGTTAATCTCAACTTCTCATCCACCCAGGGCTTCATAGCTTTAATTTAGCTGGTAAAAGTATAGGTACTTCTCCTAATAAGTGCTGTACAAAATCTTAAGTTAGTCGGGTAGCTGCAGAATCCCGGGAAGTTTGGAACAGGGTGTACAGGGAGCAGTGGTGCCTTCCGACTCTTTACAGAAAGCTGCCTGCATTTTGTTCAGCCAAGCAAGCTGGAAGTTCCTGCGGTGAGCAGCCTTCTTACCAATGAAAACAATGAAAAGATGCCTGCTGCCAGCAGTGGCATTTTGATGCCAGTTTTGATTGAAAAATTGCACTTTGTTAATGCGACTTATACTTAAAACTGTAATTCGTAGCGTCTCATTGCAGAAACTTTACGGTTCACTGACCAGACTGCCTGTGTTTCTTTAAATGTCTTTTCTGGCATCCGAGCATCAGTGCTCTGGAGTGTGCGACTCTTCTGTCACCCAGCTGTCATTGCCACAGTGCCCTTTTGTGAAAGTATGAGAGAAATGATGCTAAGATTAATTCTACACTCCAGAATACTTTTCTTGACTATTGCTCTGACAACTTGGCAAAGGGAGAGAGTTTTTATTTGGTAATTCTGGTATCTCTTGCTTTTCTTGGAAAAGAAGCTTGAAACATTAGCATTTTATTGTACTTGTTTGTGTGGGTAGATACACCTCACCCTGTGGTGAATTCCTGTGCGCACTACGGCCTCTCACACACTGTTTCTGTGCTATCTAGAGTTTAACAGCTCTCTCCTGGACAGCGTTGGTTCTGATGAAGATTCTGGGAATGAGGATGTTCTTGACATGGAGTATTCAGAAGCTGAAGCAGAAGAGCTGAAAAGAAATGCTGAGGTGTGGTCTATGATTTCAAAAGCCAACTGAGAAATATGCCTCCTCTTTACCATCGTTTTAGTGTAGAGGTGTTTTCACAGAGCAGATGTGGAGTCGAGAAAGATCTTTTATATTCAGAGGTGAAAAGATAGAAAATTTGTATTTTTAAGAGTTTGTCCTACTGTGTTATTTTAATTTTAAGAAACTAAAACAAATCAGCTGTGGAGACACTTCGAGTTTCTCAAAGGTGCGGATAATGATGAAAAGGAAACAGTAATTTCATACCAGAAATATTCCAGTGCACATAAAGCAGTGGGACTGAAATTTTTGCTTGCAGAGAGATTGAGATTCAGGCAGCCTGGTATTTTAGTTGGAGCACCATGGGATTCTAGATCCTGCTCCACCAGAACTGAAGCTGTGGCAAGATCTTACTCCCACTAGGTGAAATGTAGCTGGAAGCTGGGCTGTGCTGCCAGCTACTAGCACACTCGGACTCCACACAGCAGTGTTGTGAAAGTAGCCTGCTTGCCTCACCCGAAGGAGTACTGTGTAGAGTGGAAGAGGTTAAATAATTGGAGTTTCCTTGAGCAGTTTTCAGTTTCTTAAAATTCTTTACCAGTTTCCTTACCCTTAAACCAAGAGTTACATTTTCAGAGTATTGTCCATGAATCGCATCGATAAGGTTTCCTGGTCAGAAAGGATTAAAAAAATAACTGTCAAAAGCCAATTACTATCATTCAGCTTTGTCAGTGAACAGACAGAACATCTTCCCCACTTGCAAAGAGGATGTTATTTGCTGACATTACAGGTGCAGGACAGGAGAATCTGGGCTACATGCCCAGTATTAGCTGTTGAATCTGTGTCCCACTATCAGGGGTATTTCTAATAAGCTCCAGCAGTAAGTGCGGTTTGCCCCTTCTACTTGTCTATGTTTATTTGATGGACTGATTCTGACATCAGTAGAAGTCACTCAGGAAATGGTTGTTTAGAAAAATGTGCAGTGTAGAGCTCGTGCCAGCATCTATTCTGAGGTCAGAGTGGCTCTTTTGCATTTTCATTGGTTTGCTGAAAGAGTAAATAAGATGGGAGGACTTTTCCCACTTCTGGACTCTTCATTTGGCTGGAATGAGGGTGTCTGTCTTTGAAATCCTTGATTGGGTTGCAGCATTGAATACAGTAGCCAAAGCTGTTATCTCATGTCTAAATCATCTTCTTCATAAGCTACGTGGGACAAAAGTGAATACCTAAAAGCTTTCATTGGAATTTCTTTTCAGACAGGGGAGCTTCCTCACTCCTATCGTCTCATCAGCATCGTCAGCCATATTGGAAGCACCTCATCTTCAGGTAAAAGATGCTGTATTTCATTCTTCATCTCTTCATAAGCTTGAAAAGTCTGTAATAAAAAAATCAGTGTAGCATGATTATTTACAGAGAAGAATTCAGGCAGCAAAGCAAGTCTGCCATCATGACTTGCTGGTGGGGGAGCAAACTTTTTGCGACACGTGGGTGATGTATTACTTATGGGATCTGTGGTGTTGCTTGTGCTTGTTACCAGCTCATTGATCAGGAAGGGTGGAGGGACCAGGATCTTTAGGGTCTTTTAGCATTTAAGTCTGTCAGCAGTCACTGCACCAGGCTATGTAGCTCACCAGTTTACTGGTTGAGCTGCAGCATGGAAAGAAAGACATGTTCTGTTTTTAAGGTCACTATATCAGTGATGTCTATGATATCAAGAAGCAGTCCTGGTTCACCTACAATGACCTGGAAGTGTCTAGAACTCTAGAGGCCACTGTTCAGTGTGACAGAGACCGCAGCGGTTATATCTTCTTCTACATGCACAAGTAGGTGTCTTGGGGAATTGTGATGCTGGTGATTACTTGCTGTTTGTGAGAAAGTGGGCTTCTCTTCTTCCTCTAGTTCTCCTTGCTGGGATAAAAAGTATCTCTGTATATTTGTCAGAAGAAATATGCAAGAATGACAGAATTGAACTGCTCTGAGTTCAGAGGCGTGGGATTGTGTGTTACTAAATACACAGGGTTTTAACCAAATGCATTTAATCATCTTTTAAGAAGAAAATCAGTGTCTCTGCTATGCATTCGTTGTACCAGGAATCATAATGGAGCTTGGTTTTTTTTTTCCCTTAAGTCAACATGTGTAAATGCCCTTTTCCCTGCTCCTAGGACTTGTGTTGTTGCAGCCAAGGTCATCTCAGGACACGGGCAAGATGAACTGTGTTAGGTAGAAGTGATATCTTTCCAGGCACACAGAACTGAAGGAGGGGATTTATGCTTCAAAGGGAACAAACATCCCCTTCTTCTGTCTTTACTGGTTGCTCCAATAAACGATATTATTTTATCTCCAGACTGCCTTGCTTCTGATCCTTTTACTGGCCAGGACTTACTTTCAGTATTGTTACTGTTCTCTGAGGTTCACTGCTGACCTTATTCATGGTAATAAGTAAAGAAAATGTGCTGTGGTATTCAAGGAGCCTTGCTTAGAGATGCCAGATAAGACACCTTTCTCTGCCAGGATCTGTGATGCTTGAGCTTGTGGATTAAATCCAGTTGCTGATTCCCTCAGGGCTGCCTTATGTATCATTTTGTTGTTGTACCTAAGTTTCACTGTTGGTCTCTCCCTCTGTTGTAGGGATATCTTCGATGAGTTAGTAGAAACAGAAAAAAATGCACAGCCACTTAGCATGGAGGTAGGAAGATCGGTTCGTCAGCCTCTGTGAAGAGTAAAACACCTCGTTCCTCCTGAGGAACAATGAAGATTCTGAACTTGTGCCAGGCACGCAGGAGTAACAAACAGCTCAGGGCCAAAACAAGAGACAAAAGGTAGAAATATGGGACGCTCAGTTTGTTTGAACCATCTGTGCAAGTCCTGGGCCTGAACCACACGTTTAAACCTTAACATCCCAGAGCGACCCTCCTGTGGTGAAGCTTTTACTGTTCCTTAAACAATTTTGTCAGCATGGAGCCTTAAGGAGTTGTATCAAGCCACAAGACTACAGCTGCTCATAAACTGATTTAAAAAAAGTGCAAAAAGAGACTCGACTTCAAAAGCCCATTCACCTGTGAGATGTGAGTGGCGAAGATTTACATATCACTTGGCTTTTTTTTTTTTTGGTTTGTTTTTTTCCAAGAGCAATTTAAGCAATAGATTCTGTAAGCTGGCGTGTGTTGTGTTAGGAGTGTTCACTGGAAACTCAGATCACCGAGTACGCTCTTGCCAGTCATCTCGCTAACAGGCATTCGGAACCGCTCAAGCTGATGCATTTTGACATTCATGGGTTTGTAAGTGCTGCACTATTTACCTGTGGTTCCCGGAAACAAACTGTCGGTGCTGTGGAATGTATTGCATACCTGCTGGCAGCTCTGTCGGTTTTTTACACCATTCACTGTCATCCTCCTTTAGACGTGAGACTTTGTGTGTGGTTTCTTTTGTTTTACAGGTTTTCTGTTGTTTGATTGCATTTTCTTCACACGGCTGTAGCAGAAGTTCCGTTTGGAGATGATTCTCTCTTGGGCTGTGCAGCCTTTCACTCTGGAGTTGCATTGCTTAGGGCTGCTGGGCTGTAACCTTGGGGGCAGGTGAACACCTGGAACAGATGGAGAAACGGTAGCAGGAGGTGAGAAACAGCCACAATGCATCTTCCAGGAGGGAAAAAGCATTCTAGTGTTACCCTTTCTGCACAGGCCTGGGTCATCGTGAAACAGGAGCAGTGGGAAAAGGCAGGGTCTGCAGGATAGCGCTTGGTACTTGAAGTGCTCTTTGTTTGAACCACAATCTTGCCTTCTCATATCACAAGCTGAGAAGGTTTTTGCTGCAGCTATGCTTCTGTTCTCCTTTCTGAGGAGTGCAGAGCACTCAAACTGTGAAACTAAACCAGGTGGGAAGCTTTCAGAAGGCACATGTTCACCATTAACAACATGGTTTGAAAGAAGTATTGGTTTTTATTTGATTTGGAGACACGATGCTCCTTTCATGGCTTGTTTCAGCAGTGGGGGGAAAGCCTAGTGACTTTGTTGTTTTCAGCACCTTTGCACTTATTTATCGGGACAGATGTTTCCTTTCACTGGCATTTACTCATTTCAGAGTTGTTAGGCAGAGTAGTTGCTCTTGTCTTGGCCTCTAGTTCTGATTTTTGCAGCTTGAGTTTTAGAGGTGAAAGACTTATTTCTAAAACAAACAAAAAAACCCCAAACCCACCCTTTTTTGCTGTCGAGATAGTTTCTGGGTTTTAAACACTATCAGAAGTTTCTCAGGAATAAATCAGCTGAAGCAAAGCAGACAAAAACATCAGTTTAGGAGTCAGCAGGCATCTCTTTCTTGGGAGCTTCCACATTTGAGTTTATCCTAGTAGGCTGGCACACGGATGCTACCTCAGTGGCCTGTTCTCACCTCTGTGTGCACAGCAGCGAGCAACACCCACCGCTGCCGATGATCCTCCCCACGCTGGGCACTTCAGAGACCCAAACGTGGTGAAAAGACTGACTGACCTTCCAGTCCCTGTGTGGACCTGGTCATGGTGACATCTCTCTGGTTTCTGAGCAAGGAGCGAATGCTTGGTTGTAAACATGGCAGAGCATTTACCTTGTACGATGCAGCCCAAGTGGGTGTGTATGTTAATTTATTACAAAGCATTATACTTTCCTGTTGTTGATACAGATTTTGGTAGAATTCTGGGTGATGAGAAGAAGCAGCGGTGTCAGAGTTTTCCTTTAAACTAATTGTTCCTGCAAATGTGATGAAGGGACTGCTCTGTCCAGAGGACAAATCTGTTTTCCCCAAGCGCATCCCATGCTAGTGCTGTAAATAGCCGATATTTCTGTAGTATCAAAAGTCAGCTCTGCTTTTTTGGGTGGTGAGGTTGTTTTTCCAAGTTGCTGCACCCCAGTTAATTTATAATAAAAGCAAACGTTGCCCAACTTTCTGGTGCACTAACTTTTGTTTAAAAACAGTTTTTATTAGGATCAAGGTGTGACAGCTGGTGCTTGAAACTGGCATCCCTCGTTTTATGAGTTCTTGCTTATTACTCTAGCCATTAAGAATTTGCAAACATCTATTAATTAAGCTTTTTTTTTTTTTCTTCACTGGGTGCACTGCAGCTCCGTTGCACCTTTCCCCTGGCAGGAGTGCCTGTGGAGCCCCTTCCTTGCAGAAGCCAGCTTTCTCCCTGCCTGAGCACAGCCAGGAGGGAGATGGATGTGTGATCCTGAAGGGATGTGCTGCCTGCCAGCTGTCACATTCCCACTGCTAACACTGTGACAGCAGCAAGTTCAGTAAGGTCATCCCTTCTAGATGGGATTCTCATCTAGGCCTATAGGTAGGTGGAGCTGTGGTCCCTGAACGCATGCAGGCTCTTCCTCGGGTGTAGATTCATGGTTAAACATTTACCAGCTCCTAAATCAGCTTAGTCCAAGTGTGATTCAGCACATAAACACAAGGAACTCCCATCATGCTGGTCCTCTCGCCCCTCATCATTTGACTGCTATAATTTGGTCGTGATTTACTCCCTACTCCAAGATTCAGAACCGTTCGTGTGGATGAACTGGAGCTTGTGTGCGGAGGTCCCTGGGGAGCCCTGGCTGGTTGGGCTGCACAAAGAGCCTTTGCAAAGCCAGGACCGGTTTCCCAACTGATGCAGCAGCCTGCGAGGAGCTGAGCAGGAGCAGGGCATCGCCTTCCACCTCATGTGCAGCCTGGATACCCATCGCCTGTGCATCTTCCTTCCCATCCCAAGGAAGGGCTGATGTCCAGCCCAGTGCTTCACCTGGTGCAGAGCTTGTGGGGATCGTGGTGATCGCCCTGCTTTGTCGGGGAAGGGGGGAGCTGAGAATAACTCATCTGCTTTGTTTTTATTGGGGCTAATTATCCCTGTAATCGCCCACCAAAGAGACAAAACGGGGTGTGGGACCCCTGGCAGCTGTCGTTGAGCAGCTCTGCTGCTGGACTCCAGCTCTACCTGCTGCGGGGCGGCTGCTGCCGGTCCCTACCTGCGCCCTGACTTTCTGGTTCTTTACACTGTTGATGTGGAGCAGCACTTTTCTCTGTGTTTTAGCAGACCTGTTCCTCTCTGTTCTTTACAGTTTTTGCTCTTGGGTTCCCCCTGCCCCTTTTTAAATGATATGTAGATAGATTTTTGTGAAATTAAAACCTCTTTATTAACCCTCTCTTGGTTTCGGATCTTATTTCCAGACTGCTCTCTGTGGAACACCGCAGGTGATGGGCACCACACCTCTGCCCTCCAGGTGATGTTAGGACTTTGCTCTGTTGCCTGGAGCATCACGTGTGTGTTCAGCACCTCCTGGCACATGCAAATCCGTGTCCCCTGCCAGAGAGAACCTGTGCTGAGAACCTACAGTTCCTCTCTGAGTCTTCAATGGATTCCAGAGGGGAAGGAGACGCCCTCCTCCCCTTCCTGCACAAGGACAAGTGATGACTGGTAGCTGTCCCAGCCGGTGCTGTCCCCACACAGGCACCATCCCCTTGGCGTCGGGCTCGATGCTTTTACCTTTGGTACTGCATGTGTTTACTGAGGCTCAGGTGATAATAGAGGGAGCGGCTCCAGCTGCACAGCAAACCTTTAGCCCCAAGCTAGGTGGGATGGGGGAGCCCTGGCTTCCT
The DNA here is from genome assembly GCA_033558105.1 of Coccyzus lansbergi. Lineage (NCBI taxonomy): Eukaryota > Metazoa > Chordata > Aves > Cuculiformes > Coccyzidae > Coccyzus > Coccyzus lansbergi. The sequence goes on from JAUMJK010001067.1 coordinate 405,677, forward strand.
TGGGGTGCCCGGCTTGGGCATCATCCCTGAGCACAGTGGGGGTGAAGGACCTGGAGGTGAAGGAGCTGAGGGTCCTTCCCTGTGCTGCCTCAATGCCTTGTTGAGGCACCTGTCCTTACCACACACCATCTCCTTCATAAATAATCATAGAACAACCAGGTTGGAAGGGACCCATCGGATCTCCTAGTCCAACCATTCCTATCAAACACTAAATAAGCCCCGCAACTGGGCTGACCCCAGGATTTGAGGCACGAGACACAGTCCCGCTCTCCAAGTATATTTTATTTTATAAAAATAAGGAGCTGAGGTGTCCTTGGGCACAGGCTCCTACCCTAGAAAAGTCCTTTGTCCTTCTTGAGTTTCTGTTGTTTCCACACAGGCAGGTTGCTGAAGGCAGAGCGGCTCATGCCGAAGGTAGCTTCGAAGTCCTGGTCGGAGAGGTGATCCTGGGAGACGAGAGAGGAGGCTGAGCTCAAGTTTGGGGCTTCCCCCTGCCCTCCCCAGCAGATCCCAGGTCACCTCCTTCCTGCTGGGATCCACACCCCGGGGCAGGTCCTCAGCTGCCGTGTTCACCAACACGTCCAGGGGGAAGATCTCCAGTTTGTCAGGGAGTAGCTGAGTGGTGGCGGTGAAGATCTCTTGCCTGGATGTGAGGTCCTGGAGAGAGGGGAAAGAAGGTCATATCAGGGGCTCCCCCTGTCCCCTGGAATGGAGGCACCGGGATGGCTTCAGGAGGCCTCTCCTGGAGGATGTGTCCTTGCAGCTCCTCATGCCACCTGCCAAGGCGAGAGAGGAACTTTCTGTGCCCTCTTCCTCTCACCAACCTCCCTGTGCCACTTACCGAAGTGAGCTGCCCGAGGCTGCTCTCATCCCCCAGCTCAGCTTTCAGTTCCTCGTAGGATTTCCTGTCCTGGAAGGAAATAAAATCTCTCAGCCCCTTGACATGGGCAGGGATCAGGCAAACTACTGCCAATGACCTGGAGATACAGGCTGAGACCAGATCCAGACTTGGTCCCCATCTGCGAAAGGCCCTCCCTGGTCTTTCCAGCACCCCCCTCAACTCACAGCCCAATTGAGAGGGTCCCAGGCCAGGAACCAGCCAGTGAAGGTGGGGGGCTCGTAGCCCTGCTTCACCACAATGATGGGGGTGTCAAGGTCACGGCCGCTGGGGTGGCTCCGCAGGTACTCCTGCACCGTCACCGCTGCTGCTTCCTTCTCTGCCTCATTGGCGCCTTTCCCGATCCAGAAGAAAACCTGCAATGGAGTCACCATGTCTACTACTTGGATAGGATGGGGCTCTCTTGTACTTGACCCATGGCTAGGAGCACATGGGATCTCTCTGTGGGAAAGGGCACCAGGAGTCTGTCCTCAGCCATCACTGCACTATAGGGGGTGGGGAAAAAGACAGCGTCCAGCCAGGGACATGGGAGTTTCCAGCCTCTCATCTCACTACCTCTGGCTGCTGCAGGTCCACCACCCTCCCAAGGATGTCAGCTTGAAGTATCAAAGGTGTCTCCCTACTCCATGTCCCATCACTCACCTGGTCCCAGGTGTCCAGCAGGTAAACATCCTCCTCCTCCAGGTCATCCTGGGTGAAGTCTTCAATCTCCGTAGCCACAAAGGTGCCCGTCTTGTTGGAGCACTCAAAGAGTCGGGGGGACACAGAGGAGTCCTCTTCCTGGAGCCTGGTGGGGTGCAAAGCAGCATTGGTGCTGTCGGGACCTGGGCTCGCCCTGCTCAGGGAGCGGTGGCCCATCACAGCCCTGGGGGTGGGTAGGGACAAGGGACCCACGGGGCTGGTACCTCTTGCTGTTGGCGTATTGGGACTTGCCCCCCAGGGCCACCCAGAACTCAGATGGCTCCTGTCCCTCTGCCACCACCTGCTTCTCCGTCTTGGAGATGATGTCAGCTACGGCCTTGCCCATCTCACGCTCGTCACCGCTGCAGCCCTACAAAGCAAACATGGCTGCTTCATCACTGGCTCTGGACGAGGAGGAGATCAGGTGTTTCCCTCTGTACTCCGCACTGGTGAGACCGCTCCTCAAATCCTGTGTTCAGTTCTGGGCCCCTCACCACAAGAAGGATGTTGAGGCTCTGGAGTGAGTCCAGAGAAGAGCAACGAAGCTGGTGAAGGGGCTGGAGAACAGGCCTTATGAGGAGCTGGGGTTGTTTAGCCTTGAGAAGAGGAGGCTGAGGGGAGACCTCATTGCTCTCTACAACTACTTGAAAGGAGGTTGTAGAGAGGAGGGAGCTGGCCTCTTCTCCCAAGTGACAGGGGACAGGACAAGAGGGAATGGGTTCAAGCTCTGTCAGGGGAGATTTAGGCTGGAGATTAGGAAAAAAGAGTCATTGGGCACTGGCAGAGGCTGCTCAGGGAGGTGGTTGACTTGCCTTCCCTGGACGTGTTTCAGGGACGAGTGGATGAGGTGCTGAGGGACATGGTTTAGTGATTGATAGGAATGGTTGGACTCAATGATCTGGTAGGTCTTTTCCAACCTGGTGATTCTATGATGCTCTTGGGGATGGCATCACCTGCCTGCTGGTACCCACCTTCCCATACCAGAGGTAGCAGCAGCCGGGGGTCTTAAGCACAAAGACATCGTTGGAGTTGAGGGCAGAGGCACGAACGGGCACCTCAAAGGCCTTGGTGTTGTACTCGTTGGTGCCGTGGACATGGAAGAGGCGTGTGGAAGGCGTAGGTTCCTGGCTGCCTGCTCGTGAGGTGCCACCCTGGGGGAGTGGGACAGGCGGTCACCACCCCTGCTGCAGGTTCACACCCCTGCCTGTCCTCCCCCGGCAGCCCCGCGCTCACCGCGTACACAACCATCTTGCCCTTGAATATGGCCATCAGGTGGGCCGGCTCCTTGCCCATGGTGACGCGGACCTGCACGGGCTCATTGTTGTACTTCTGGTCGAGGAAGACGGCATGGTAGGCAGAGGCAGCCAGTTCATCCGTGGTGGCTTGGCGGCCCTAAGAAGGGCAGAGAGCAGCTCAGTACCCACCACAGACCCCTTTCCCCTCTTGGGAAAGCATTCCCATCCCCATGGCAGCGTTCGTGGGGGCAGAATCCCCATGGATTGGTGACCTGGGTGTCTCACCTGCCAAATGTAGATGATGCGGTTTACCTTGGGCCCCACAAAATAGGTGTAGAGCACCAGGTAGCAGTCCCCACCATAGAAATGGCCCAGCCACTGCTTCTCAACAGGCACCAGCTCATTGTTCTCCACGCGCCAGACCTGGTGGGACAGGGAAAGGGAGGTGCTGCTGGCAGGGCTGGTGCATCTGACAACCCCACAACATTCTCTGTCACGGCCTGGAGGTGCCGCAAGAGGGTCCTGCATCTTGCTTCAGCCACACTACCTCCACCTCCCCAGATCCATCGTCCACCATCTTCTGCTGGGCAGCCATCTGGGGCTTGGCATGCAGCGTGGTGGCATCGAACTTCACTTGCTCCACCTTGGCTGCAACGAAGAGCAGGGAGGTGAACCATATCCCTCATCCATGAGGCTTAGAATCATAGAATCATAGAACAACCAGGTTGGAAGGGACCCATCGGATCTTCTAGTCCAATCATTTCTATCAAACACTAAACCAAGTCCCTCAAGACCTCATCCACCTGCGTCTTAAACACCTCCAGGGAAGGTGACTCAACCACCTCCCTGGGCAGCCTATTCCAATGCCCAATGACCCTCTGTGTGAAAAACCTCCTCCTAATCTCCAACCTAAATCTCCCCTGGTGGAGCTTGAGGCCATTCTCTCTTGTCCTGTCCCCTGTCACTTGGGAGAAGAGGCCAGCTCCCTCCTCTCTACAACCTCCTTTCAGGTACTTGTAGAGAGTAATGAGGTCTCCTCTCAGCCTCCTCTTCTCTAGGTTAAACAACCCCAGCTCTCTCAGCCATTCCTCATGGGTTCTGTTCTCCAGCCCCTTCACCAGCTTCGTTGCTCTTCTCTAGACTCGCTCCAGAGCCTCAACACCCTTCTTGTGCTGAGGCTTCTTACAACCCCTCTCCATCCCGCTCTGGGAAGCCCTGCGGCATCAGCAGGTGGACACTCACCCACTTTGCCCACGGTGTGGGTCTTGCCCAACCCGCTTGTTTGGTTGGGGACAGTCCATTTCTGGAAAAGCTGCCTGAAGATGGTTGACTCGGACCCATCGTTCTCTGTCTCCACGCTGGTGCTGTTGGGGTAGTTCTTTGCTTTGATGAAGCCCTGGTGGGGTTCAGACCCAGAAGACAGGCATGGGGGGTTTGGCCAGCAGCCCAGGGAGCAGCCTGATTATTCCATAACCGACCCCCAGCTCAGCACCCACCAGTGCCCTGCTCATTGCCTGCTGCTTCTCCTCCTTGTTGGAGTTCTTGCCCTTCCACACGAAGATCTTTTGACCTCCCTGATCAAGGATGTAGCAGTCCTTGGAGGGAGAACAACAGCAGAAATTAGGATCTGGAGCAGCTTTAACCCTTCAAAAGCTGATTGGGTGGGCCCCACGGAAGGAAAAGGAAAGCTATCAAGGAAACTGGAAACCCCAAAGCATCCCATGGCTGACACACCTCATGCAGGAGCATGTCTTGAGTCAGGGGTCGAATCGCCACTTCCTGGATGACCAGGTTCCCACTGGCATTGGAGACACTGAGGGGAAAAAGAGAGGAGAAGGGGTTAGACCACCCCTTTCCTTCTTACGCCTACCTTGGTGTGGCAGGGTTTGGTGGGCACATTCCCTCCCCATCCCCTTCCCTACTCCAACCATGGCAGAGGTGGTACCTGGGCTCTGCCACAGTGGCAACCTGGTTTGCAACGTGTCCTACCACACGGCAGGGCTGTATCCAGACCTGCTCACAGCACAAGTGGCCATGGAGAGGGACAAAAGGTGTGTCAGATGTGATGGGGCTACCTAGGGATGTTGCCACTGTGTCCAAAGGTCATGCTTGCACCAAACATCTCTCCACTCAGTACCAACACTGTTGGCCAAAGGGCCTGTCTACACCCTTCTGGTGGACTTGGCCCTTCTCTGTGGCTGTCCAGAGGGACAGGAGTTGTGGGACATATCAGAGCTAGGTGCTTGGTCCTCCTGGCACTGCACAGAAGGTCTCCGAGGGCAACGCACCGCCAGCAACTCACTGGTAGAGCTTGAGGGAGGACTTGATCTTCTGGTCGACTATCTCATCAGGGATGGCTGCCTTGATGTCCTTCTTCTCACCCAGCACGCGTGTGAGGACCTGCATGAGTCCTGGCGAGGCACCCTCGTCCTCGCCCTCCACTATGCCCACCTTGGCACGGCCCCCACGCTCCCGGTCCCGGATGTCCTTGGCCAGGGTCATCGCCTGCACCAGGGGAAAAAGGTGTCGGCCCAGATCAAGGAGAGAAGAACCAAATGCAGCCGCGATGACTCCTAGGACTCTCCCAGTCCTACCTTCAGCCTCTCCTGCCGGTTGCTCTCAGGGCCATTCCACTGGATGATGAGCTGGCCCAGGTCCAGCAGGAACACATCCCCCCTGTTGAAGCTATTCCAGCTCATCTCCACCTGCAGGGAGACAGGATTGGCGAGAGGGCATCATGCCTGAGTCCCTCCAGCTCAGAGCAAGTGCCTCCAGCCTGAATTCCTCTTCCCAGCTCCAAGACAAGCTTTTTGAGGAGAGGTTGCCCCTAAGGCAGGGCAGCACGACCCTTCACACCCACTCTATTCCCTAACTGAGGGCAGCCGTTTCTGGTTAGTCCTGGCCTGACCCCAGATAGTGTCTCTACATAGAGGTTGGTGGCTGCAGACCCCGCATCCCATAACTCACCTCTCCTGCCATCACATTTTTCTTGCCCTTCACGTGCAGCAGGCGCTGGATGTTGTAGGTGTTCGTCTCCACATGCTTCATGCCAGAAGCCACCCCGCCCTTCTTGTAGCTGGTGGGGGACAGACATGGTGTGGATCCTGCTCCCCCATTCCTGCTCCAGCAGGGTCCCGCTCCCACCTCTGCACAGAGGGAGGTGTTTGGGTACCCCCACCCTCCCACAAGGGTGATGTATGGAGTGAGACTAGGTCCAGATCCTCCTCCTCCCTCCTCCACCCTGCTGGGACAGGGCTGTCCTACCCCAGCTGGGGATGTTCCCATGGGACAAACACACAGAGGACCCCAACCCATCGTCACCCACTGTGGGAGCAGGTCCCCGGGCGCTTTCCAACATACATGAGTCCATGCTTGAAGTAGGCACGGAAGGTGTCACTCTCGTAGCCCTGGGCCTCACGGTGCTGCACTGCCACAGTGCCCAGGTGATCATCCATCTGGATGGTGTAGATGGCAGCTGCTCCCTGCTCATCCTGGCTTGACTCCTTGCCCAGCCAGTAATGGATGTGGTAGCTGAAGCTGCTCCCGGTCTTGCGTGTCTGTGAGACACCAATCCCGACTAGAAGAGTCCCTCTGTCCCCAGGACACCCTGCCCAGGGACATCCCTCCCCACACTCCAGCCTCCCTGGATGAGGCAGAGCTTATTCATGGTCCCCCCGCAGGATCCCAGGCTGCCCTACCGACAGCAGGACGTAGCAATCCCCCTCGTAGAAGTTGCCGTAGCTGTTGGTGGGCACTGGGACCATCTCCATGTTCTGCAGAAGGAAGGGAGATGTCAGCCCTGCCAGGGATACCCCCATCCCAACCCTGCACCCTCAGCTGTCCCCAGCCTCAAACCCTGGATGGGTTTAACTTGGGGTGCTGCACTGAGACCCCCCAAAACCCAGGCACTGAGGGCATGAAGGTGGAGTCTTTCCCTCTCATAACCCCCAAACAGCCCAATGATGGGTGCCCAGGTGGTGGGTGCCCAAGCTGCGTCCCTGTCCCCACCTCAATTCGCCATATCTGGATGCCCGGAGTGGTCTTGTTCAGAGTCTTGATGATTTTGCCGCTGAGCTCCACCATGGTGACAGGTGCTGTAGGCAGAGGGACCTGCCAGGGTAACGGGGTATCGGGAACACCCTCGTTAATGGCAGTGTCATTAAGAGCTGGCACAGAGCCAGACTGCCGTGCCATCTGCAGCCCTGCCCAGTCTGGAGCCAGTTTGGTCACAAACCGCCTCCTCTAGCCCTGCGTGGGCACAGCGCCCCAGCACCCCAGGGCTACCGGCACACAAGTGGGGCTGCCACCCCTGCAACCAAGGCTGCAACCACGGCTAACGGGGAGTCGTCCCGGCTCTGCAGGCAGAAGTGGGGTTCTCTGGGCATCCCAGTGCCCTGCCCTGCGCCTGAGCACGGGACAGGCTGTGCAGGGCATCCCCAGCTGGGTGACACCGCCGTGCTCCTCCCAAGGGCCAACAGGAACCAGCTCTGCTTGGCCTGGTGCTGGCACGGCTTGGCATGAGATGGCACAGCATGGCACGGTCACTGCCAGTGGCCTCACACACACACATATGCAAGCACACTCTGCCCACCTCAGCCTCCTTCCCAACCCCCCACTGGATCCGTGTCCCTAGGGAGGACACAGCCCATCCCCACAAGGTGCCAAGGGTGCCAAGGCTCAGCCCCGGTGCTGCCAAGGTTGCCCACAGCCACCCCTGGCAGGGAGAGCCAGCAGCGCCTGACAGAGAGGTCTCTGCTCCCCCAGCCCCACAAACTCGCTCCTGGTCCTGCTGCACTGCCCCAAAAGCACCGGCATCCCATCCCTCAGACCCAAAGGGTGATGTCCCAACGTCCACTCAGCACAGTCTCAAGGTGGAACAGCCACCTGGGTTCCAGCAGTGGTGGTGGCCGTGGGAGATGCTGCCTCTCCGTGCCCACCTCCCCATCCCTCTGCCCCAGCCCCTCACCTTCCCTGTGGAGCTGGGCACAGGTGAGTGTATCTAGGCAAAGTGAGACGGTGCCAGCACCCAGCAGACCTTTGTCCTCATCTGTCCCAGCCTATAGTCACCATATAAGGGCAGGAACATCCTGGAGTCAAGGTCCCCACGTCCCTCCAAGGCTTTTCAGTGCCTGAAGAGCCCCGTTACTCATGGGGTGATTGCCCCCTCCAGGTGCTATTGCAACACTGGGCACCCTGGCAGTGCACTTGCTGTACCCCCATGGTACCTGCCGCCCTTCCCAGCCCTGCTCCCCCCTCAGTCCTTGGCGCCAAGCCCATGGTGATGGGGTTTTGGATGCTCTCCCCACTACCAAAGCTTTCCCCAAAGTATATAAAGCTGGGAGGGGATACACCTCTGGCTCTCTGTCATGTTCTTATCTCTTCCTCAACCCTGCAGCATTGTCACAGCCTTATCTCGACCAACCTGCTGAGCCAGCAGCTCTGGCCACGAGCACCACAGGCATAGAATCACAGAACGATAGGATGCTTTGAGTTGGATGGAATCTCAAAGCCCATCCAGTTCCAACCCCCCCTGCCACAGGCAGGGACACCTCCCCCTGGATCAGTTTGTTCAAAGCCCCATCCAACCTGGCCTTGAACATTTCCAGGGATGGGGCATCCACAACTCCTTTGGGCAACTTCGGCCAAAGCCTCACCACTCTCTTAATGAAGAATTTTCTCTAAATCTGCCTATCTCTGATTTAAAGCCATTCCACCATGTCCTGTCACCAGTTGCTTTTGTAAAAAAGTCCCTCCACAGCTTTCTTGTAGGCCCTGGTTCAGGTACTGGAAGGTTGCTATAGGGTCTCCCTGGAGCCTTCTCTTCTCCAAAGTGAACAACCCCAACCTTCTCAGCCTGTTCTGGTATGGGAGGTGCTCCACCCCTTGGATCATCGTTATAGCTCTCCTCTGGACTGGTTCCAGCAGTTCCACATCCTTCTTATGTTGGGGACTCCAGAACTAGACACATCCCGCACCCCAGCAGTCACCCCAGCACAAGGTCTGCTCTGCAGGCAGCCCCAAGCCCAGCCCAAACCCCAATCCCGCGGAACCCCTAAAGTGACCTGGGGGTGGGGTGGGGTGCGGTTTCAGCCACAAAGAAAGAGGTGTCCTGATGCCACATGGGTTCTACTGCTGCCCTCCACCCCCTGGACCCTGAAAAACCTAAACCCTCCTACCCACACCACCCGGCTTGCCCCCCCCCCCCCCCCCCCCCATATTACCCCACCCTGGCATCCTCAGTGGGACCCTTACCTGGATGTGAGGCTGAACTTTGGGTGGGGGGATAACACCTGAGTAGCTGCTCTCTGCTCAGCGGCCACGTCCCAGGGCTGAGCCTCCCGGTATGGCACAAGGGTTGGGGACCCCACGCCAGTCCCACAGGGCTTGCCCCCCTCTCCAGGCCTCCTGAGCCGGGCAGGAAGGGCCACTAATGAACTCAGTAATTAGTGCAGCCATCAAGGAGGACAGAGATTTCATTAATGACTGGAGGCACAGGGCCAATGAGGGCACAGAGCGGGGGCCACTAAGGCATCCCCCCAGCACCCCATTGCCTTCGTGCTGCCTGGGGAAGGGTGGGGGTGTCACAAGCCCCCTCCAGTAACTCCCAGACTATGCAAGACGGGGAGGGGGCTCTAACAACTTCTTTGGAAGAAACTGAGGGAGCGCATGTGACCCTCACCTCTTCCCAAGACCCAAAGCAGGGGGGCATGGCCTGCATGGTAAATTCAGCCTGACCTTTGTAAAGGGGTAGGATACCCATCCCCGTGGCATCAGGGTCCTTTTCCCAGGAGTGGGAAGGGGTTAAGGATGGGGGTGCCAGGATGAGGAGCTGCCCTGGAGTGTGAGGGCGTCCCCTCAGCACCAGGCAAGGGGTGACACCCTCAGCATGAGACCTGCAGCATCCCCCACTTCCCAGGGTGGTTTAGAGGATCTGGGGGGGGTCTCTGCCCCCTTGCTAGTGACACACGTGGTGCATACACACTCAAATGCACACAGGACTCTGCTTTCCAAGATGGTTTGACAGCTTTAATCGCATGAAGGCACTTGGATCTGGTCCCCCAGCCCTCCCCAGCCCCCCCAACGCCATTTCCAGGCCCCCTCAGACTCTCCAGCGGGACCCAGCACGGGGGCTGTGCTCCTTGGATGCTGCAGCACCCACGGGTGCTTGCTGGGCAGCGAGCTTCGCTGGTGCCGTTTGACTTGTCTAAGATAAAGTGCTGAGTTCAACCCTCCTGAAGGGGCAGGATCAGGCCCAGGGCAGGCAGGGCTCTGGGGGGAAGTGGATGCCCTGCAGCATGCCCCATCCCACCCCCTGCCACCGGGCAGGGTGGAAGCAGGGGTACGAGCAGGCCCGGGGGGCCCTGCCCACCCTTGGCACCCAGCTTCAGGAGAAGGGCAGTGCCAGCAGAAACTGGCCAGACAGCACTGGTGAGCTAAAACCCTTCACATCCCACCCCCCAGTCACTGCCCACCCTCACTTTCCTGGCATAGGAGTAAAAAGGCACCTATGATTTTTTTTGTTTTTTTTGGGAAACCGTTGCTTTCCCCCCTAAAAAAATATGAGACATTGTCCATATTGCGATGCTAAAAAAAAGGCCTGGCTGAGCTCAGCCCGCCCCCTCGCCCCTCCCTGAGAGGCCCCAGCCCCTCAAAGCTGGGGTACACCCTGGCACAAGCCCAACCCCACGGGGGTCAGGGTAACCCCAGGCTGGAGGGAGGGTGGAACCCACAGTGCTTCCCACCCCTGCCCCAGCTAAGGGGCTGTGGTAAGGCTGGGGGGCGCACGCTAAGGCTGGTATGGAAGTCCCTCCCTCCTAGGAGATGCAGCCTTTGGTGAAGCTGCTGATGGATGGGGAGGGGGTGCGTGGCTGCCACGAGAGGGATGAGACACCCACCCCTGCCCCATTGGTGACTGGAGTGGCTCCCACTGACACAGTGTGACTGAACAAGGTGGGGGAGGTCACCTGACCGCCCCCCACCCCCAATAGGAAGAAACCGAGGTTGCAGGGGGTGAGTAAAGAAGCTCCCCCCAGGGACAGCCCCTGGCAGGGGTAACAGGAGACATGGAGTCCCAAGGCACTTGGGGGGTATTGGTGGCCAGGGGTTCAGGCCTGAGGCCAGGCTGCCCCCTAGAACAACACCCCATAGGCACTATGGGCAGAAGGCACAAGAGAGACGGGTGGGGACACTTCCCCCTACCCCCCTCCAAGGTGATCAGCTGCACCAAGGGCAGAGCGAAGGGCACGGTGACCTCCCCGCACCAAGGCCAATAAAACCCTCCCCATTCTCTGCGGGGTGGGAAGGGGTTAACCCTTCTTGTGCCCCCCCTGTAGATAGGGGCCAAGGGCCGCCAGTCCCTCCAACAGGCAGAGCCTGGATTGGGGGGGTTAAGCGCCCCCCCAAAGGCAGTGGAAAGCAGCAGCTGCTGACCCCCCTTCTCCCCACTTCAGGGGACACGGAGGGGAAAAGGACCTGAGAACCGTTTTGGGGAGGGGGGACGTGGGGCGGGGCTGGGGGGGAAAGGTGGGATGGTACAGTGGGGGATGATAGGACCCCTCCCAACAGGCCCCCAGCACAGCAAGGCAGTGGGTCTCCCACGGACCCCGTCCTCCGCAGGCAGGGGGACACCCAGCCCCCCAGCAGAGGCACCTGCGTCTCCCACTGCCACCAGCAGCAGGCAGGTGCTGGGGAGGATGATGCCGAGGGGGCACATTGGGATTCCCCCACCCCTCTAAAACAAGGTACGCAGTTGCCACAGCAGCGCGGCTCCCCCTGGCACCTGGTGGGGTGGGGGTGGCCACTAGCTGTTAGTCCGCTGCTTCTTGAGCACTGCGTACACATCCTCCACCTTGCTGAGCCTCTCGAAGAAGGGCAGCAGATCCAGCAGCTCCGTGTCTGCCATGTTATCGAACCAGGAGGCCACTGGCACCTGTGGGCAACAGAGCCAGCGGCGACTGAGGGGGGGCCCCTGCCATCCCCGCTCCGCTCCCCCATTCCTAGCCCCACCCCAGGGGTACTTACGGCATTATCAGGGTGGAAGATGTAGGATGCAGGCGAGTTGTCCACGATGATGATGCGGCGCAGGTCACGGCCCAGGCGGCTCAGGTCCTTCACGTAGTTGCCGCAGTGGAAAACGCAGGATTCCCGGAAAAGCCGCGCTCGAAAAGCCCCCCATTTATCCAGCAGGTCGGCCACGGGGTCTGCATACTGTGGGCAGGGGAAGGGGTCACCAGGGCAAGTCATGCCACCATGCCCACCCCATGGTGACTATGGCGCCCTGCTCTCTGCCAGTGCCAGCTCGCTTCGTGACTCAGTTTCCCTGCCCAACGGTTTGGATGGGCAGGCAGACAGCACAGATACTGGCACTGCCTGCAGGGAGGCAGAAGACAAGGGCACAGTCAAGCAAGCCTGTGGGTGAGCAAGCAAGAGGAATTGTGCTCCCCAGGGGTGGTCGGGAAGGAGAGGGTGATGGTTGCTCAGGGAAGCTGAGGATGCCCCATCCCTGGAGGTGTTCTCTGGAGCAAGTCCAGAGAAGAGCGATGAGGCTGGTGAAGGGGCTGAAGAACAGAACCTATGAGGAGCGGCTGAGAGAGCTGGGGGTGTTTAGCCTGGAGAAGAGGAGGCTGAGGGGAGACCTCATTACTCTCTACAAGTACCTGAAAGGAGGTTGTGGAGAGGAGGGAGCTGGCCTCTTCTCCCAAGTGCCAGGGGACAGGACAAGAGGGAATGGCCTCAAGCTCCGCCAGGGGAGATTTAGGTTGGAGATTAGGAGGAGGTTTTTCACGCAGAGGGTCATTGGGCATTGGAATAGGCTGCCCAGGGAGGTGGCTGAGTCACCTTCCCTGGAGGTGTTTAAGGCACGGGTGGATGAGGTCTTGAGGGACTTGGTTTAGTGTTAGATAGGAATGGTTGGACTGGAGGATCCGATGGGTCCCTTCCAACCTGGTTGTTCTGTGATTCTGTGTTCAAGGCCAGGCTGAACGGGCCCTTGATCTAGTGGGAGATGGCATGGGTTCCAGTCCCTGCCATGGCAGGGAGCTGGAACCGGATGATCTTTAAGGTCCCTTCCAACTCCAACCATTCTACGATTCCATGGAGGGTAGCAGTGGGGGCACCCACCTTGGCCAGACTGGCGGTGAAGAGCACACACTCGAAGAGCTCGCCCATTCGCTGCAGGAACTCATCCACGTGTGGCCGCTTGAGCACGTACACCTGCAGGCACGGGGCAGAGGGCAGCGCGCCATGGGCACCAGCAACCAGGCCCCCCCACCGGCACACCCACGCCCGCCCCGTGGGACGCTGGCATCCTTGATCCCAGTCGGCGGCTCCCTGCTGGGGAAGGAGGGACAAAGGGCTGCCTGCGCCCCATGCCGTGGGAGCTGACTCGTGCGGGCTGGGAGATGCCACGGCCCTGCTGGCACGTCCTGGGTGAAGCATCCAGCCAACTCCAGAGCCAAGTAACCAAGAACAGGCTGACTGCTCAGACCACAGCCTATCCTGGATTACTTGAACCTGGGGCCAGCCACAGCAGGGAGGCCTTGCGCCAGGGACTCAGCTCCTCACCTCCCCATCCCACTGGGAAAACACGCACCCTCGTCGGTTCCCTCGCAAGGTGCCGGCTCCAGCACCTGATGCCCCCGTAGTGCTGAGTGCTGGTTGGGCTCCCGCTCCCTGGGGAAGGTGGCAGAGGGGGCCGCGTCCCCCACCCGGCCAGCCACCTCCCTGTTACCTGGTGCATGATGCCATCGATTTCCACGGGAATGATGAAGTCGGCGTTGTTCACTGGCTGGGAAGCGCACAGCAGGGTCAGCGCCGGGCAGGCACCCCCTCCCCAAACGCCGCCTGCCCTCTGCCCACCACGTGCCCCTGGCCGGCCCTGCCGCCCCCTGCGCGGGGAACACCCCGTCCGAGCCAGCAGGGCTGCGCCGGGAGCTGCTCGTGAGACCCTGGGTGTGGAGCATCTCTTGCGGGGACGAGGGGCTGCGGAGCAGGCAGAGGGGGGTGTGGGGCACGAGGGGCTGGGGTGTCCCCCACCTTGAAGGAGCTGTGCACCAGCGTCTCGTCCAGGTCGATGACCACGCACAGCTTGCTGGCATCCTGTGGTTTGATCTCAGGCAGGAGGTGTTTGACAGCAGCCTACGGTGCGGTTGGGGGAGGATGCAGGCAAACGCAGAAGTCAGTGGGGTGGTGAGGGGCACCCCTAACCCTCCCATCCACCCAGAGCCGGGGAATATCGGGGAGGACGGCAGCGCCTTCTGCCCTGGCATCGGGGAAGCGCTGCGGACGGGCGGCCCAGCACTGTGTGGCCCCGGTGCCAGTCTGAGTGCATGGGGGGTGCTCGGGGAGGGGGTTACCTTGGGCAGGGCCCCATTCTCCTCCACCAGGAGTGGGGCGTTGGTGGTGCCGGTACAGGGCTCCCCCTCATCGCGGCACAGGCAGCAGAAGAGGGACTGGAGGATGCTGCGGCTCCGAGGCTTCTTGGCGGGGGCCTGGGTACCTGCAAAGCAGGGGGCACAGGGGGGTGAGGGGACAGGAACAGCCCCGGGGGGTCACGGAATCATCGAATCACTAGGTTGGAAAGGACCCACTGGATCACCCGAGTCCAACCATGGGGTTCCCTGGGCCAGGAGGGGCGGCAGAGCTGGGCTCGGGGAGCCCTCATCAGCCCCCCCGAGCGCTCCCCAGTGGGGTCCCACTTCCCCCAGTATGGACCCACGCGAGTGGGCGGGGCCTGCTAGGGTGGGCGGGGCCTGGCGCCCTAGCCCCGCCCCCTAGCGGCCGGATCG